>CM026403.1:8649516-8804762 GCA_014843695.1 Archivesica marissinica
CGATGTATGTACATGTTGTATGTACATGTTTTATAACACGATGTATGTACATGTTGTATAACACGATGTATGTACATGTTGTATGTACATGTTGTATGTACATGTTGTATAACACGATGTATGTACATGTTGTATAACACGATGTATGTACATGTTGTATAACACGATGTATGTACATGTTGTATGTACATGTTGTATGTACATGTTGTATAACACGATGTATGTACATGTTGTATAACACGATGTATGTACATGTGGTATAACACAATGTATGTACATCTTGTATAACACGATGTATGTACATGTTGTATAACACGATGTATGTACATGTTTGTACATGTTGTAAACACGATGTATGTACTGTTGTATAACACGATGTATTTACATTGTTGTATCACATGTTGTATGTACAGTTGTATGACATGTTGTATGTACATGTTGTATAACACGATTTATGTATATGTTGTATAACACGATGTATGTACATGTTGTTATAACCATGTATGTACATGTTGTATGTACATGGTATAACACGATGTATGTACATGTTGTATAACACGATGTATGTACATGTTGTATAACCGATGTATGTACATGTTGTATAACACATTATGTACATGTTGTATAACACGATGTATGTACATGTTGTATAACACGATGTATGTACATGTTGTATAACACGATGTATGTACATGTTGTATAACACGATGTATGTACATGTTGTATAGCACGATGTATGTACATGTTGTGTAACACGATGTATGTACATGTTTTATGTACATGTTGTATAACACGATGTATGTACATGTTGTATAACACGATGTATGTACATGTTGTATACACGATGTATGTACATGTTGTATAACACGATGTATGTACATGTTGTATAGCACGATGTATGTACATGTTGTATAACACGATGTATGTACATGTTGTATAACACGATGTATGTACATGTTGTATAACACGATGTATGTACATGTTGTATAACACGATGTATGTACATGTTGTATAACACGATGTATGTACATGTTGTATAACACGATGTATGTACATGTTGTATAACACGATGTATGTACATGTTGTATAACACGATGTATGTACATGTTGTATAACACGATGTATGTACATGTTGTATAACACGATGTATGTACATGTTGTATAACACGATGTATGTACATGTTGTATAACACGATGTATGTACATGTTGTATAACACGATGTATGTACATGTTGTATAACACGATGTATGTACATGTTGTATAACACGATGTATGTACATGTTGTATAACACGATGTATGTACATGTTGTATAACACGATGTATGTACATGTTGTATAACACGATGTATGTACATGTTGTATAACACGATGTATGTACATGTTGTATAACACGATGTATGTACATGTTGTATAACACGATGTATGTACATGTTGTATGTACATGTTGTATAACACGATGTATGTACATGTTGTATAACACGATGTATGTACATGTTGTATAACACGATGTATGTACATGTTGTATAACACGATGTATGTACATGTTGTATAACACGATGTATGTACATGTTGTATAACACGATGTATGTACATGTTGTATAACACGATGTATGTACATGTTGTATAACACGATGTATGTACATGTTGTATGTACATGTTGTATAACACGATGTATGTACATGTTGTATAACACGATGTATGTACATGTTGTATGTACATGTTGTATAACACGATGTATGTACATGTTGTATAACACGATGTATGTACATGTTGTATAACACGATGTATGTACATGTTGTATGTACATGTTGTATAACACGATGTATGTACATGTTGTATAACACGATGTATGTACATGTTGTATAACACGATGTATGTACATGTTGTATAACACGATGTATGTACATGTTGTATAACACGATGTATGTACATGTTGTATGTACATGTTGTATAACACGATGTATGTACATGTTGTATAACACGATGTATGTACATGTTGTATAACACGATGTATGTACATGTTGTATAACACGATGTATGTACATGTTGTATAACACGATGTATGTACATGTTGTATAACACGATGTATGTACATGTTGTATAACACGATGTATGTACATGTTGTATGTACATGTTGTATAACACGATGTATGTACATGTTGTATAACACGATGTATGTACATGTTGTATAACACGATGTATGTACATGTTGTATAACACGATGTATGTACATGTTGTATAACACGATGTATGTACATGTTGTATAACACGATGTATGTACATGTTGTATAACACGATGTATGTACATGTTGTATAACACGATGTATGTACATGTTGTATGTACATGTTGTATAACACGATGTATGTACATGTTGTATAACACGATGTATGTACATGTTGTATAACACGATGTATGTACATGTTGTATAACACGATGTATGTACATGTTGTATAACACGATGTATGTACATGTTGTATAACACGATGTATGTACATGTTGTATAACACGATGTATGTACATGTTGTATAACACGATGTATGTACATGTTGTATAACACGATGTATGTACATGTTGTATAACACGATGTATGTACATGTTGTATAACACGATGTATGTACATGTTGTATAACACGATGTATGTACATGTTGTATGTACATGTTGTATAACACGATGTATGTACATGTTGTATGTACATGTTGTATGTACATGTTGTATGTACATGTTGTATAACACGATGTATGTACATGTTGTATGTACATGTTGTATAACACGATGTATGTACATGTTGTATAACACGATGTATGTACATGTTGTATAACACGATGTATGTACATGTTGTATAACACGATGTATGTACATGTTGTATAACACGATGTATGTACATGTTGTATAACACGATGTATGTACATGTTGTATAACACGATGTATGTACATGTTGTATAACACGATGTATGTACATGTTGTATAACACGATGTATGTACATGTTGTATAACACGATGTATGTACATGTTGTATAACACGATGTATGTACATGTTGTATAACACGATGTATGTACATGTTGTATAACACGATGTATGTACATGTTGTATAACACGATGTATGTACATGTTGTATAACACGATGTATGTACATGTTGTATAACACGATGTATGTACATGTTGTATAACACGATGTATGTACATGTTGTATAACACGATGTATGTACATGTTGTATAACACGATGTATGTACATGTTGTATAACACGATGTATGTACATGTTGTATGTACATGTTGTATAACACGATGTATGTACATGTTGTATGTACATGTTGTATAACACGATGTATGTACATGTTGTATAACACGATGTATGTACATGTTGTATAACACGATGTATGTACATGTTGTATAACACGATGTATGTACATGTTGTATAACACGATGTATGTACATGTTGTATGTACATGTTGTATAACACGATGTATGTACATGTTGTATAACACGATGTATGTACATGTTGTATGTACATGTTGTATAACACGATGTATGTACATGTTGTATAACACGATGTATGTACATGTTGTATGTACATGTTGTATAACACGATGTATGTACATGTTGTATAACACGATGTATGTACATGTTGTATAACACGATGTATGTACATGTTGTATAACACGATGTATGTACATGTTGTATAACACGATGTATGTACATGTTGTATAACACGATGTATGTACATGTTGTATAACACGATGTATGTACATGTTGTATGTACATGTTGTATAACACGATGTATGTACATGTTGTATAACACGATGTATGTACATGTTGTATAACACGATGTATGTACATGTTGTATAACACGATGTATGTACATGTTGTATAACACGATGTATGTACATGTTGTATAACACGATGTATGTACATGTTGTATAACACGATGTATGTACATGTTGTATAACACGATGTATGTACATGTTGTATAACACGATGTATGTACATGTTGTATAACACGATGTATGTACATGTTGTAGTACATGTTGTATAACACGATGTATGTACATGTTGTATAACACGATGTATGTACATGTTGTATAACACGATGTATGTACATGTTGTATAACACGATGTATGTACATGTTGTATAACACGATGTATGTACATGTTGTATAACACGATGTATGTACATGTTGTATGTACATGTTGTATAACACGATGTATGTACATGTTGTATGTACATGTTGTATAACACGATGTATGTACATGTTGTATAACACGATGTATGTACATGTTGTATGTACATGTTGTATGTACATGTTGTATAACACGATGTATGTACATGTTGTATAACACGATGTATGTACATGTTGTATAACACGATGTATGTACATGTTGTATAACACGATGTATGTACATGTTGTATGTACATGTTGTATAACACGATGTATGTACATGTTGTATAACACGATGTATGTACATGTTGTATGTACATGTTGTATAACACGATGTATGTACATGTTGTATAACACGATGTATGTACATGTTGTATAACACGATGTATGTACATGTTGTATAACACGATGTATGTACATGTTGTATAACACGATGTATGTACATGTTGTATAACACGATGTATGTACATGTTGTATAACACGATGTATGTACATGTTGTATGTACATGTTGTATAACACGATGTATGTACATGTTGTATAACACGATGTATGTACATGTTGTATAACACGATGTATGTACATGTTGTATAACACGATGTATGTACATGTTGTATAACACGATGTATGTACATGTTGTATAACACGATGTATGTACATGTTGTATAACACGATGTATGTACATGTTGTATAACACGATGTATGTACATGTTGTATGTACATGTTGTATAACACGATGTATGTACATGTTGTATAACACGATGTATGTACATGTTGTATAACACGATGTATGTACATGTTGTATAACACGATGTATGTACATGTTGTATAACACGATGTATGTACATGTTGTATAACACGATGTATGTACATGTTGTATAACACGATGTATGTACATGTTGTATAACACGATGTATGTACATGTTGTATAACACGATGTATGTACATGTTGTATAACACGATGTATGTACATGTTGTATAACACGATGTATGTACATGTTGTATGTACATGTTGTATGTACATGTTGTATAACACGATGTATGTACATGTTGTATAACACGATGTATGTACATGTTGTATAACACGATGTATGTACATGTTGTATGTACATGTTGTATAACACGATGTATGTACATGTTGTATAACACGATGTATGTACATGTTGTATAACACGATGTATGTACATGTTGTATAACACGATGTATGTACATGTTGTATAACACGATGTATGTACATGTTGTATAACACGATGTATGTACATGTTGTATAACACGATGTATGTACATGTTGTATAACACGATGTATGTACATGTTGTATGTACATGTTGTATAACACGATGTATGTACATGTTGTATGTACATGTTGTATAACACGATGTATGTACATGTTGTATGTACATGTTGTATAACACGATGTATGTACATGTTGTATAACACGATGTATGTACATGTTGTATAACACGATGTATGTACATGTTGTATAACACGATGTATGTACATGTTGTATAACACGATGTATGTACATGTTGTATAACACGATGTATGTACATGTTGTATAACACGATGTATGTACATGTTGTATGTACATGTTGTATAACACGATGTATGTACATGTTGTATAACACGATGTATGTACATGTTGTATAACACGATGTATGTACATGTTGTATAACACGATGTATGTACATGTTGTATAACACGATGTATGTACATGTTGTATAACACGATGTATGTACATGTTGTATAACACGATGTATGTACATGTTGTATAACACGATGTATGTACATGTTGTATAACACGATGTATGTACATGTTGTATGTACATGTTGTATAACACGATGTATGTACATGTTGTATAACACGATGTATGTACATGTTGTATAACACGATGTATGTACATGTTGTATAACACGATGTATGTACATGTTGTATAACACGATGTATGTACATGTTGTATAACACGATGTATGTACATGTTGTATAACACGATGTATGTACATGTTGTATAACACGATGTATGTACATGTTGTATAACACGATGTATGTACATGTTGTATAACACGATGTATGTACATGTTGTATGTACATGTTGTATAACACGATGTATGTACATGTTGTATAACACGATGTATGTACATGTTGTATGTACATGTTGTATAACACGATGTATGTACATGTTGTATAACATGATGTATGTACATGTTGTATAACACGATGTATGTACATGTTGTATGTACATGTTGTATAACACGATGTATGTACATGTTGTATAACACGATGTATGTACATGTTGTATAACACGATGTATGTACATGTTGTATAACACGATGTATGTACATGTTGTATAACACGATGTATGTACATGTTGTATAACACGATGTATGTACATGTTGTATGTACATGTTGTATAACACGATGTATGTACATGTTGTATAACACGATGTATGTACATGTTGTATAACACGATGTATGTACATGTTGTATAACACGATGTATGTACATGTTGTATAACACGATGTATGTACATGTTGTATAACACGATGTATGTACATGTTGTATAACACGATGTATGTACATGTTGTATAACACGATGTATGTACATGTTGTATAACACGATGTATGTACATGTTGTATAACACGATGTATGTACATGTTGTATAACACGATGTATGTACATGTTGTATAACACGATGTATGTACATGTTGTATAACACGATGTATGTACATGTTGTATAACACGATGTATGTACATGTTGTATAACACGATGTATGTACATGTTGTATAACACGATGTATGTACATGTTGTATAACACGATGTATGTACATGTTGTATAACACGATGTATGTACATGTTGTATAACACGATGTATGTACATGTTGTATGTACATGTTGTATGTACATGTTGTATAACACGATGTATGTACATGTTGTATAACACGATGTATGTACATGTTGTATAACACGATGTATGTACATGTTGTATGTACATGTTGTATAACACGATGTATGTACATGTTGTATAACACGATGTATGTACATGTTGTATAACACGATGTATGTACATGTTGTATAACACGATGTATGTACATGTTGTATAACACGATGTATGTACATGTTGTATAACACGATGTATGTACATGTTGTATAACACGATGTATGTACATGTTGTATAACACGATGTATGTACATGTTGTATGTACATGTTGTATAACACGATGTATGTACATGTTGTATGTACATGTTGTATAACACGATGTATGTACATGTTGTATGTACATGTTGTATAACACGATGTATGTACATGTTGTATAACACGATGTATGTACATGTTGTATGTACATGTTGTATAACACGATGTATGTACATGTTGTATAACACGATGTATGTACATGTTGTATAACACGATGTATGTACATGTTGTATGTACATGTTGTATAACACGATGTATGTACATGTTGTATAACACGATGTATGTACATGTTGTATAACACGATGTATGTACATGTTGTATAACACGATGTATGTACATGTTGTATAACACGATGTATGTACATGTTGTATAACACGATGTATGTACATGTTGTATAACACGATGTATGTACATGTTGTATAACACGATGTATGTACATGTTGTATAACACGATGTATGTACATGTTGTATAACACGATGTATGTACATGTTGTATAACACGATGTATGTACATGTTGTATAACATGTTGTATAACACGATGTATGTACATGTTGTATGTACATGTTGTATAACACGATGTATGTACATGTTGTATAACACGATGTATGTACATGTTGTATAACACGATGTATGTACATGTTGTATAACACGATGTATGTACATGTTGTATAACACGATGTATGTACATGTTGTATAACACGATGTATGTACATGTTGTATAACACGATGTATGTACATGTTGTATAACACGATGTATGTACATGTTGTATAACACGATGTATGTACATGTTGTATAACACGATGTATGTACATGTTGTATAACACGATGTATGTACATGTTGTATAACACGATGTATGTACATGTTGTATAACACGATGTATGTACATGTTGTATAACACGATGTATGTACATGTTGTATAACACGATGTATGTACATGTTGTATAACACGATGTATGTACATGTTGTATAACACGATGTATGTACATGTTGTATGTACATGTTGTATAACACGATGTATGTACATGTTGTATAACACGATGTATGTACATGTTGTATAACACGATGTATGTACATGTTGTATGTACATGTTGTATAACACGATGTATGTACATGTTGTATAACACGATGTATGTACATGTTGTATAACACGATGTATGTACATGTTGTATAACACGATGTATGTACATGTTGTATAACACGATGTATGTACATGTTGTATAACACGATGTATGTACATGTTGTATAACACGATGTATGTACATGTTGTATAACACGATGTATGTACATGTTGTATGTACATGTTGTATAACACGATGTATGTACATGTTGTATAACACGATGTATGTACATGTTGTATAACACGATGTATGTACATGTTGTATAACACGATGTATGTACATGTTGTATGTACATGTTGTATAACACGATGTATGTACATGTTGTATGTACATGTTGTATAACACGATGTATGTACATGTTGTATAACACGATGTATGTACATGTTGTATGTACATGTTGTATAACACGATGTATGTACATGTTGTATAACACGATGTATGTACATGTTGTATGTACATGTTGTATAACACGATGTATGTACATGTTGTATAACACGATGTATGTACATGTTGTATAACACGATGTATGTACATGTTGTATGTACATGTTGTATAACACGATGTATGTACATGTTGTATAACACGATGTATGTACATGTTGTATGTACATGTTGTATAACACGATGTATGTACATGTTGTATAACACGATGTATGTACATGTTGTATGTACATGTTGTATAACACGATGTATGTACATGTTGTATGTACATGTTGTATAACACGATGTATGTACATGTTGTATAACACGATGTATGTACATGTTGTATAACACGATGTATGTACATGTTGTATAACACGATGTATGTACATGTTGTATAACACGATGTATGTACATGTTGTATAACACGATGTATGTACATGTTGTATAACACGATGTATGTACATGTTGTATAACACGATGTATGTACATGTTGTATAACACGATGTATGTACATGTTGTATGTACATGTTGTATAACACGATGTATGTACATGTTGTATAACACGATGTATGTACATGTTGTATGTACATGTTGTATGTACATGTTGTATAACACGATGTATGTACATGTTGTATAACACGATGTATGTACATGTTGTATGTACATGTTGTATAACACGATGTATGTACATGTTGTATGTACATGTTGTATGTACATGTTGTATAACACGATGTATGTACATGTTGTATAACACGATGTATGTACATGTTGTATAACACGATGTATGTACATGTTGTATGTACATGTTGTATGTACATGTTGTATAACACGATGTATGTACATGTTGTATGTACATGTTGTATACACGATGTATGTACATGTTGTATGTACATGTTGTATGTACATGTTGTATAACACGATGTATGTACATGTTGTATAACACGATGTATGTACATGTTGTATAACACGATGTATGTACATGTTGTATAACACGATGTATGTACATGTTGTATAACACGATGTATGTACATGTTGTATAACACGATGTATGTACATGTTGTATAACACGATGTATGTACATGTTGTATAACACGATGTATGTACATGTTGTATAACACGATGTATGTACATGTTGTATAACACGATGTATGTACATGTTGTATAACACGATGTATGTACATGTTGTATAACACGATGTATGTACATGTTGTATAACACGATGTATGTACATGTTGTATAACACGATGTATGTACATGTTGTATAACACGATGTATGTACATGTTGTATAACACGATGTATGTACATGTTGTATAACACGATGTATGTACATGTTGTATAACACGATGTATGTACATGTTGTATAACACGATGTATGTACATGTTGTATAACACGATGTATGTACATGTTGTATAACACGATGTATGTACATGTTGTATGTACATGTTGTATAACACGATGTATGTACATGTTGTATAACACGATGTATGTACATGTTGTATAACACGATGTATGTACATGTTGTATAACACGATGTATGTACATGTTGTATAACACGATGTATGTACATGTTGTATAACACGATGTATGTACATGTTGTATAACACGATGTATGTACATGTTGTATAACACGATGTATGTACATGTTGTATGTACATGTTGTATAACACGATGTATGTACATGTTGTATAACACGATGTATGTACATGTTGTATAACACGATGTATGTACATGTTGTATAACACGATGTATGTACATGTTGTATAACACGATGTATGTACATGTTGTATAACACGATGTATGTACATGTTGTATAACACGATGTATGTACATGTTGTATAACACGATGTATGTACATGTTGTATAACACGATGTATGTACATGTTGTATAACACGATGTATGTACATGTTGTATAACACGATGTATGTACATGTTGTATAACACGATGTATGTACATGTTGTATAACACGATGTATGTACATGTTGTATAACACGATGTATGTACATGTTGTATGTACATGTTGTATGTACATGTTGTATAACACGATGTATGTACATGTTGTATAACACGATGTATGTACATGTTGTATAACACGATGTATGTACATGTTGTATGTACATGTTGTATAACACGATGTATGTACATGTTGTATAACACGATGTATGTACATGTTGTATAACACGATGTATGTACATGTTGTATAACACGATGTATGTACATGTTGTATAACACGATGTATGTACATGTTGTATAACACGATGTATGTACATGTTGTATAACACGATGTATGTACATGTTGTATAACACGATGTATGTACATGTTGTATGTACATGTTGTATAACACGATGTATGTACATGTTGTATGTACATGTTGTATAACACGATGTATGTACATGTGTATGTACATGTTGTATAACACGATGTATGTACATGTTGTATAACACGATGTATGTACATGTTGTATGTACATGTTGTATAACACGATGTATGTACATGTTGTATAACACGATGTATGTACATGTTGTATAACACGATGTATGTACATGTTGTATGTACATGTTGTATGTACATGTTGTATGTACATGTTGTATAACACGATGTATGTACATGTTGTATGTACATGTTGTATGTACATGTTGTATAACACGATGTATGTACATGTTGTATAACACGATGTATGTACATGTTGTATGTACATGTTGTATAACACGATGTATGTACATGTTGTATAACACGATGTATGTACATGTTGTATAACACGATGTATGTACATGTTGTATGTACATGTTGTATAACACGATGTATGTACATGTTGTATAACACGATGTATGTACATGTTGTATGTACATGTTGTATGTACATGTTGTATAACACGATGTATGTACATGTTGTATAACACGATGTATGTACATGTTGTATAACACGATGTATGTACATGTTGTATAACACGATGTATGTACATGTTGTATAACACGATGTATGTACATGTTGTATAACACGATGTATGTACATGTTGTATAACACGATGTATGTACATGTTGTATAACACGATGTATGTACATGTTGTATAACACGATGTATGTACATGTTGTATAACACGATGTATGTACATGTTGTATGTACATGTTGTATAACACGATGTATGTACATGTTGTATAACACGATGTATGTACATGTTGTATGTACATGTTGTATGTACATGTTGTATAACACGATGTATGTACATGTTGTATAACACGATGTATGTACATGTTGTATAACACGATGTATGTACATGTTGTATAACACGATGTATGTACATGTTGTATAACACGATGTATGTACATGTTGTATAACACGATGTATGTACATGTTGTATGTACATGTTGTATAACACGATGTATGTACATGTTGTATAACACGATGTATGTACATGTTGTATAACACGATGTATGTACATGTTGTATGTACATGTTGTATAACACGATGTATGTACATGTTGTATAACACGATGTATGTACATGTTGTATAACACGATGTATGTACATGTTGTATAACACGATGTATGTACATGTTGTATAACACGTTGTATGTACATGTTGTATAACACGATGTATGTACATGTTGTATAACACGATGTATGTACATGTTGTATAACACGATGTATGTACATGTTGTATAACACGATGTATGTACATGTTGTATAACACGATGTATGTACATGTTGTATAACACGATGTATGTACATGTTGTATAACACGATGTATGTACATGTTGTATAACACGATGTATGTACATGTTGTATGTACATGTTGTATGTACATGTTGTATAACACGATGTATGTACATGTTGTATAACACGATGTATGTACATGTTGTATAACACGATGTATGTACATGTTGTATGTACATGTTGTATAACACGATGTATGTACATGTTGTATAACACGATGTATGTACATGTTGTATAACACGATGTATGTACATGTTGTATAACACGATGTATGTACATGTTGTATAACACGATGTATGTACATGTTGTATAACACGATGTATGTACATGTTGCATAGAGTTGTATTGCTAAGAATTGTCATTGTTCACACTATTTTAATATTGAAAAATGTGTTTGACAAGGTTGTCCTCTTTCACCCTATCTCTCTATTATAGGTATAGAAATTCTATCACAATCTATATATAGAAATGAGAACATAAAAGGAATCAAACATTCGAATACAGAAATAAAACAAACTCTCTTTGCAGATGACGCAAGCTTCATTTTAGACGGAACTAAAGAATCATTTCAGAATTTAATTACAACAATAAACAAGTTTAGTAACATTTCAGGCTTAGGACTAAATATCTCAAAATGCACATTCCTGAGAATAGGTTCGTTACGTCATACAAACATCACATTTTGTGATTCAATGAAACAAGACAACTAGACGCTGTTGGAAGATTTACTCACACAACATGCGTGTTTGTAGAAAAGATAATATTGTCTCAATTGTAACTTACGTCTCGTGTTGCGTCAACGAAGCAGTTCCTAATGTATTCTTGTCATTGAAATATCTCCGCAGCACATTGTATATTGAAATAAATATTTAAAATTGCACATACATGTCAGTATATATATAATTTTAATATACTTTGATAGCCTCCGGGAGTTGATATATTTTGATTATAAAATAGATAAAGTAGATAGTGCGTAGTACTAATTAACATTGGTTTAAACATATTTTATTTATCAAGATAAACATGACATATAACATCTGTACATATAACATCCATACAATATAACTACCAAGACAACTGGATTGAATTGAAAGCTACAGGACAATTAACATTGTGTTTGTGATATTAGGTCATACAATAATTAGAACTGCTGTTATTAAATATACGAACTATAATAACAGGTTACATGTATTTAGAGTGTACGTGTATTTTCTAAGAAATTTTATTTTGCTCTTACTTTCGAAGAAGTTGTATAATTGTGCATTTTCTTGGAATTAAATTCGCTCGGCTTGTTTGTTTCATTTGTTGACAACAAAAGAGAATAGAACATAAGTTTCAAATACTATTATTTTCAAATTAGAATCTCTGTAATATTATAACACACAACGAGGAATGGAGTTCAACGTTCTTGTAAAATCATAACATGAAAATATAAACAGGGAAACATTGAGTACCTTCAGCGGGCTAAATGATGTCCATGGAACAGCCGACTATTTAAGCAATATAAGCTCTACATTGTTGTGTGCTCATTGATGTTCCGGCCATCCCATCGCATATCTCTGATTGGTGTGAATAGCAACGTTCGCTGCAGGAAAACCAACATGATTCGACGAATAATTTTCTGGACGGTATTCATGACAATTTCTGCATATGTTTGTAAGTCATTGATAACTTGAGCATTTATATTAATTTAAAAACTGGTAAACTGATCAAGTAGGTTCAAAGGTCTTGGCGTTCCTTCTTATTGTTTACCTTGGATATTATACAATATTTTAAACACGTACTAAAATCTATGAGGCAATTTAAACATTCATTTCTTATTCAACCATCTGCGAGACTTCATTGATTGTCAATACAACCCAGGGTATTGAAGATGAAGAACATTTCAACTTCAAATGTATCCAAAAACGTGTGGCCCAACCCATTTGCTTCAACATTTATTGACAATTCGTGTGCACAACAATGACATAAATCGTATATACTATGGATAAATATGTGTGTGCATTTGTTTTGTTCTGTACATTCAATATATAGAATGAATGCAATAAAATATGATTAAACTAAACTATCCATTTATGGAAAAGTTGCAATAACATACATGTATTATGAAATTAAATTATCCATTTATACGGGGAAAGCAATTGGCACGGTCAAGGTTGTTATTTTATGTTATATTTCGGGTTTTACGCCTGCATCAGCAACATTTTGGGCTATATCGCCGGCGGGCAGTTTACCTAACAACACCTTTCCTGGGTAGGCTCCAGCGGTTAACCAGTACTTGGGTGCACTAACCTCCGTAAGAAACTGCCAACTTTTTCATATAAATGAGACACGGTCTGAGCGGGGCTCGAACCCGTGACCATCAGTGATGATAGGTTACAGTGGTATACAAGTAAGCGACCTTAACCACTCGACCACGGAGGCGGACTGGTCAGGGTTGTACCGCCTATAGATAACATGTACGAGACCAATCAATTTTCAAAATCACCAATACTAAGGACATTTTTGTTTCGCTGATAAAAATAAATTCTCACAATTCTCACGTTTAAACAGACGGATCTGTAGTCCAGTGGTAACACGCTGGACTGGGTAATCCAGGGATCGCAGGTTCGATCCCCCGTCTGATCCTAATTGAATTAACAGTCTTTCAGATGGGACTTTAAACCGAGGTCTCGTGTCGGTGCACGTAAAAGAACCAGAGGAGACTCTGGAATGGGTCTCTCTCTGTATCATTGCACTCTCCTCCAAAAATCTAAAATGACTAATCTCTTCAGGAGGCGTCACTCATATGGGCAACCGGTAGCGACGATAAATAAACGTAAAACACACTTATAATTGCAGGGTTTGTTTCACACATACAATTGACATTTGTGGCCATGATGAGCAGAACGAGCAGGAGCCACAACCATGTGTTCCAGTTTGACGCATTTGTCGACCAAAACTCATCTCGGAATGTCATCATCTCCGGTTATGGCAAAGGTACGTAACTTTACGAAATGTGTGGCAAAAGGTTTAGTTTAATCTAAGCATATTTTATTCTATTCATCAATATATACATCATGTTGTAGCATTAATATACCCGAACAGGTGGATTAAATCGGAGAGAGAGAAAGAAGATAGAGATGGGGAGAGAGAGAGGAGAGGGGGAGAGAGAGGGGGAGAGAGAGGGGAGAGGGGGAGAGTGAGGGGGAGAGAGGACATATTAATAAGTAGTGGTAACTGGATTCATTAGCTCCGCCTTTACATAGTGGAGAGTTAATAATGTTTCTCGAAAATAAATGTTGATTTAGAGCACTGCAATCGTTTCGAATACGGATACGGAGGATGGCGGACACGATGCTAGAATAGTGGATTAGGATCAGGTTTATTAGAGTTCAAGCAATATTTGAAGGAAGCAAGTGTATCAATATCCTACATCTCCTGTGACGAAGCATTCCAATAGTTAATGACAGATGGAAGAAGGGAATTTACCAATTGAGAAGTTCTGCCACGGATGTTAATGAGATTTGCATTGTTCCTCAACGCTCTATTTGCTGCCTGACCCACTGGGGCTGGAACGAGGGCGTCAATGCTCTATTTGCTGCCTGACCAACTGGGGCTGGAACGAGGGCGTCAATGATCTATTTGCTGCCTGACCCACTGGAGCTGGAACGAGGGCTTCAATGCTCTATTTGCTGCCTGACCAACTGGTGCTGGAACGAGGGCGTCAATGATCTATTTGCTGCCTGACCCACTGGAGCTGGAACGAGGGCTTCAATGCTCTATTTGCTGCCTGACCCACTGGGGCTGGAACGAGGGCGTCAATGATCTATTTGCTGCCTGACCCACTGGGGCTGGAACGAGGGCGTCAATGATCTATTTGCTGCCTGACCCACTGGGGCTGGAACGAGGGCGTCAATGATCTATTTGCTGCCTGACCCACTGGGGCTGGAACGAGGGCGTCAATGATCTATTTGCTGCCTGACCAACTGGGGCTGGAACGAGGGCGTCAATGATCTATTTGCTGCCTGACCAACTGGGGCTGGAACGAGGGCTTCAATGATCTATTTGCTGCCTGACCCACTGGAGCTGGAACGAGGGCTTCAATGATCTATTTGCTGCCTGACCCACTGGAGCTGGAACGAGGGCTTCAATGATCTATTTGCTGCCTGATCAACTGTAGCTGGAACGAGGGCGTCAATGATCTATTTGCTGCCTGATCAACTGTAGCTGGAACGAGAGCGTCAATGCTCTATTTGCTGCCTGACCCACTGGGGCTGGAACGAGGGCGTCAATGATCTATTTGCTGCCTGACCAACTGGGGCTGGAACGAGGGCGTCAATGATCTATGTGCTGCCTGACCCACTGGAGCTGGAACGAGGGCGTCAATGATCTATTTGCTGCCTGACCAACTGGGACTGGAACGAGGGCGTCAATGATCTATTTGCTGCCTGACCAACTGGGGCTGGAACGAGGGCGTCAATGATCTATTTGGTGCCTGACCAACTGGGGCTGGAACGAGGGCATCAATGATCTATTTGCTGCCTGATCAACTGTAGCTGGAACGAGGGCGTCAATGATCTATTTGTTGCCTGACCAACTGGGGCTGGAACGAGGGCGTCAATGATCTATTTGCTGCCTGATCAACTGGGGCTGGAACGAGGGCGTCAATGGTCTATTTGCTGCCTGACCCACTGGAGCTGGAACGAGGGCTTCAATGCTCTATTTGCTGCCTGACCAACTGGGGCTGGAACGAGGGCGTCAATGATCTATTTGCTGCCTGACCCACTGGAGCTGGAACGAGGGCGTCAATGCTCTATTTGCTGCCTGACCCACTGGGGCTGGAACGAGGGCGTCAATGATCTATTTGCTGCCTGACCAACTGGGGCTGGAACGAGGGCGTCAATGCTCTATTTGCTGCCTGACCCACTGGGGCTGGAACGAGGGCGTCAATGATCTATTTGCTGCCTGACCCACTGGGGCTGGAACGAGGGCGTCAATGATCTATTTGCTGCCTGACCAACTGAAAATGGAACGAGGGCGGATAAATAATTTAGCACTAGTCCATTTATCATCTTGTAAGATAATACCAATGTGCGGTTGTGGCGTCGAGTGCTTAGAATTTCCCCATTCCACATTCAAGATAAAGTTGACGGATTGAGACAAGTTTCGTACAGTCTGTAACGATACGAGCAGCCTCGTTCTGACTTGTGTTCAATTCTTTCTTTTTTCGTATTGAGTGCAGTTGTCCCAGATTACATTAGCATACTCCACAAGCCTCTCTCGATATTGTGTGGCGTCCGTGGTCCAGTGGTAGAGCGTCGGATTTGGAATCGAACGGTCACGGGTTCGATACTGGAACAAGCAACGTATGTAGTGTCATTGAGCAAGGCACCTCACACACATTGCTTAGTACTGGTTAATCGCCTGCCCAGGAAAACATGTCTAGGTCCCCGAGAGGGGTTTGACATTAACAGAACATACATAACTACTAGCTGTCATCTCTATAAGCTACAGAAACGTCATTGTTGGCTTGAAATTTCCGACACAAAATACTTTTCATAGCGAGTGATGTTCTGTCCACACTAGTTGTGGCAACATCTACACTAAACATTTTTTGGAAAACTTGATAGACAGTTACATCTTCCGACCCTCAAACGGGTGTATGCAAGTAGAACATTCTGAATACCCGTGTCTTAATCATTGAGGAACAAAAAAAATACATCTTCCGACCCTCAAAACGGATGTATGCAAGTAGAACATTCGGAATACCCGTGTCTTAATCATTGAGGACAATACATCATCCGACCCTCAACACGGATGTATGCAAGTAGAACATTCGGAATACCCATGTCTTAATCATTGAGGACAATACATCTTCCGACCCTCAAAACGGATGTATGCAAGTAGAACATTCGGAATACCCGTGTCTTAATCATTGAGGACACTACATCTTCCGACCCTCTACGGGTGTATGCAAGTAGAACATTCGGAATACCCGTGTCTTAATCATTGAGGACAATACATCTTCCGACCCTCAACGGGTGTATGCAAGTAGAACATTCGGAATACCCGTGTCTTAATCATTGAGGACAATACATCTTCCGACCCTCAAAACGGATGTATGCAAGTAGAACATTCGGAATACCCGTGTCTTAATCATTGAGGACAGTTATGTTAGCAGAAGCATGCGCACTTGACACACTTACATTGCAGGTGCTGGCAACATAGTAGGCAAGATCCTCGGGTCGCGGCCAGAAACATTCTATACAAACGAACCGCTTGTCGATATAGGAGAGTCGCAATTTTTCAAGAACTCGACAACAGCTTGTACAACGAGCCCTGCTTATACGTGGTAATATAATAGAGCATTTAATTTGAAACATGGTGATCTTTTTTTTTAATTCTTTTTTTTTTTAAACAAATTTTATTGCCAATATTAAAGTGCATATACAATATAATACATCATAGCATACTACAGCATAAATAATGGCAAGTCACAAGTTCTCAAAACATTAGATTCGACCCTTCCCAAAATGGTGATCTTGTGATTCCTTGTTGGAGAAGTAATAGTGTGATATTGTCAAGAGCCGTAACAGTTATGGTAACCAATTATCGACAGTCAACCCTGTGTTAGTGGTCACCTCTATTAAGCAGCCAACATGTATTATATACAGTCAAACCTGTGTTAGTTGTCACCTCTATTAAGCAGCCAACATGTATTATATACATTCAAACCTGTGTTAGTGGTCACCTCTATTAAGCAGCCAACCTGTATTATATACAGTCAAACCTGTGTTCGTGGTCACCTCTATTAAGCAGCCAACCTGTATTATATACAGTCAAACCTGTGTTAGTGGTCACCTCTATTAAGCAGCCAACATGTATTATATACAGTCAAACCTGTGTTAGTGGTCACCTCTATTAAGCAGCCAACATGTATTATATACAGTCAAACCTGTGTTAGTGATCACCTCTATTAAGCAGCCAACCTGTATTATATACAGTCAAACCTGTGTTAGTGATCACCTCTATTAAGCTGCCAACCTGTATTATATACAGTCAACCCTGTGTTAGTGATCACCTCTATTAAGCAGCCAACCTGTATTATATACAGTCAACCCTGTGTTAGTGGTCACCTCTATTAAGCAGCCAACCTGTATTATATACAGTCAAACCTGTGTTAGTGATCACCTCTATTAAGCAGCCAACCTGTATTATATACAGTCAACCCTGTGTTAGTGATCACCTCTATTAAGCAGCCAACCTGTATTATATACAGTCAAACCTGTGTTAGTGGTCACCTCTATTAAGCAGCCAATCTGTATTATATACAGTCAAACCTGTGTTCGTGGTCACCTCTATTAAGCAGCCAACCTGTATTATATACAGTCAAACCTGTGTTAGTGGTCACCTCTATTAAGCAGCCAACCTGTATTATATACAGTCAAACCTGTGTTAGTGGTCACCTCTATTAAGCAGCCAACCTGTATTATATACAGTCAAACCTGTGTTAGTGGTCACCTCTATTAAGCAGCCAACCTGTATCATATACAGTCAAACCTGTGTTAGTGGTCACCTCTATTAAGCAGCCAACCTGTATTATATACAGTCAACCCTGTGTTAGTGGTCACCTCTATTAAGCAGCCAACCTGTATTATATACAGTCAAACCTGTGTTAGTGGTCACCTCTATTAAGCACCAACCTGTATCATGTACTGTACAGTCAAACCTATGTTAGTGGTCACCTCTATTAAGCAGCCAACCTGTATCATGTACTGTACAGTCAAACCTGTATTAGTGGTCACCTCTATTAAGCAGCCAACCTGTATCATGTACTGTACAGTCAAACCTGTTTTAGTGGTCACCTCTATTAAGCAGCCAACCTGTACCATGTACTGTACAGTCAAACCTGTATTAGTGGTCACCTCTATTAAGCAGCCAACCTGTATCATGTACTGTACAGTTAAACCTATGTTAGTGGTCACCTCTATTAAGCAGCCAACCTGTATCATCTACTGTACAGTCAAACCTGTGTTCGTGGTCATATCTATTAAGCAGCCAACCTGAATCATGTACTGTACAGTCAAACCTGTGTTAGTGGTCACCTCTATTAAGCAGCCAACCTGTATTAAGCAGCCAGTTTCCAGATTCCCAATATGCTGTTTTATTATACATTTGACCTCTATTAAGCAGCCACCTGTGCTATGCAGCCACTTTCTGAGATTCCCATGGCTGGCTGCTTAAGACAGGTTTGACTGTACATCTAATGCTACTTGGTAATAGATAGTGCTACTTGGTAATAGATAGTGCTACTTGGTAATAGATAGTGCTACTTGGTAATAGATAGTGCTACTTGGTAATAGATAGTGCTACTTGGTAATAGATAGTGCTACTTGGTAATAGATAGTGCTACTTGGTAATAGATAGTGCTACTTGGGAAGGGGGCCTCCGAGGCAGAGTGGTTACGGTCGTTGATTTCAAATCACTTGCCCCCATCACCGATCTAAGTTCGAATCCCACTGGGGTGTCAAATTATTTCATGTGAGAAAACTATCCAGATAGCTTGCAGACAGTTGGTGGTTCTACCCTGGTACCGACCGTGTCGGAAATACTGCAACATCTGCATGGTAGGTCAAACAATCATTATATCGCAGCCCACTGGGTGTCAAACTCTAGTTTATACAACTTTATTTTAGCTCGATTGCGAAACAAGTTCTTATAACTTATACTAATCACTCTCGAGACCTCATTACTGATGGAATCCATCGCCACGAGAGAGAGAGAGAGAGAGAGAGAAGAGGCATGTGGAATTTAAATGCCTTGCCTAAGGACACAATCGTAACGGCAATGCATTTAAATTCCACATGCCTCTTCTCTCTCCCTCGTGGCGATGGATTCCATTGTCAAACTCTTTCATATGAGGAAGCTACCTAAATAGCTTGCGGAAGGTAGACGGTTCTACCCGGGTACCCGTCCGTATTTGAAATACTACAAAAGCTGCTATGTAAATCAAACACAATCAGTGTATCATGACCAAAGGCGTCATGGTCAGGCTTAATACTACCTGGTTAGCATTTTATAATGTCAATATATTGTGCATACAGTCAAACCTGTCTTAAGCAGCCAACCACTGGGACTCTCAGAAAGTGGCTGCTTAGCACAGGTGACTTCTTAATAAAGGTCAAATGTATAATAAACAGCATATTGGGAATCTGGAAACTGGCTGTTTAATACAGGTTGGCTGCTTAATAGAGGTGACCACTAACACAGGTTTGACTGTATACATCATGCAATTTTAGATTTAAAAACATCAACTGACATACAAATAGAACGAGCCTAACATAAACCTCTAGTAATGTAGACGGTCTACATGTGTGACTGTATACTTAATAGCTTACTTAATTTCTTCAGTTTCCCCACAACCCTTACAGAAACCGCTCTGGATCGAATAAGAAATGTAATGTCTTGCTCCAATGCAAGCATGGTAGGAGACGAGTACCACACGAAATGGGACAACGGAGGTATGTACAAATGTTACATTCCGACAGTTACACATGTATATATCACAATTTATTAAATTGTATATGCCTAAACCAGGTTTCGAACTCGTACCACTACCGGTCACAAACGTTTAAGATGTCATAGAGCTCGATATGTATAATAGAAATAAACAATTGTAATGCAGGTAAACCCCCTTACGGATATGTAGTCCAGTGGTAACATGCTGGGCTGGTAATCCATGGATCGCAGGTTCGATCCCCCGTATGACCCTAATAAAATTAACAGTCTTTCAGATGGGACATTAAACCGAGGTCTCATGTCGGTGCTTTACACCGTGCACGTAAATGAACCAGAGGAGATTCTGAAATGGGTCTCTGTCTGTATCATTGCACTATCCTCCAACATCTAAAATGACTAATCTCTTCATGAGACGTCACTTATATGGGCAACCGGTAGCGACGATAAATAAACGTAAAAAACACACACACAATAATAATGTGCTTAGTACGTGCGTACATAACTTTAGGAAACACGTGCTCGATTAACATTGTTTAATTCACCAATTGACGAAGATGGATTGCAAGCATTAAGGTCATTTGCTTATATTATACATATATAACACTATTGTCTATTAAGAGGTGCGTGACCGGCTCCTGTAGCTACGTCGTCTAACAGTAAGACATCGGACTACTCTCACGCAATACCTAAAACATAATGTCGGCTACAGATATTTGGGTCATACCTAGTTTTATTTGACAGATTTATTTCTTTAAATCTCGTGTTTTTAATATGTCTTCAGATTTTCGAATTTTTTAATAATGTCTGCCATCTGGTCTTCTGAACAATTTAAAATTATTTTTATTTTATTTAGGTTGATTCATAAATTGTGGTTTTATCTCTATATATCCAGGACAAGCATGGATACAATATAGAGATTGTCTGTTATACTACGGTTACAGCAACGCCTCTTGTTTTAAATACCTGAGTGACTCGTGCAAGCAAGCGAAGGTGAAGGTGACGAAACTAGAAAGATTGTCTACAGAGCTGTTGGGAGTACTCCTGAAAGAGCACGAATATTTGTCAGTGAGTGAAAATAAATAGTAATGTGGTTACCATAAATAAGCACTTTACACAAACACACAGTCCGCCAGTGGTCGAGTGGTTAAGGTCGCTGACTTGTCATCACTGATGGTCACGGGTTCGAGCCCTGCTCAGGCCGTGTCTCATTTATATGAACAAGTTGGCAGTTCTTACGGAGGTTGGTGCTGGTTAACCGCTGGAGCCTGCCCAGGAAAGGTGTTGTTAAGTAAACTGCCCGCCGGCGATATAGCCCGAAATGGTGCTGATGCAGGCGTAAAACCCGAAATATAACATAACATATAACACAAACACACTAACTTAATTAACGTCATATGACGTGTTGGGCGTCTCGTGTCAGCATCACATGTATCAGGGATCATATTTGTATCGGATAGCCGCGCCTTGATGTCCGTAATGTCTTCATATATCATTGAAAGTCACGATGTATGGGAAGGGCTGTAAATAATGTTGTCATAACTTGTAGCCCAACCCATTCCCCCCCCCACCAGATTAAAGCGTATACAGCAACACTAATAAATCCTAATATAATTTCATATTGTTATCGACGTATTTCATTGTGTGTATAATTGTAATGTAATGTATGAAAAAAATGCAATAAAATATTATTAAAGTAAAGTAAAAGAATTTCACGACACCACAATTCCCCAGAGTACCCCGTGTTTATAATTAGCGCTGTTATCAAAGGATACCGATACATTCAAACTCTGTAGTCCGGTGGTTAACACGCTGGACTGGTAATCCAGGGATCGCAGGTTCGATCCCCCGTCTGACCCTAATAAAATTAACAGTCTTTCACATGGGACTTTAAACCGAGGTCTCGTGTCGGTGCTGTACACTGTGCACGTAAAAGATCCAGAGGAGACTCCGGAATGGGTCTCTGTCTGTATCATCTACTATCCTCCAAAATCTATACAATCTGTATCATTGCACTAACCTCCAACATTCTAAAATGACTAATCTCTTCAGGAGGCGTCGCTCATATAGGTAACCGGTATCGACGATAAATAAACGTAAAACACACACTCATTCACACACAGTCATATTTATGATTTGTCACAAATTCTTACTCTGACTCCGCTGTCACGCTGTCACGTTGTCACGAGCTATTGACATACCAATTTGTATATTGCGTAACATTTCTGACGGTTGTGGCCTTATAGCCAAATTGCTGTGTATTAAATAGTATTACTGATTCAATTCAGAAAGTTACATTCAAACCTTTGACCTGAGTGGAAGTCGTGATAGCTCAGTAGTAGTGCGTTCGCTTCATATGCGATAGGTCCGGAGTTCGAGCCCCGCTGGAGCCGCCACGAGTGTGTCCTTAGGCAAGGCATTTAAATTCGTGGCGATGGGTTCCACCAGGAATGAAGTCTCGAGAGTGATTAATATAAGTTATAAGAACTTGTTTCGCAATCGAACTATAATAAATTTGTATAAATTAAACCTGAGTGGTAATTGTGTATACATGGTACACCATGGTACACATATGTTCGCCTGTTTGTAGGATATGTCATGTGTTTGTACATACATTTGATTTACATGTGTGCTGTTCACATGTCTATATATATAATTATATGTTAGGCTCTTCAAATTTGGAGGCAAATAAAGTATTGATATTTTGGTACAGAGTTGTAAAGATATTGTACAGTCTACATCCGTTATATCAAAGTCGGTTATGTCGAATTATCCGGTTATCTCGAAGTCGGATCAAAGTCCCGTTTCAGACACTATCATTGTACATATAACTGGCTCCGTTTATATCGAATTTCGTTAAGTCAAATTTTGAATTATATTGTTCGGTCCGACGTAATTCGACATAGCGGATGTAGACTGTATATGCTATAAGTTGTATTTGTAGCAGAAGAAAGCTATGGACATATCAGTGTGCAACAAGCATTGCATATCGATACATTGTTTGTGTGTTTTACGTTTATTTATCGTCGCTACCGCTTGCCCATATGAGCGACGCCTCCTGAAGAGATTAGTCATTTTAGATTTTTGGAGGATAGTGCAATGATACAGAAAGAGACCCATTCCAGATGATGATGATGATGATTGAGCTTATTTACCCTCGCCTCCGGCGAACCATATGGGCGAGCGTCCCATTCCAGAGTCTCCTCTGGTTCTTTTATGTGCACGGTGTAAAGCACCGACACGAGACCTCGGTTTAACGTCCCATCTGAAAGACTGTTAATTGCATTAGGGTCAGACGGGGGGTCGAACCTGCGTATTGTTTACTCATATTGTATTGCATATCAATGGTATGTATATAAGTCACATACAAAAAGATACAATACATAGCATGGCAAAGCAAAGGGGGTTGGCCATAAGTGTTAACACCATTAGACAACGACCCGCACCAGAAAGTCAAGCTAACGTCGATTAAGCTAAATGACTTAGTTTCTTTCCTGAAAGGAGTACACAAAATAGAATAAAACTAATAATGACTCAAAGAATTAGAGAGAAAAACAGACAACCTTTAAACGATAGAAAATTAAAAACAAGTTGCTTAGAGCATGTTAAAGTTAATTACATTGTTTGTGCGCTTGCCGGTGATCCAACGGATTATGCTATTGCTAGGTAGCATCCTTCCAATACGGATACAAACCCTGTTACTCCTCTTGTCAATATCATCATACTGTCTAAAACAAGCCAAACGATACCGCTCAGTTCAAGATGTCGTCTTGCTAATTACACAAGTAACGTATATGTTTCATATCATACAAGTAACGTATATGTGTCACATCGTATCGTATCTGTATCATGTCACACAAGTAACGTATCTGTACCATTCACACAGGTAGCGTATCTGTATCATGTCACACACGTAACGGATCTGTATCATGTCACATAAGTAACGTATCTGTATCATGTCACACAAGTAACGTATCTGTACCATTCACACAAGTAACGTACCTGTATCATGTCACACAAGTAACGTATCTGTACCATTCACACAAGTAACGTACCTGTATCATGTCACACAGGTAACGTATCTGTATCATGTCACACAGGTAACGTATCTGTATCATGTCGCACAGGTAACGTATCTGTACCATTCACACAGGTAACGTATCTGTATCATGTCACACAAGTAACGTATCTGTATCATGTCATACAAGTAACGTATATGTGTCACATCGTAACGTATCTGTATCATGTCACACAAGTAACGTATATGTATCATGTCACACACGTAACCTATCTGTATCATGTCACACAAGTAACGTATCTGTATCATGTCACACACGTAATGTATCTGTATCATGTCACACAAGTAACGCATCTGTATCATGTCACATAAGTAACGTATCTGTATCATGTCACACACGTAATGTATCTGCATCATGTCACACAAGTAACGTATCTGTATCATGTCACACGCGTAACGTATCTGTATCATGTCACACACGTAGCGTATCTGTATCATGTCACACACGTAGCGTATCTGTATCATGTCACACAAGTAACGTATATGTATCATGTCACACACGTAACGTATCTGTATCATGTCACACACGTAACCTATCTGTATCATGTCACACAAGTAACGTATCTGTATCATGTCACACAAGTAACGTATCTGTATCATGTCACACAAGTAACGTATCTGTATCATGTCACACACGTAACGTATCTGTATCATGTCACACAAGTAACGTATCTGTATCATGTCACACACGTAACGGATCTGTATCATGTCACACAAGTAACGTATCTGTATCATGTCACACACGTAACGTATCTGTATCATGTCACACAAGTAACGTATCTGTATCATGTCACACACGTAACGTATCTGTATCATGTCACACAAGTAACGTATCTGTATCATGTCACACACGTAACGTATCTGTATCATGTCACACAAGTAACGTATCTGTATCATGTCACACACGTAACGTATCTGTATCATGTCACACACGTAACGTATCTGTATCATGTCACACAAGTAACGTATCTGTATCATGTCACACACGTAACGTATCTGTATCATGTCACACAAGTAACGTATCTGTATCATGTCACACAAGTAACGTATCTGTATCATGTCACACACGTAGCGTATCTGTATCATGTCACACACGTAACGTATCTGTATCATGTCACACAAGTAACGTATCTGTATCATGTCACACAAGTAACGTATCTGTATCATGTCACACACGTAGCGTATCTGTATCATGTCACACAAGTAACGTATCTGTATCATGTCACACACGTAGCGTATCTGTATCATGTCACACACGTAGCGTATCTGTATCATGTCACACACGTAGCGTATCTGTATCATGTCACACAAGTAACGTATATGTATCATGTCACACACGTAGCGTATCTGTATCATGTCACACACGTAACGTATCTGTATCATGTCACACACGTAACGTATCTGTATCATGTCACACAAGTAACGTATCTGTATCATGTCACACACGTAACGTATCTGTATCATGTCACACAAGTAACGTATCTGTATCATGTCACACACGTAGCGTATCTGTATCATGTCACACACGTAACGTATCTGTATCATGTCACACAAGTAACGTATCTGTATCATGTCACACAAGTAACGTATCTGTATCATGTCACACACGTAACGTATCTGTATCATGTCACACAAGTAACGTATCTGTATCATGTCACACACGTAACGTATCTGTATCATGTCACACAAGTAACGTATCTGTATCATGTCACACAAGTAACGTATCTGTATCATGTCACACAAGTAACGTATCTGTATCATGTCACACAAGTAACGTATCTGTATCATGTCACACAAGTAACGTATCTGTATCATGTCACACACGTAACTATTGTACATGTCACACAGAGTATCTGTATATTCACACAGTAACGTATTGTATCATGTCACACACGTAACTATTGTACATGTCACACAGATATCTGTATCATGTCACACAGAATATCTGTATCATGTCACACAAGTAACGTATCTGTATCATGTCACACAAGTAATATCTGTATATTCACACAAGTAACGTATCTGTATCATGTCACACAAGTAACGTATCTGTATCATGTCACACAAGTAACGTATCTGTATCATGTCACACAAGTAACGTATCTGTATCATGTCACACACGTAACGTATCTGTATCATGTCACACAAGTAACGTATCTGTATCATGTCACACAAGTAACGTATCTGTATCATGTCACACAAGTAACGTATCTGTATCATGTCACACAAGTAACGTATCTGTATCATGTCACACAAGTAACGTATCTGTATCATGTCACACAAGTAACGTATCTGTATCATGTCACACAAGTAACGTATCTGTATCATGTCGCATACGTAACATATATGTACCATGTCACACAAGAAAGCTATCTGTATGATATCACACAAGTAACGTATCTATTTCAGGTTGTCCACATATTTCGAGATCCACGAGGCATAATAAACACACATATCAAGTCACGATTTTCCATCCTTTCCAATTCGTCTAGTATTCGGGAATATGCGCAAAGCTTGTGTTCCCGAATGAGAGATGATCTGCAAGCAGGAAACAAGCTTGCCGAAATGTATCCAAAACGATTCAAATTATTGCTTTATGAAGATTTTAGGGTATGTATAGATCAACGTATGTGATATATATATATATTACAACTATTTGTGTATAAAATGTATTTTTGAACAGACAATGAAACCACTCTTATTGAAAACAAGGATATAAGAATATAACAATTTTGTACAGGATTCATTCTTGTCGAATATCCATATTTCCCTCAATAATTCACGAATAACCATCCTTCCCTCACTGTTCCACGAATGTCAACCATTCCTTCATTGTTTCACGAATACCCATCTTTTCCTCACTGTTCCACGAATGTCAACCATTCCTTCATTGTTTCACGAATACCCATCCTTCCCTCACTGTTCCACAAATATTCAACCATTCCCTCAATGTTTCACGAATACCCATCCTTCCCTCAATGATCCACGAATGTCAACCATTCCTTCAATGTTTCACGAATACCCATCCTTCCCTCAATGTTCCACGAATGTCAACCATTCCCTCAATGTTCCACGAATATTCAACCATTCCTTCAATGTTTCACGAATACCCATCATTCCTTCATTGTTTCAGGAATAATGTGTTCCCGAGCGTATCTAGATTCCGCTGACCAATCCGTCGCGGTGTATCAACGGCGGAACAACCCAGGTGGTTTTGTTGTTGCTTATTGAAATAATGCATACAAAAACAGATACAATACATAGTATGCTAATGCAAATGGTTTGGGTTTAACCATATATATTCCACTATATACATTCACAAAATAATACATGTACACAAAATCAAAGAATAGGAAAGGATTAAAACGGAAGCAGAGCTTATATAGCTTCTCTCCTTTAAAAAAAAAATTAATAAATGACAATCCTATAACAAGAAAGTGTTGCTCTTACTTTCATTGAGCTTTTGCTGCCGACTTTACACATGCACCTTTATTTGTGGAAGTCGTGATAGCGCAGTGGATGCGCGTTCGCTTCAGGTGCGAACGGTCCGGAGTTCGAGCCCCGCTGGAGCCGTTAAGATTGTGTCCTTAGGCAAGGCATTTAAATTCCACGTTGCCTCTTCTCTCCCTCGTGGCGATGGATTCCATCAGGAATGAGGTCTCGAGAGCGATTTATATAAGTTGAAAGAACTTGTTTCGCAATCGAGATAAAATAAATTTGTATAAACTAAGCACCTTTATTGTCGAGAAATAATATACTTACTTAATCATATTCGTCCCATGTGGGACATAGGGCTGCCACTACAGTTCATCATATGTGTCTTTCCATTGCTGCTAATTTGTCTTCTCCCCATGCCATTCGGGTAGTACGCAGCTCAGAGGTCAAGGTCCTTATCCATGTTTGGACCGATCGGCCGCTCTTCCTCTTGCCTTGTGGGTTCCAATCAAGAGCCTACTTGGTGATGTTTGGGTTGTCCCTTCGCAAGGTGTGTCCAACCCATCGCCATTTCCTGCCTTCGATGTCCTGTGTGATATGTCGTTGATTGGTCCTACGCCGGAACACTTAGTTAGTGATATGTTCCGGTCATCGTATACCCAGGATTGCTCGCAAATACTTGTTGATGAACACGTGGAGTCCCTGGTCTATGGCCTTCGTATGTCTCCAAGTCTCTGATCCGTACAGCAGCAGCAGCAGCAAATACTTCACATTACCGTTGAAGAGTCTCAGTTTGGTCCTCAAGCTGATGTGCCTGCTTGTTCACACTGTCTTCACGGTGATTTCAAGGCATTTATCGCCTTACCAATCCTGGCCTTCACATCTTCTTCTGCCCCCCCCCCATATTTTTTCACCAACCTGCCATGGTACGTGAAGGTCTCTACCTCTTCAATTGGCTGCTCTTTCGTCAGAATTGCCTCATGTTCCGTTGTGTTGACTCGCAGGATCTTATTCTTCTGTGTGTCGATTGTTGTATGTGCAGTTGTACAGAGAGTGTATGTATTGCACGTGGCGGTGTGTGTGGGGGAGAAAAGCGCTATGTCGGCAGCAAGGTCCAGATCGTTCAGGTTCTTTATGAAGGTCAATTGGAGTCCGCTGTCTGTGTCGTTCATCACCCAATGTATTACCAGTGAGAAGATCATGGGTGGCAGTATACGTCCTTGTCTGGCATCAGTTGCAACCCCAAAAGGAGTGGACAGGTCTGAGTTGTGGATTACTTGGAAAGTAGTTAATAGAAGTTTCGAATGGTGTTGATCATCTTCTCTGGAATGCCATAGCGCCCTAGTATCTACCATATAGTGCTTTTGTCGATCATGTCGAGCGCGTTCTTGAAATCGATGAAGTTGATATACAGAGGTGTCTGCCATTCCAGTAGTGACTGTTCAATGATGACTTGAAGCGCTACTATTTGGTCCACACATGAGCGCCCAACTCGGAACCCTGCTTGTTCGTCCCTCATAATGGTCACAGCTCTTTTCAGGCGTCTCTATAATATTTATTTAGAGTTTACTTGGTAGTGATAGGAGCTATATAATCTCTCTCCAAGTGTGACATTCACTTAGATCTCCTTTCTTCGGTAGTTCGACAATTAGCGATGTCTTCCATTCCGTAGGACGTCTTCTTTGGTCCATATGTCTGGTAAAAGATCCTGTACTATTGCTGCAGTTGTTGCCGGATCTGCCTTTAGTGCTTCTGGAGGTATGTTATCTGGTCCTGGTGCCTTTCCATTCTTTATCTTATTCACTGCCATGGCTATTAACGCATGGGTGATCGGTCCTAGGTTGACGTCCAGCTATTCGCCAATCTCGATGTCTGGTGGGTCTTCTACAGGATCTCCACTTAGGAGCAAATTATATATTGAATGTTTATTATATATTGAATGTTTATTATATATTGAATGTTTATTATATATTGAATGTTTATTAATCTTTATGTTATCCATTGCTTTTAATATTTCAGTTAGACATGGTCAACGTCGTGAGACCGCTATTCAGATTCCTCGGCCTCCCCCTAGCAACACAGGACAAAGGTATCTTGGAAACCATGGAACTGAACCTCCGCAGCACACAGGAATCTGTGGACGAATTAAACAATACAATCGACAATATGCAGCTTAACTCTGTGTTCAGATTACCCATAACAAAGTCACACCCGTTTAGCTGGAGACTTGCAATTGAGATGGACGCTTTAACGATTATTGACAATGAATGTAAGAATTTATATGTTGAACTGGGGTATAATGTATATGAAAATGAGCATCAACTGAGAAATATAACACAGTGGCCTAGCTACAGCGGCGGTGGAATATATCCGCTGTGACGTATCCATGTAAATGAATGTTCAATCACATCCGGAGCGTGTATAAGCAATCACACAACACTGCATTAAGATGTCTGTTGAACATGTTTAACACTTTTAATGTCGACATGGAGAGATAACCAGTTAGTACATTACGTATTGAGACCATTGTTGCCTGGAGCTTATTTTTGTATTCCAAAAGTTGGGCTGTGCACCAGGCGGTAATATCGTTACCGTGGCAAAAGCAAAACAACAGATTCAATTTACGACTCAAATTAATTAGTGTATACATTAGTTTGCAGTGCAATTAAAGCAGCATTACATCGTATGAAATAAAAGATATTTGAAAAATTCAATTTTTACGTATGGGTAGCAATGCTGCTACACATTTTTTTGCGATAAAACAAACTCGAAACCGAAAGTAGGACTTTCCGAGTCGATCGGTCACGCACTTGTTTACAACCAGAACGCATCGTCCGCACTTGTTTACATTCGGAATGCATCGTCCCCATTTGTCCCACGTTGTCTTTTTTAATTAAATTACTTGATATGTTGATTCATACCTCTGTTAGATAAGTCTTTTAGGGACATTTCTACATCTCCGCGAGGGATTCGACATTAGAGGAAGATAGATAGTATTTCATGTTCAAAATATATACGTTGTTTTCTACATCCTCTGTTGTTTCACGCATGCGGGCTGTGCGTGTTTACATTTCGTGTGTTGATAAACAAATTCGCGTATACGACGGTTTAAATTTATTGGAATTTTATCGTTTCTAAGCGACTATTTCGATTTTTGTTAACACAAACACATTAGTAATTATATTTTACCCAAAACATCATTTTTTACGATATAATGCTGCTTTAAGGAAAGTAAAACGACATGGTCATCATTAAATAATAGCTATATAACAAATGGGTTCCAACAATACACACATGAAAGAGTAATGTCATCTGCAAAAATATCAATTTTTTTTCAATTCAATATATTGTATTTGGCATAAACATATAACATGTTCATCGCCATAAATCAAATAACAAGGCGGTTATAATAAAACTAACATACATCATTCTATAGTTTGAGAAAAGTGTGTGTATTATTAATTACATGTAATTAGAATATATTGTATTAGTTGCATATATATACATATATTAGGGATGGCAACGAATACCCGAATATTCGAATATTCGCTCGAACGTCCGAATACTATTACAGTATTCGAATATTCGGAAGAAAACAAATATATTTGCAAAATTGAAATAAACTGTCATAAAATCAGATACGTTGTTGTTTTCTTTTCAATATATCATAAAACCTTACAAAGTTACAATACAAAAGAAATCGCCCGAGGAAGTGTGAATAAACCATGTTGTGATCGCAACCACGGCAGGTGTTAATTGACACTTGCCATGAAATTGGATAATTACAGTAGGTTCTATATTACTGATTGAACCAATTTAACTTTGCAAACTAATTTGTTTGCAAAATTAATTGTTGCTGTTGGGTAAATATCGGAGGTCTTTGATATGATTTTAAAATTGTTTTGCCAAGAAAATACCTTTGAAATATTACTGAAAGTTTGCAGCAACATTCACGCCCATGTGTATTTAAAATTTTTAATTAACTGCTCAATATTACCCAAAAGTACTAAAGTACTTTAAAGTATGATTATTTTAATAACATAACATAACATAATATTTATTCAGCATAAAATAGCATGTGCATATTTATAGCCAATATAAAACAATAGTAGAAGAAATTCGAAAAGACAAAAACATGAACCGTACAAAGTCATATAATATGGTGTTTTCAAGGGAAAGCTAAATATATTAAAGTGGATTAGTCATCAGTTCTCATTTTAAATGCAAAGTATATGAATTTTGATATGTTGTTTAATGAACAACGTACTCCAGGGATCCCAGGGATCGCAGGTTCGATCACCCGTCTGACCCTAATAAAATTAACAGTCTTTCAGATGGGACGTTAAACCGAGGTCTCGTGTCGGTGCTTTACACCGTGCACGTAAAAGAACCAGAGGAGACTCTAGAATGGGTCTCTCTGCACTATCCTCCAAAAATCTAAAATAACTAATCTCTTCAGGAGGCGTCGCTCATATGGGCAACCGGTAGCGACGATAAATAAACGTAAAACACCACCAGAACAACGTACTCCGTGGTCGAGTGGTTAAGGTCGCTGACTTGTATACCACTGTAATCTATCATCTCTGATGGTCACGGGATGTAGCCCCGCTCAGACCGCGTCTCATTTATATGAAAAAGTTGGCAGTTTCTTACGGAGGTTGGTGCACCAAGTACTGGTTAACCGCTGGAGCCTGCCCAGGAAAGGTGTTGTTAGGTAAACTGCACGTCACTCAAATGGGAAACCGATAGCGACGTTAAATAAAACTTAAATTAAAAAAATGAACAACATCAGATCGCCGAGGAAACACTGGAAGCCTACGTGGATGACGTACCATTGGATTACGTACCATTGAAACTGTCTTCACTACTGGTGACTGTGAGCCTACGCCTAAGCGTAGGAAATTGAATTTTCTAGTGTTTGAGACAAACGAAAAGGAACAGTCTGATGAGTTAAAGAGCTATCTGCTCGAGAAAATGGAACCCCATGTGAAACCCATTGAGTGGTGGCGGGAAAATGAACTGAAATTCCCCACTGTCGCTCACGTCGCCCGTAGACTACTGTCAGTGCCAGCAACGTCAGTCCCATCCGAACGCATCTTCTCCGCAACTAGTCTACTTATCAACAAGCTAAGGAACAGAGTATCCACTTCTCTTGTTGACAACATTGTTTTTTTGAACAAGAACAACGTTCAAACGGTTGTGACATTGAGTTTTAATGTGCACGCATGTTGAGATCGTACAGTACTACCCGTTGACATTTATGGACATATATATTGTATGTGTGAAATTTAGTACACATTGAAATGTTTCCAAGTAATTGAATTTGAATAAAGCTTAGCATGTTCTTACATAGAATTCTTCATTTATTATATATAGTAGCGTATGTATTAATTTGGTGCACTAACTTAAGTCTCATCGGGAATGGTAGCGTGTACAGTGGACGATAACAATAACTGATTGAGTCGTCGCCAAATTTACAGGAATATCTTCCCAACCGAATATTCGAATCCCTAAATCACTATTTGTTGCCATCCCTAATATATATATAACAATTATTTATCATTAAACTATGTAACTATAGATCAATACACCCTACTGTTGACAAGTGTGCTTTATCAACAGTAGGGGGGATTGATCTATAGTTACATAGTTTATCAGCCACTGTGTTATATATTGATAACGGCAAGTCATTTATGAAGAGTCAAAACAACAACGTACCTAATACAGACCCCTGTGAACACCGGATACTACTGTACTACAGTCATATCTTTCAGATAAGATGCAAACCAAGAACTGTCTGGGTTGTAACCTTTCATTTTATCAAGTAGGATGCTATGAATTACTAGTTCGTTGTTGTATATGACACTAATCCAGTCCCCAATAATATTACAGAGGGCCGTCTGGCATGAATGACATTACCTAAAGTCAGACAGTGTGTGTTTTACGTTTATTTATCGGTTGCCCATATGAGCAATGCCTCCTGAAGAGATTAGTCATTTTAGATGTTTGGATGATAGTGCAATGATACAGACAGAGACCCATTCCAGAATCTCCTCTGGTTCGTTTACGTGCACCGTGTACAGCACTGACACGAGACCTCGGTTTAAAGTCCTATCTGAAAGATTGTTAATTTTATTAGGGTCAGACGGGGGGTTGAACGTGCGATCCCTGGATTACCAGTCCAGCGTGAACCACTGGACTACAAATCCGTCTGTAAAAGCCAGACGGACGTACGTAAAATGGGTTATTATATTATGTATGCTGCTTTAGATGTATGCGTACAAGTCGGCTTACAAGTCGTTAAACTAATGGACATAGCCAGAAGACTTGAAATTGGTCTATAGTTCGATTTATCTTCTTTTGAACCTATTTTTGTGTATGTGGACACTTTTTGCTTGTTTTAAAAGTCGTGGGTATTGATTCGTAATTATACTGCTGTTGAATAGTTTTGCTACAACAGGGGTTATCACTCACGCACACATCTTCGTTTATTTGGCTACATTACCATCTAATTTTGTTGGTTTTGAAATAACAATGGATTGGAGCTGATGTTCAACAAATGAAGGTAATACCAAAGGAATACAAAACATAGAACATGGCTATGGTGTTCATTGACATGATTACCGAGAACAGACACTATTGATAGGCGTGTTATCTCATTGTTTAAATTTTATTTATTTTACAACGATTGCGTGTGGCTACTTCTTTCCGTGCCAGGGTGACAAAGCCTGGTCTGTACGTGGTCCTTTGTAGGGCCACACTCCTCACTGTTGGTCACCCCGCAGCAGCATTTATACGGATCTGACAGTTAGACATCTGGTCGTCGATTGTCGCAAACGAGTCTACTGTCACTCCACTGTAGATCAGAGGAGCGTGGATCCACGACCGTTGCCGCTCCCCCAGGTCCACCATCTCTTCTAAACGCCGGTGGAGAAAGATCGAAAATACCAGTGTTCACCTCAAACACTATCTAGAAGAAACGGCAGATCTGTCCTGGTGTGCCATAGCCCTGGATCCACATACTGGGGAGATTCCCCCTTCGCAAGATCGACGACCAGAAGATCCCAGTATCCTACGCTGCTGCTGCGGGATGTGCACCGGTCACGACGTGCACGTCGTGAGGAGATCGACCGGCCTGAAAAATGTGCGTTGAACACATCTGTTATATGGGCAAGGATAAGATTTCCGTCATAGTCATTTATAAAGTTATTCTGAACTTTGGATTAAAAACCATATAATCCGTGGAGACTATTCTATAGGATTAGGTTTGTTGGAGTTAATTGTGTCATCGTAAACTTGTCATTGACCATGAAGATAAGTGTGTTTACCTTCTGCATAACATTAAGCTGTTTGTGTGATAGTTGTTAGTGCCCAAGGCCAAGTTAATAACACATGTTACAAAACAAGAGTCGGAATATTAGAGAATGCGACACATACAAAACTGTTCATCATACAGGATCATATAGATCTACACAATCGTGATGTGGTTTATAGTGAAATCGATATGTATTAGATAACTATTGATATATATTAATGTACAATGCACGTGTTAGTGTATGCCTTAATGTTCAGTGTATGCCTTAATGTTCTTATATACGAGCGGAATTATTTATATCAACGTGTTCGTTGCTTAGATGCAATTGATGAACCTGAAGTTCAATCATCTGTCTTGCTAGAAATCATACGAGGACAATATGCCTTCAGAAATGGCAAGGGACATACGATTGTAGAGGAGGCAGTACTGGAGTATCGTCGGATATTGGTCTAAACAGTATGGCTTCCACAGAACAAAAGAATCACATTAGTTCTGAAACTATATTCAGATCAATATAAATGTTATCTCTCTGCTGTGTGATATTGAGGTAGTTTGGCTAACGCTTTTATTTTGCTTCGTGGAAATAGTTGGAAATATTTATGAAATTATTATAAAACATGTTGTGGAACAGTTTACTTCGTTCCATTATAAAGCGGATTCTTTACTTTCTAAGTGTTTTCACAATTGGAGCAAGGAAATGGAGAATCTGCGCGGACATCATCCCTCATCTCCATAGCAAGGAATCGTCTTTAACTAAACACCTAGTTCGTCGTAGAGGACTTCTAAACAGACCTTTCCGTCCACCATTTACATTGAGCAATGGATACATTCAGACGTTTGCAGGACTATTATGCAATCCTTTGGACGATTGCCAGTTTGAGCGGGAATATTTACAAATGGCTGACAAAGGCGCTGTAGCATTAGACTGGTACAAACAATCTCTAGCAAAACTTAAACGAAACAGTCCAATTCTGCTTATATTTCCGCGCCTCACGGGCGATGCTGCCGGTGTTGCCAGTATTTGCAAACTTGGAGCATGTAGAGGCATGCGTACTGTTGTATTCAACAGGCGAGGTCACGGTTCAAGTTATCTTATGTCACCAAATCTGACGAGCACAGGGGATACGAAAGATTCGAGAAAGGTGATTGAATATGTTTTCAACAAATATCCATATGTTCCTATTGTGGGGATTGGAGTTGGGGCCGGATGTGCTACATTATTTTCTTATCTAGGAGAATATGGGTCCTCGTCACTGATGAAGGCAGCTGTAAATATTTCCCCTTCGTATGACAACACAGAAAAATTATGTGAACAGATTCCAAAACTTTACCAATTATTCCTTCTGTTCGATTTAAAAATGATGTTATTACGCAATTGGAGGGTGCTATATAAGATCATAGATATGAAAGCTGCCGTACTAAAGGCGTGGACTCTGAAAGAATTCGATTATCATGTTTATTGCAAGATGTACGGTATAGAAACATTCGAGGCATTCTGGCAAAGAAACGATCCAATGAGGGACGTGGATGATATTGCCGTCCCTGTGCTATGTATAAACAGTCTTGATGACCCGGTCTCAGTACAGGAAGATATTCCATTCGATTTATTCCAGTTTTATCCAAACCTACTTCTGGTGACAGTGGATAAAGGCGGCCATTGTGCATTTCACGAAAACGTTCGTGCAGATTCGTGGGCGAACAAACTTGCAATTAATTATGTCGAATGTGTTCTGGAATTCATGTCGAATTCTCGATTATGACATCGATAAACATAAAACCGTTTCATATATACCTAAACGCAAAATAAACGCAACTATATATGTGTGTGCATTTTTAATAATCAACATTGAATACCCCCCCCCACATATGAATACAATACAATACATTAAGTGTATTGCATAACTTGTTTATAGCAATTAGACAGTAAACATATACTAATTAATACATTAATTAACCAAGTATATGCACTAGACAATCGCCTACAGATAATCAAGTTTCAAATTTATTGGCATAATCAGCAACTATATTGCCTTTGGCCATTTACAATGATAGAAATATGGCAAAGACATCACAAAACATGTTACATACAATACATTTAAGAAACAGTAGTAATTGACAGGGTATTACTACGTAATGACATAGCTTCTTTGATGTACTTACAAACATTAATCAAATATTTTTTATTTTTGCATGACATGATAGATATAAATTTATTTATTGATGGCCATGCTATGTAGCCCAAATATTTCAATCTTATATCTCTGTATTTTTCACAACATAATATAAAATGGTATTCTGATTCAATTACATTTTGATTGCATAATTTACATAACCTATTGTTTCTATCAATACCATTAAATCTTCCAAATTCAATTTCTAATTTATGGGATGTTAATCTTAAACATGTAAAACATTGACGTAAACTATCACTAGAGATTTGATCAATATAGTCTTCATAACGGAATGTCAGCTTAAATTTACAATAATAATCAAGTTTCGACATTGTGTTTACTGATGTGTTCCAGTCTTGAACGAACTGGTCGCGTAATCTCATTTTAAACATAGGTAAATAGTTAATATTAGCATCAAAATTGAGTCGAACATTTGTAAAACCGAGATGATCAATTAAGGAATTAACTCGGCTAGCCCAACATTTACCGTTAACGTTATTACACAGATCGGCATACATATTATACATTGGAGAATCAACATTTTTCATTACTTTAAACCAAAATTTGATTACTCTCTCTTTACATATAACAGATAATGGAAATCGTCCTAATTCACCATAGATAGCATTGGTAGGTGTTTGCAGCTTAACACCCAAAATATATTTACAAAATCTCAAATGTAATTTATCGACATCCTTTAGGTTGTAGACACCCCAAACCTCAGAACCATATAAAATTATAGGTACAATCATTGTATCAAACAGCTTAAGTTTAGTTTTAACATCCATATGTACTCTATCGAATAATGACAATAAATTGTGATAAGCTCTTAATGCTTGATCCTGTAAACATTTTATTGCACCAGTTAAAGTTCCTGTATATGTAAACTTAATACCAAGATATGTAAAGCTATCAACAATATCTATTTGTTTTCCATTGATATAAAAGATAACATTATGATTCTGTTTACGCTTTTCAAATATACACATTTTTGTTTTATTTACATTTATAGTTAAGCCCCATTTCACAGAATACTGGTAAATACTATCAATTTGAGATTGTAGACTCCTGGCATCTGTCGTGAACAAAACAATATCGTCAGCAAATAATATCAAATACATGGATAATAAATCCAGATCTTTTTCAGTTAACGAGTTAACATCCAAATTTTCAATAATATCATTAATAAATATAATAAATAACAAAGGTGATAAGGGCTCGCCTTGTTTTAACCCAATTGTAACATCAAAGAAATCTGAAAATGTCATAGTATTAAGCATTTTCACGCACGATTGAACTCTGTTATAAATACATTTGACCATGTTAACCATTTTACAGCTTACGCCAGATTTGATTAATTTTTCCCACAAAGCATCCCGATTTACGGTATCAAAAGCACGCTGATAATCTATAAATATGCACCAAAGCTTGGCATTTTTAGATAATACCTTTTGAATTATTGAGTGTAGCAAAAATATAGCATCAGCTGTAGAACGGTTATCTCTAAAACCAAACTGAAAATCATTAAAAACATGCTCAGATTCACACCACTTGTTAATGCGATTCCTTAAAATCAAAGAAAATATCTTACCCATGCTGTTAACTAAGGTAATCCCTCTATAATTGGAAGGGTCATTTTTATCTCCCTTTTTGTACAATGGAACAATGACTCCCTTGGTCCATGCCTCGGGATAAGTGCATGTATCAAATATATGATTAAAAATCAGACATAAATATGGTGATATAAAATTATTAGAGTCAATAAAGAAATCAGATACATTTTTATCATAATCACAACTTTTATAACGATTTAACATGGAAATAGTTTTTTGTACTTCTTCTACAGTGATTGTTTTGTCTAATTGATCAACAGTGACCGTATTGCTATGTAAATCATCAGAAAGATAGGTGTTAGGTTCTGCATCGTTTGAACTATTAGAAAAATGTTTTACAAAATCGTCTAAGTGAATGTCACTAGCATAATTACTAGCTTGTTTATATTTATTTAAATATTTCCAAAATTTACGTGGTGAGTTTTTACTTAAGCTTGACAATTTCTGCTTCTCTTTATAATAGAATTTCCATTTAACACGTCGTTTGGTCTTAACAAAGTTTCTTCTGCAAAACAAAAAATTTAGTTTGTTTTCTTCAGATTTATTTGTAAAAAATTTCCTTTTAGATTCCAAAAATACCGCTTTATTTTGACGGCACTCATCGTTAAACCATAATGATTTACATTTTTTAGACTTTGGTTTGGTTGAATAGGTTTTACCAAAACACTTAAAAGAAACATCATAGACTGTATTAGAGAATTCATGAATACTTTGGTTGATATCAACTTCTCCCATCGATAACTGATTTGTTACATCATCCAATTTCGATTTCTTGGAAATTAGCATATTTACGAAATAATCAGTTTTTGAAGTGTCCCATACAATTTTATCAACATTACAACAATCTATTATAGGTATAACATCAGCGCGTTTCAAAGAAAATGCAATTGGACAATGATCTGAGAATTCAGATAAATCAAGAACACTCATATTACAGACTGAGTTAAAATATTCACATCCTGTTATTAAATAATCCACTGTACTGGCAACCGGTCTATTTCTATACATCCCGTGGAAAGTACAATCTCCATGCTCAAGGCGACCGTTAACTATAACTAGATTATTTTCTTTACAAAGAGTTAATAATAATCAATGTGTCAAAGTGTCATGTAATCACACACAACTAAAGTGTATCACTAGAAAAATGTTTGCAATACAGAGTAAAATTTAAACTTTATTTATTTTACAACGATTATGGAGCAAGCTGTAACAACTTATAGTAATCACTCTCGTTGGCGTGGATGAGCGTAGATTTAATCTTTATTTATGTCTCATCCATTGTACATTACATAAAATATATACATAAAAGCTTACACATTAACAACAGTACATGGCCATTCTTCAAAGAATTATAAGAGACTATATATCACAGTACGACTATCACATAATTACAGTACAATTCACCAAGGTATTTACAACATAAAACCAAGAAACAGTTGCTAATTCTCTTGTTGAATATGAATTAAAATACATTAGTTTCAAACACTGAAATGGAAAAGAGGGCACTAATGTGCATATTAAGAAATATTTTAAAAGATCAATTATCAGCCTCGATCAAATCGAGAATGAACTAATTAGCAGCTGTTTCTTGTGATAAATAAAAGGTATCAACACATATATTTAAAAAATAAAAATAAATCATATATTATTTACAAAGGTAAAAGTAGCGTCGTTGAAGTATATTAAAACAGGTCTTGGCACAAATTCTAATTAGATATGGATCAGTAAACAGAAAAATAAGTTGATCAGTTTTGCTTAAATTAAGGAAGTTGCGTTCATACAACACTGCCTTTTCAAAAAGAACAGTTCTAAGGTCAGTGTATATTGTACATTCTAATAGTACATGGCGTTCATCTTCCAAAACACTACAAAACGGACAGTTGCGATCTTCTAAATGTAGATTTTCATACCTTCCAGTTTCTATGCGAATTGGGGCAACTCCACACCTAAATTTACTATATGCAGACCTATGTCTTGTAGGTAAAATTAGGTTACAATATTCCTCAGTTCGAAAATCAGTTTTAAATGTACAATATGTTCTTAATTTATTGCGACCTCTTCCGGATGTACCAGAAACGCTAGTTATAGAGGAAGACCATTCTGCTACATATTTTACCATATCAGATTTTTCTACACGATCTACAAATGTGTGTTTAGATATGGGTACAGACAAATTACAAAATTCAACCAAATTATGATCTGCAAAATGCTTCTTGACGAAATAAAACCAGTTTTTGCAATTAGCAGATTTAATGTATGTGTGGTCATTCATGGGAGGAAACCGGAGTACCCGGAGAAAAACCCGGGCTGCATTGGTGAGAAGCGAGCCCGCTACCCGTTGTGCTGTTCGGACTGTATCTGCCCGATTAGCGCAACACAGAGCATATATACATACACAATAAACGTATAACATGTTGCGTTTCTTTTGTATTTAAGTATACATCGTAGGTTCCATATAAAAGTATTATACATGCATTGTATTTGACTGGAGATTTAATTTTATAGAGTATAGGTCTATTTTCAACAGTAATTATTATCAAAATAGTATCGCGCATGATACATCAAGTGGAAGAAAAACATACATATGATAACAATATTTACCAATACTTCACATTGAACCTCGTACTGGACTCTAACTTCCGTCACACCATGCTCCGATACGAGCACCTCACCTCTTGTCATTGTGTGTATATATATATATTCAACAAACTTCCTAATCGGTCACCTGATGTTTTACAGTATTTGGAGCACATTAAAGCAGCATTACATCGTAATAAAGGATGTTTTGGGTAAAATATAAATACTAATGTGTGTGTGTTTACAAAAATCGAAATAGTCGCTCAGAAACGATAAAATTCCAATAAATTTAAACCGTCGTATACGCGAATTTGTTTATCAACACACGAAATATAAACACGCACAGCGCGCATGCGTGGAAACAACAGATGATGTAGAAAACAACGTATATATTTTGAACATGAAAGACTATCTATCTATCTATCTTCCTCTAATGTCGAACCCCTCGCGGGGATGTAGAAATGTCCCTAAAAGACTTAGCTAACAGAAGTATGAATCAACATATCAAGTAATTTAATTAAAAAGACAACGTGGGACAAATGGGGACGATGCATTCCGAATGTAAACAAGTGCGGACGATGCGTTCCGGTTGTAAACAAGTGCGTGACCGATCGACTCGGAAAGTCCTACTTTCGGTTTCGGGTTTGTTTTATCGCCAAAAAAACACTGTTTACCAAATGAACATAAGCATACAAAGTATAATGTTAGAATGTGTAGCAGCATTGCTATCCATACATAAAATTTGAATTTTTCAAATACCTTTTATTTCATACGATGTAATATGCTGCTTTAACCCATTCAACCCCAAGTAACTGACATGGATTGGTGCATACTATTTTTAGACCAATAAATTAATAAGAAAATTACCTTTGAACCAGTTCATTTATCAAAATGGGTAATTTTATCTAAAAATAGTAATAATTATTACTGGCAAAATGTGCAGATCCTGATGAGACGGCTCGTTACGAGCCGGCTCATCTGGATCTACACTTTTCATAAGCCTATTTAGAGGCCTGTGGGGTTGAAAGGGTTAATAACCACAAATAATATCAATATGCACATCATAGTATTGGTTATATTTTATTACAGATCTTTATGCATTGATTTACTGTACATATACTCGTTTCGGATACAATTTATTAAATGGCTATAAGAATATATTTATATTGTATGATTATTAATTGGCTGCAAGTATTATAAAACATCAGGTGACCAATTAGGAATGTTGTTGAGTGTATATATATATATAACAAGGATCTGTGGTGATTTCATACATGTTCCATATTTTATGAAACGAGTTTCATAAACTATGGAAAGAAATCACAAATGTAAGATCCTTTTTATCACATTACCATAGTATTAACCATCCGTTTTAAAACGAAAGTTAACTGTTTGACAGTGTAATTTGAGCCTCATTGCGTATCAAGGAAATCGACATGGTGCATCCGTATACCGTAGTAAATCATCCTTAATAACCAAACAATTCAACGCAAATAATAGACACACTAGTTTTAATCACTATATTGACTGTCAGATTAGCGCAGTGGTTAGCGTTCTCCGGTTTCCTCGCACAATAATGACCACTTTTACGCTCTCATCTGCGCCAACGAGAGTGATTAATATAAGTTGTTAAAGGTTATTTCGCAATCGTTGTAAAAATAATAACAAAAAGTTTAAATTTTAATCACTATACTGTATACTGCTTTTGCATATTTAACATTTTATTGATTTTCAACTAAAAAGCATGAAGGCAAATTTGCAAACTATATGTTAAATGTTTCACAACCAAGGTGTTGAGTTGAGTTGAATCCCATTTTATTGTATATGTATACTCAAACATAACCATAATCATATAAGTATATGGTCACGGGTTCGAGCCCCGCTCAGGCCGTGTGTCATTTATATGAACAAGTTGGCAGTTACTTGCGGAGGTTGGTGCACCCAAGTACTGGTTAACTGCTGGAGCCTGCACAGGAAAGGTGTTGTTAGGAAAATTGCCCGCCGGCGATATAGCCCAAAATGGTGCTGATGCAGGCGTAAAACCCGAAATATAACATAACATATAACATAACAAACATACACAAATGGGTTGGGCCACACTTTATAACAACATTAATCAAGCTGTCATGCCGCGACCAACCAGAATCCTTCTAGGTTGCATTACTCGAGTGTGCATATGTACGTGAGTAAATATGTGATGGGGTATGAAACTGAACACAAGCAAAGATAAGTGATATTTAGAGGTTATTGCGTCATGACGTAACGTAATAACATCTTGATTACTTTGGCCTGAATTTGAACATTTAATAATCGAAATCATGCTCTCCGTTGTCCAATTATCAGGAATACATCATATATTACTGAATTAGATACACGAAAATGATTGAAATATTACCACAATACTACACACATCTGTTATCTGTCACATTTGACACACTGTGACGCTACGGAAGTAAACGAACTAGCACCGATTGCGCATGCATTATTTTACAGGAACTAGTTATGATACGGCTTTTTCTGGTTTAATACGGGCTCGTGACCGTATAAAACCAGCAAACCTAATATCAGACTGAAAAAACACACAGCATATTGACCTGGAAGGTAGATAGTATTGCGGAATAACGGCAAAAATAGCCTAAATTCATATCTAAATAAAAATAAATATATTTGGACTAGTGACCTTCTCTGACGTCTTATAACTTTGGAAAGAGAAGAGGCATGGTCTTGGTTAGACACGTATTGGAAAGATGAGGTGTCGTACTCAAATTATAGTTTCTTCAGTACATAAAAGTGAGCACTTATTGTTTCGCAATCGAGCTAAAATAAATGTGTATAGATTAAGTAGTGTCGCTTAGACCAAAGATGGTACACTGTGCTTCTAGGGTTTGATTTAAGCTTAAACTTCAAAGGTATAGTGTAGAGCTAATTTTGGGAGATAAAGTGATGCTTTATTTGTTTCGACATATATATACTCTATAGAATAAACTGTATTTGTTTTGTAATGATTGCGAAACGAGCTTTAACAACTTGTATTAATCACGTTCGTTGACGTGGATGAAAGCGCATTGAGATCATTTGTATGGGAGGACACCGGAGAACCCGAGGAAAGCTCAACTACCCGATATGGCGACCATCGTACCATTTCAAATACATTCCGGTCCGAGTATCGAACCTGGGTTGCATTTGGTGATAACATGCTAATCACTGGGCAAATCGGGTCATACATATAGAATATTGGTGATGTTCTGAAAGCTCTCAGTGCAAGTCGTAAGCAGTGTGGAAGTCGTGATGGCGCATTGGATGCGCGTTCGCTTCAGGTGCGAAAGGCCCGGAGTTCGAGCCCCGCTGGAGCCGTTACGATTGTGTCCTTAGGCAAGGCATTTTAATTCCACATTGCCTCTTCTCTCTCCTTCATGACGATGGATTCCATCAGGAATGAGGTCTCGAGAGTGATTAATATAAGTCGTAAGAACTTGTTTAGCAATCGAGCTAAAATAGATTTGTATAAACTAAGTCGCAAGCCTTGATGATGTACTTAGTGATGTGTTGTAAGATATGCCTGCCTTGCTGTGCTGATCCTTACACTTCCAACATATTTATACATTTACGAATATGAGATGTGAGACAGTATAGAGTGACTCCTGTACTGACCCTATACATTTTGATGCTTGTAGCCTAATCTATGACCGGGCTGAGCATTCAAATCGTATTATTAACACACACAACTTAATCACCTTAGTTTATAATCTATGAGTATTAACTAAACTTCTTAGTAAGCTCGCACATATGGTTCGCCGGCGGCGAGGGTAAATAAGCTCAATCATCATCATCATCCTTACACTATCGATCCATGTGACTCTTATCAGATACACGTGACGCATTATCTGGTCAAGCTTTGAAAGCATGTAAATATGGTCAACATACAACGGTGTATCATGAATAGCATGATTTATAGTACGTATTTATCGTTATATTTCGCATTTGTGCCTGTGCACATTTATCTTTCCAGCGATTAGATTTAAATGATCTCCTCAAAACTACAGTATCACGCTTGGTTGAGCATTATAAATATGAAATCCTACTTTCACTTTTGAGAGATTGTAGACCACAAGAACGCTTATTTATTGATTGAAAATTAGTGTTCGAATTATTTCGAAAGGACTTGTGGTATAAATGCTATTTATACGTAAAATGTTGGCGATGTAATGTCGCTTTAAGTATATTCAATATTGTATACATTAATTAATATATATATATCTGTGCAGTAAAATTAGTATAACGAATGGTAAATTGCAACATAACTTATCAAGATGTAAACTACAATATTGTAAGCAACTATTTGGGTGTACGTATACAGACGCAAACTATGTTTATATATTTAGAACTGGGACGTACAGATTTACGGTCAACTTTTGGGAATTTAAAGTCCCACAAACTTAGGTCATATGGTCGTTATACTGCTATTATTGGCGAAGGAAGAGTCCAGGAGCCAGATGAAGTCGAGGATCGTAACCACTAAGCACAGGGGCCACCGTATCTTCAAATGTAATTGAGTAATACTGTATATTCAAATTAGGGCTAGCTCTGTAAGATATGTGTAGATACAGTAATACACATGTTTTGTGAATGTAAATCAGCAATATATCTCAGTCTGGAGTATGTATGGTTTGGTATATGCAAGGAAGTGGTATTAATTTGCAATACATATTCCCTCCACTAGGAATTAAATATAACACAGAATAGAGTATTATATAAAAACAAGCATTTAAATAAAACTGTACACATATGGGGCGCCGCTTTGCTATTTATTCAGTGTTTATGGATATCCATAATTAGATGTATGGATATCCATAATTCAATGCGCACCGTTTTGCTATTTATTCATCATTTATGGATATCCATAAATAGCTTGGAATTATGGATATCCAATAATCTAATTATGGATATCCATAAATACTGAATAAATAGCAAAATGGCGCCCCATATACACTCACGTAATGAAACCCGGTAGTAGTCGTTGGCTCTATCAAAATATGGTTTCGACGACGTGTTAACCATTCTTACGCTAGATGCAAACATTTCCCAGGTATGTACTTGTGGGAATATATACTACATATGTGACAAGGGCCATAAATACAAGAGCAACTCTGGCGTAGGATCTATGTAAAAGTATTCTTTATTTCCGTATATATGGAAGCCTGTAACATAGGTAATTAACATATAAGAGGACATAATATAGAATAAAAAAATTTCAATCATAGTGCAAAACTTACATTACTCATTTCATATTTAGAAGATCCATGTATAACACTAATTATAATACATATATTGTCACAGTGTCGGTAATGTAATATATCTTCTTCTGATATAGTACAGAACCAATCTGGTGAATACTCGTACTGGCGATGGTAGGGCAGTTTACGACTGTTTGCGCGAAGCTATTCCAAAGTCTGATGGTCTCAGTGAAGAATGATTTCTGATAGCAGATAGTCCTGGCAAAAGGTACTGGGTACTGACATTCCGTGGCCTCTACCAGATGTGATCGGTGTGAGGTATGTAGTAGGGGGTGCTGGTCAAAACGTACCCGCATTTTAAGTAAAAACGTACCCAACTATAAGTCAAAACGTACCGATTCTTTGGTCAAAACGTACCCGCATTTTAAGTCAAAACATACCCAACTATAAGTCAAAACGCACCCACTCAAGAAGTAAAACGTACCCAAATAGATAGTCAAATATATCATTGTGGTTGATATATTTTGCATTGACTAGACTACTAATTCATGAGAATGAAGTGATATGTCATTGTCCAGACGCAATGTAATGTGGGATTCGGGCAGTGTATTCTAGGCAGGATGTCATAAAACTGTCAAACGCCCTGTCCACTCGAGGACAAACACACTGCTGCTAATTGGTGACCGTGTCATTGGAATTCCATTTTAGATATGTGGTCAGTTGGCCATTTGGAATTTTAAACAGAACTAAACAAGTATATACAGAACATGTTTTCGAGTTGGGCCCGTCCACGATGACATCTTGGCGGAAAAAGCCTGGCGGAAGGTACTGTTCTACAAGCTGAAAACATTATAATATGAATTTAATGCCACGAGATGTGTGTGGCTGTACAACACAAACACTCCAGCATTATCATGAATTAACGTAAGAGTGTTTCCAATTACCAACACAAGCAAATTAACAAATATCAAATTCTTTTATGCAATGTTGAGAAAAAATTACCAATTTATATGCATATTTTAATCTCAAGTATACCATTTTTCTCTCATCCTAATACCTTCTAAGTATCTACAACTTTTTACTTGACACATAATATTTCCAATCTATTTCCAGTTATCCAATCTCTATATTATCCCATGGGTACGTTTTGACTTCTGGGTTTTTTTTGGGTACGTTTTGACTTCTGGGTTTTTTGGGTACGTTTTGACTTGGGTACGTTTTGACTGGAACTCTGTAGTAGATGTCCAATGCGGTACATCACGGTAACGTTGGTCTGTCCTCTGCGTTCTTGTAGTGTTAGCCGGAGTTTGTGTAGCATGGTCGTCACACTGCTCGTCCTTTGGTAGTCAGAGTAAACAATTCGGGCCGATCTACGCTGCACCATCTCCAGCTTCCTGATGTTGGTTTCGGCACAGGAACTTGAAATGTTATCCATAAGCCACCAAAGGTCTCTTACCTATATCCTAGGACACCCCCCTCTATTAAAAAAGGTACAGGAACTTGAAATTGTATCCATAAGCCACCAACGGACTCTTACCTATATCCTAGTATTATAAATTCAGGTACATAAGACTATATCTGTAGTTTGGTTTTTAATAGCTAGTACCGCGATATACCCATAATGCATCCTACCTTTTTTAATAGAGGGGGGTGTCCTAGGATATAGGTAAGAGACCTTTGGTGGCTTATGGATACAATTTCAAATTCCTGTACCTTTTTTAATAGAGGGGGGTCAGGGCCGTCGCTGGAGCTATTTTGATGATACGCACGGTCAAATTTGTTTGTCAATTGAACATAGCGTGCGATTACGCTAGGGGGGTCTCCCCACCCCCGGGATATTTTTGGAAATGAGGAAGCAATTTCCTGCATTTCAATGTATTTTGTAACATAGATTTGCAGGACTATTGCTCTTATCAATTAATCAAGCACGTAAAATAGCACAAACTATTTCGAGATGCACCATATTTGCAATGGGCTCAATTATTCCACAACTCCACACATCACGGCGCCTATGTATCCCTACTACCCCCCCTGGCGTTTTAATTCATTTTTGGAGTTTTCATTTTTTTTCATTTTCTCAGACCAATGATACGCACGTGCGTACTTGCGTATGCCCAGCGACGGGCCTGGGGGTGTCCTAGGATATAGGTAAGAGACCTTTGGTGTTTCTGATTATGCAAATGAGAGAATAATATTAGCCAGTGTTAAAGCATTTCATTCAATGCTACTTTAGAACTGAGTTTCTGCTAATGACTGTATCTGGACATATACAAATACATTGTTGAATGCATATAATAACATTATGTAATTAAGTACATAATAACGTTGATATATTGTATTTCATACACCTAATTCACATGCAATCTGTAATATTGTTTTCACAATACATATTACAATTGTTCGTACATGATTCCTTAAATAATTCTTGTATTTCGTTTCGTCAAGGTTTTTTTTGCTGGTTATCAAAGATGCATTGGAGAACGTCTTGTGAAATATACGTACATATGTAATAGCTCTGAATGGTTCTTGATGATAAATATGTAATTATTTCATTTATGTTTATACTACAATATATGTCATTTATGTTTGTCATTTCAATGTCTATATGTTGTGCACTTGTATGTGCTTTTGTGTAGCTCTCCCGTCAGTGGAGGTAATAAAGATATATATATTAAAAACCAAACTACAGATATAGTCTTATGTACCTGAATTTATAATACTAGGATATAGGTAAGAGACCTTTGGTGGCTTATGGATAACATTTCAAGTTCCTGTGCTTTAAATAAGCCTGTTTCGTAAATATTGCAAGAGGATTTTTAATATTGACTAGATTATTAGATATCAATTTTCACTAGGCTATACCCTCGAGTTTCCGGTTTCCGTTATGATAAGAAATGATTGGCATTCAACAAAACGAATCTTAAAACTACATAGTTTCTAAATGTATGATGTAAATAAAGTAACGTTCCTCTTTTATTCCAAATAATTAGAAATGAATATAACTACGTAAATAACAACGGGCGCTGTCATTTTTACCATGACCCGAAACCGACATCTGTGGTGACTGGTACCGGAGTTTTCGTGACCTTTCAGAAAATCAATTTTGCGTAACATCGAATGGGTGTAAATATAAAACGAACACGTTGTATGCAGCATAATGATAATTTCTATTATTTTGATGAATATTTCTTTTCACAGTTTAACAAGCATTTTCACAATGTGGACACCTGAATTCATCACCTAATCTTGTAAACCTGACTTGAACAGTAAATGAGGTGGGTCCAATGGTCACACTGTGCCCATTTGTAAGGGCTGTTGATGAATATTGCCTGTACTTTCGCTTTGTAGGTGGTGGACTGCCATAAACCTAAAACTAAATTAAAAACTATTCCTTTAAGTACACTACACTACAGGACACATCGCTTAGTTGACGATGACAGTAACACTGTATGGACCTCAAAACAATATAAGATATGTCTCCAAAACTATCTCCCCTTACACTAATTAAAATTGTAACCCACATTTGACCTTCACATTAAATGACAGATAGGTAAACAAATCAGACGACGCAAAACAAAACTGGAAATGGTCAATATTTTGCAGTAAATCAAATGGACAAATGGTGATGCAATATTGCATTATGAAAGATAGCATGTTTTATACCAATGCAAGAAAAATAACCGATTACTTACGCCTACAAGGATTATACGGCGCATTGTTGTTGCCAAATATGGAAAATGACCTTTGACACTATCTATTCCTGATTGGTGACGTCAGAAAACACCGATCGCGCGCAGTATTGTAAATAGCCTACTTACGGGGTAACGAAAACGAAGGTATCACGATTTGAGGACACTAGAGGATATAATGTGTTTATCCTGTATCTAGAACATGTATTAGTAAAACAGTCTGCTTGGTTGGTTACCGTGCATGTATATTTTCTATGCGTGCACGCTATTTATTGAATTACATATCACCCGATAGGAACCTTTGTACACGTAGCATATGGCGTGATCGCGCTATTTATATCAGTATTATAACGTAAACCTACTTATCGTTACTTAACATTCCTCGGAGAGTGGCTTATATTTATATTTATAAAACTAGAATTCTTTCTTTCAGAGGTAAGTTATATTTTGTTCTTTTTTTGTTTTTAATATTATTTATGTAATATTGAGTTATATTGAACTGTCATGACCCTAGATGTGTAGCTAGCATATGGGTGTATATCTACATGTCTACGTGTATGACAGTAGTTACGGGTTAACTCGACTTATATACATGTCCAGACTTGTATGCTAGTGTACACGTATTAATTAAATTCACTTAGCTACCTATATTTTTCATATAATTTATGCACTTGATTGAAATTGTGGGATTATGGCATTTATGAACAATTAAGTGAAAGAAATGTAGCTACATGTATTTGTTTTATCGACTAGACTGTGCTTTTGTAATATTAGTAGCACGTGGCCTTTAGAATTGACATGTCAATGTGAACGAACGCACGATGACTCCACACTTTTATAAAAATGTGCATATCATTATATATCTATATAATGTCGATGCATATTGCAACCGATTCTCGTGGTCGGTGAATACTCGATGAGGGGTCAGACTGGCCTGGCATATCCTTGTTTTACAATACGTTTATTTATAGCCGGGTGACACAATAACCCATTAATATAGGCTATATATAGCACATGACTGCTGTTTGAACCGAGATGTCCTAGCTATTGACACAATGGAAATAAACCACAATGTTTTTATAATAAAAAACCATTCGACCACATACTATGTATCGAAACAGAAGCTTTTAAGATTGTTAATGGGATATGGTTTCTAAGCTGTGCGAGATATTAATCCAGCATTAATCAGGGTTAATATGCCCACTTTGGAAAGTAAATCCCTCGCATGTCAATAACTATAACGAACAGTTTCAACGTGACTAATCTACTTAAAGTCTTGATAACTGTGAATTCTGTACTCGAAAACCAGTTCAACTAAATCAAAAGTAATATGTGCGGAGATATATCACCTGGTTTTCGTGTACCGAATACACAGTTGTTACATAGTTTCACTTTAGCCACCACGAGTCAATAATTCACACTTTTAGCCACCCTGAGTCAATAATTCACACTTGAGCCACCTTATAGTCAATAATTCACACATTTATGATGTAAATCAAATCGACTTCACGTTATTTTGTATTAGTTTAGTTTTTACAACAATTTTTTTTATCTCGATTGCGAAACAAGTTCTTGCAACTTATATTAATCGCTCTTGAGAGCTCATTCCTGATGGCATTCATTCGCCACGAGGGAGAGAGGAGGTTGCAGTAGGCCAGACACTGCTATTGATATACATTTATCACATTCAATACATAAGGGGTTTGATGTATGAGGCGGGACATATGAGGCGGGACATACTTTAAATAGCTTTTGAAACAATATACTACTTACTATGCTCAACTGGCATACAAGCAACGGCCGCACATGAGCAGTCTTCGTACGCCGCTTTACGCCTATTCTCAAGATACAGATTTAGTTTAATCATATTTTATTGTATGCATATACATGTATACATGATCCACACAATTATACAAGTATTACATACCGTCTCCGTGGCCCAGTGGTTAAGGCATCCGCCTACGGAGCGGGAGGTCGAAGGTTCGAATCTCGTCGGGGGTTCGTTCTGATATGGCCGGTTGGTGAGCCGCCAGCTAGTTAAATAATGGTTACCGATTGCCTACCAGCCTGGCGTCTGGCATACAAGCATAGGATTCGGGAAGTACTGATGTTCATAAAAAGAGGTGTCTCATAAGTCAGAAATGACTGGCCCTTTAAATAGGGGTGACACTATAATAAACAAACACTACTTTTTTTACATACACAAATGGGTTGGACCACAAGTTATAACATTAGGTTCGGTCCTCCCCATTGCATCAGTTATGGTTTATTTTGTATGAAAAATACTACAAGTGTGTCGAGTGATACGACAATAAATTTTAAATGAAAGAATTAATTAATTTCTAGATGAAAAAAAAACACTTGTAGAAAAACAGGCAAGCATGCTCAGATATCATTGCCCCACACCTAGACCCACAGACGCTTGGGTTCTGGACAAATTGGGTTTTTAAGAACACTGATACACTATAGGAATGGCCTAAAAAGTATGTAGGTAGATTTTAGTTCCATTAAAATATTAAGACTGCTCATGTTAAGTCGTTAGCACCTTAATCTTTACAGTCAGTGGTAAAACGCTGGACTGGTAATCCAGGGATCGCAGGTTCGATCCCCAGTCTGACCCTTAAGTCTTTCAGATGGGACGTTAAACCGAGGTCTTGTGTCGGTGCTTTACACCGTGCACGTAAAAGAACCAGAGGAGACTCTGTAATGGGTCTCTGTCTGTATCATTGCGCTATCCTCCAAAATCTAAAATTACTAATCTCTTAGGAGGCGTCGCTCATATGGGCAATCGGTAGTGACGATAAATAAACGTAAAACACACACTTCGCGCCACTTGAGAATGAATTTTGTTGTCACCTGTCGAATATTTTGAAAGCCTATGTGTATCGTAGTGTTCTTAAGAACCAAAACAAAAAGACAACCTCTTTTTAGTTTTGTGGTTTTGATATATATATTATCAAGATACAGGTGCATGATTTCGTAAATACACTTATCATTCTTTCTCTGTTAGACTCAGGTAACAGAAACTCGTCATAACTACGAAAATAGCAACCTTCAAATATTTGCTAAAATAGTTTTTAGTTTACAACAGTGATGCAAGTGCATCAATATATGTGCAGATCCAATACGTTACGTGATACAACCCACAAAATACTGCCCCGCCCCCATCCCTTCAAATGCGTGCCTGACAATCGTGGGGCGCCATGTACTAATGCACCCAAATATATATATAAATTTTTTTTATATACATATGTACACACAACTGTTTTCAGATTAAAATGGCGACATCGATCAAAATTGAGAGTCCATCGGTACGGTACACGGCAGACTTTATCGAGGCAGATTACAACTACACCAATACGTCGGTCCATCAGGATGCCAAGGGAACGTACATCGCCACACCCACAAACACCAAATACACATTCAAAACACAGCGGAAGGTATATATAATAATCTATACATACTCCTATTGATGTATCGGATCACTGATCCAGTGGTTAACATTCTGGACTTGTAATGCGGTGGACGCAGGTTCGATCCCCCACTACACCATACTAAAATAACTCGTATTATAGTCGGATGAGATTTTTAAACCGAGGTCTTGTGTCGGTGCTTTACACCATGCATATAAAAGAACCAGCGGCTCTCGAATAGATCTCTGTCTGTACCATTCATTTGTGAATGTGTTTTTGTACAACATGTCACAACAATAATAAGATGCTTAAATCAGGTGCGAAAGGTCCGGAGTTCGAGCCCTGCTGGAGCTGTTACGATTGTGCCCTTAGGCAGCAAGGCATTTAAATTCCACATTGCCTCTTCTCTCTCCCTCGTCGCGATGGATTCCATTAGGAATGAGGTCTCGATAGTGATTAATATAAGTTGTAAGAACTTGTTTCGCAATCGAGCTCAAATAAATTTGTGTAGACTAATAATAAGATGGCCCGTGTATGAAGTGAATTATAATATCTTGTTCGACCCACGAGTTATCGACATGACACCGTTGTTATAAAACTTTTCTTCAATCTCAACCCATCAAATCACTTAAGCTCGAGTTTTAGATCTAAGAAATGTTTCATAAACTCTGGCCTATAGTACTTTCCCAAATTTCACCCGTGGTATTCCTCCACCAATAATAGCTGGAGAGTCGCCTAGTCCAAATATTTAGACTTGGAAAATGTGACATTTTACTATCCAGGCATTTTTCAATAACAGAAGAAAAAATAATAATGTAGAAGTCTTGTATATTGGACTAGAGAGTCGCCATATGACCTCTGTTGATGCAAAGTTAAACCCGAAAACAAATAAATGCACTGAATGCCGCAACGACAGGAATAATTTTACAATGTAATAAACTGCAAGTGCTATGGACTGTATATACCTTGATACTTTCACAACTCGGAACATATTATAAAAGATATACTAATTCTTCTGCAGGTACCTAAATTAGGTCTTCTGTTGGTCGGAATAGGAGGGAACAATGGCAGCACGGTCACAGCGGCCATTCTAGCAAACAAACACAACATGAGCTGGAATACTAAAGAAGGCATCAAACAAGCCAATTATCTAGGTAAGCATACATGATCGTATAAACACAAACATGTAAAATACATAATGGTGTGGTATGTAGTACGTACAGACGGATCTGTAGTCCGGTGGTAACACGCTTGACTGGTAATCCAGGGATCGCAGATTCGATCCCCCGTCTGACCCTAATAAAATTAACAGTCTTTCAGTTGGGACTTTAAACCGAGGTCTTGTCGGTGGTGTACACCGTGCATGTAAAAGAACCAGAGGAGATTCTGGAATGGGTCTCTGTCTGTATCATTGCACTATCCTCCAAAAATCCGGTTTGACTGTATGTAGCGTATTTACTTCTCATCTGGCAGGTGCTATGCATAAATGGACACTCTGGACAATTTTCAGAAAAATGGGGGAAAAATGTTTAAAGCTGCATTCCTGCAAGGCTGAATGTGCACTGTATGTGTCCCTGTCCCTTAATCGTGCAATGTGAATACGACATGCTAAAAATGATCTACGCGCATTTAAAAATATGGTATGAAATCATAATCATGTTTAATAGGACTAATTATAAGGACCTATGTATAATGATTACAGTCAGGTGATAACAACCTCGGGTGATAACAACCTGTTTAGAAACTGTTGCCATATGTGTCGCCAAACAAGCCATGACTTAATTGGTAACATAAGCTACATATTCAGTTGAAATGTTCAAGATATGTTTTTGAGACAATTCTGGTATACACCCGATATATACAGATGGATCTGTAGTCCAGTGGTAACACGCTGGACTGGTAATCCAGGGATCGCAGGTTTGATCCCCCATCTGACCCTAATAAAATTAAGTCTTTCAGATGGGAAGTTAAACCGAGGTCTCGTGTCGGTGCTTTACACCGTGCACGTAAAAGAACCAGAGGAGACTCTGGAATGGGTCTCTGTCTGTATCATTGCACTATCCTCCAAAAATCTAAAATGACTAATCTCTTCAGGAGGCGTCGCTCATATGGGCAACCAGTAGCGGCGATAAATAAAACGTAAAACACACACAAGACCCAATATATAAACTTTATTTTTGTTCCTTACATACATGAGTGCACTTTTTCGTGTACGCAAATAACAGTAATGAAATATTAATTAACTGTGAATGGCTGCTTTTCTTATCAACTTAAAAACAACCGTGAACAGCTAAATGTGCCGCTGCGTGTACTTACTAGTGTTTCTATCAAGTTCAATCAACATTGGATAATGAACTCTATTTCAGGTTCCATCACTCAAGCTAGCACGGTATGTCTAGGCACTGGACCCGAAGGGGAAGTGTATGTGCCTTTGAAAGATATGTTGCCTATGGTTGATCCAGACGACATTGTTATCGACGGTAAATAGCGTCTAGTTGTTAATGTGCATATTCAATATGTTGCTATACTCTACTATTGAATGATTCTATGTATGAGGATGTCATTATAATTAATAAATAAATAAGAACTTCAAACTCTGGTTATTCTGCGATATACCATAGTTGATACTTATTATTTCGATTCTAGCACGACTTACTTCTAATAATTTTAAAGGAGTATTTTCTTCAAACGACGTGCATTTGGCTTTCGAAATTTCCTCCCACGTAAGGGGTGATGACGTTATTTTTTATGGAAAATATCAATCTAGTGTATAAATGAACAAAAGTTGTAACTGATCAATAATTTTATTTATTTTGTCAAATAAAACTGTACAGAATAGTAACTGAAACGTTACTTATTTTTTACAAACATCACGTGACTTTCATTCATAAAACTTTACACGCATTGTATAAATGGAATAGCCAAAACACGGTGCACGCGCAGCATAGTTCAAGGTAGGTATATCGCAGAATAACCCGAGCAAGATTTTACTCTACAAGTATGTATGTTATTAGCTGGGTCGTGTTAGAATGTACCATATCGACTGGATTACCATTATTCAATATTCAATTATGTCGTTCAAATTTGCAATTTCAGATAACAGTTTTTATGACCTAATTGTTTCATATCGAATGATAGAAATGCATTAACAATGCAAATTGCCGTTGTTATTCAGTGTTTAGTCTTTATAGGCTTACAAATAATATATTCCTTTTAACTGTTTTCCTACAACAGGCTGGGACATCTCTTCTTACAACCTCGCTGATGCAATGGCACGCGCTGAAGTCCTCGATTACAACCTTCAAGTACAGCTACGTCCGTACATGGAAACAATCAAGCCACGCCCCTCTGTGTACTTCCCAGATTTCATAGCTGCCAATCAAGCAGAACGCGCTGATAATGTTCTAACTGGGACAAAGCAAGAGCTGTTGACACAAATCCGACAGGACATCAGAGAGTTTAAAACGACTAGCGGTGTAGACAAAGTCATTATATTATGGACAGCAAACACAGAGAGATTTAGTGAACTTATTCCAGAAATCAATGGCACTGCTGAGTCCTTGCTCAACAGTATTAAAGCAAACGAGAATGAAGTATCTCCGTCGACATTGTTTGCAGTCGCTAGTATTCTAGAAGGGGTATGTTATACATGATTGGTTTATCTGAAAAGGTCCGCCTCCATGGTCGAGTGGTTAAGGTTGCTGACTTGTATACCACTGTAACCTATCATCACTGATGGTCACGGGTTCGAGCCTCGCTCAGACCGTGTCTCATTTATATGAAAAAGTTGGCAGTTTCTTACGGAGGTTGGTGCACCCAAGTACTGGTTAACCGCTGGAGCCTGCCCAGGAAAGGTGTTGTTAGGTAAACTGCCCGCCGGCGATATAGCCCAAAATGGTGCTGATGCAGGCGTAAAACCCGAAATATATATATATATATATTCTTAGTCAAACCTGTGTTAGTGGTCACCTCTATTAAGCAGCCAACCTGCATTAAGCAGCCAGTTTTCAGATTCCCAATATGTTGTTTTATTATACATTTGACTTCTATTAATCAGCCACCTGTGCTAAGCAGCCACTTTCTTTGATTCCCTTGGCTGGCTGCTTAACACCGGTTTGACTGTATGTTGTTTTACTATACATTTGACTTCTATTAATCAGCCACCTGTGCTAAGCAGCCACTTTCTTTGATTCCCTTGGCTGGCTGCTTAACACAGGTTTGACTGTACTTATGTAACTCTTTTGTTTGTTTCAATAAGTCAGTTGACATTCACAGATGTTTCATTATGAAAATACAGTCAAACTTGCTCAAAAGACCACCCTATTAAGAGACCACTTTTTCAGTTCTTGTTTGTGTTGAGTGACAAATTAGCCTGTATTATTGGACCTCTGTTTAGAGACCACTTTTAGCACTTCCCTTTGGTGGTCTCATAATACAAGTTTGACTGTGGTAACATTTGATGTACATGTATTACTATTACATTCAAACCGAGTATGAAAAGTTATTAAAGAAAGCCACTTACCCCGAGTGTGAGGATGCTAAATGCATCTTACCTGAGTGTGAGGATGCTAAATGTATCTTACCTGAGTGTGAGGATGCTAAATGTATCTTACCTGAGTGTGAGGATGCTAAATGTATCTTCATTAGTGTGAGGATGCTAAATGTATCTTCATTAGTGTGAGGATGCTAAATGTATTTTACCTGAGTGTGAGGATGCTAAATGTATCTTCATTAGTGTGAGGATGCTAAATGTATCTTACCTGAGTGTGAGGATGCTAAATGTATCTTCATTAGTGTGAGGATGCTAAATGTATCTTACCTGAGTGTGAGGATGCTAAATGTATCTTACCCGAGTGTGAGGATGCTAAATGTATCTTACCCGAGTGTGAGGATGCTAAATGTATCTTCATTAGTGTGAGGATGCTAAATGTATCTTACCCGAGTGTGAGGATGCTAAATGTATCTTCATTAGTGTGAGGATGCTAAATGTATCTTCATTAGTGTGAGGATGCTAAATGTATCTTCATTAGTGTGAGGATGCTAAATGTATCTTCATTAGTGTGAGGATGCTAAATGTATCTTCATTAGTGTGAGGATGCTAAATGTATCTTCATTTCTTATAGGACTACAACTATACAATACTATTATTAAATATTTGCTCTCGATGAAATAAACATCGACTATTGAAATAATCTATTGAAATAAATCAAGTTTCGGGATGCACAACACATAAAGTAAACGGTGAATGGAACTGTGGTAATGGACAAGACAACTTATTTTGATGGTTGCGTGCACACCGTTCTCGTATATTGGATGTGAAATTTACGATACAGATTGCCAATGATTTTTACATTAGTTGTATATGGTATATCTGATTGCAGGTGTATATGGTATATCTGATTGCAGGTGTATATGGTATATCTGATTGCAGGTGTATATGGTATATCTGATTGCAGGTGTATATGGTATATCTGATTGCAGGTGTATATGGTATATCTGATTGCAGGTGTATATGGTATATCTGATTGCAGGTGTATATGGTATATCTGATTGCAGGTGTATATGGTATATCTGATTGCAGGTGTATATGGTATATCTGATTGCAGGTGTATATGGTATATCTGATTGCAGGTGACCTACATCAATGGCTCTCCACAGAACACATTTGTACCAGGGGTGCTCGAACTTGCTGAGAAAAGAAAAGTTTACATCGCTGGCGATGACTTCAAATCTGGACAGACCAAGATCAAATCTGTACTAGTTGATTTTCTGGTCAGTGCGGGTATCAAGCCTAAATCCATCGCGAGCTACAATCATCTGGGGAACAATGACGGCAAGAATCTTAGTGTACCACACACATTCAGATCTAAAGAGGTAATTATTTTATATTGCAAGAATCTTAGTGTACCACACACATTCAGATCTAGAGGGTCCGCCTCCGTGGTCGAGTGGTTACGGTCGCTGACTTGTATACCTCTGTAACCTATCATCACTGATGGTCACGGGTTCGAGCCCCGCTCAGGCCGTGTCTCATTTATATGAAAAAGTTGGCAGTTTCTTACGGAGGTTGGTGCACCCAAGTACTGGTTAACCGCTGGAGCCTGCCCAGGAAAGGTGTTGTTAAGTAAACTGCCCACCGGCGATATAGCCCGAAATGGTGCTGATGCAGGCGTAAAACCCGAAATATAACATAACATAAGGTCTAAAGAGGTAATTATTTTATACTGCAATAATCTCAGTGTACCACACACATTCAGATCTAAAGAGGTAATTATATTATACTGCAAGTATCTTAGTGTACCACACACATTCAGATCTAAAGAGGTAATTATTTTATATTGCAAGTATCTTGGTGTACCACACACATTCAGATCTAAAGAGGGTCTGCCTCCGTGGTCGAGTGGTTAAGGTCGCTGACTTGTATACCACTGTAACCCATCATCACTGATGGTCACGGGTTCGAGCCCCGCTCAGGCCGTGTCTCATTTATATGAAAAAGTTGGCAGTTTTTACGGAGGTTGGTGCACCCACGTACTGGTTAACCGTTGGAGCCTGCCCAGGAAAGGTGTTGTTAGGTAAACTGCCCGCCGGCGATATAGCCCAAAATGGTGCTGATGCAGGCGTAAAACCCGAAATATAACATAACATAAGATCTAAAGAGGTAATTATATTATACTACAAGTATCTTAGTGTACCACACACATTCAGATGTAAAGAGGTAATTATATTATACTGCAATAATCTCAGTGTACCACACACATTCAGATGTAAAGAGGTAATTATATTATACTGCAATAATCTTAGTGTACCACACACATTCAGATGTAAAGAGGTAATTATATTATACTGCAATAATCTCAGTGTACCACACACATTCAGATGTAAAGAGGTAATTATATTATACTGCAATAATCTCAGTGTACCACACACATTCAGATGTAAAGAGGTAATTATATTATACTGCAATAATCTCAGTGTACCACACACATTCAGATGTAGAGGTAATTATATTATACTGCAATAATCTCAGTGTACCACACACATTCAGATGTAAAGAGGTAATTATATTATACTGCAATAATCTCAGTGTACCACACACATTCAGATGTAAAGAGGTAATTATATTATACTGCAATAATCTCAGTGTACCACACACATTCAGATGTAAAGAGGTAATTATATTATACTGCAATAATCTCAGTGTACCACACACATTCAGATGTAAAGGTAATTATATTATACTGCAATAATCTCAGTGTACCACACACATTCAGATGTAAAGAGGTAATTATATTATACTGCAATAATCTCAGTGTACCACACACATTCAGATGTAAAGAGGTAATTATATTATACTGCAATAATCTCAGTGTACCACACACATTCAGATGTAGAGGTAATTATATTATACTGCAATAATCTCAGTGTACCACACACATTCAGATGTAGAGGTAATTATATTATACTGCAATAATCTCAGTGTACCACACACATTCAGATGTAAAGAGGTAATTATATTATACTGCAATAATCTCGGTGTACCACACACATTCAGATGTAAAGAGGTAATTATATTATACTGCAATAATCTCAGTGTACCACACACATTGAGATGTAAAGGTAATTATATTATACTGCAATAATCTCAGTGTACCACACACATTCAGATCTAAAGAGGTAATTATATTATACTGCAATAATCTCGGTGTACCACACACATTCAGATGTAAAGAGGTAATTATATTATACTGCAATAATTTCAGTGTACCACACACATACAGATCTAAAGAGGTAATTATATTATACTGCAATAATCTCGGTGTACCACACACATTCAGATCTAAAGAGTTAATTATATTATACTGCAATAATCTCAGTGTACCACACACATTGAGATGTAGAGGTAATTATTTTATACTGCAATAATCTCAGTGTGCCACACACATTCAGATCTAAAGAGGTAATTATTTTATACTGCAATAATCTCAGTGTACCACACACATTCAGATGTAAAGTTAATTACATTATACTGCAATAATCTCAGTGTACCACACACATTCAGATGTAGAGGTAATTATATTATACTGCAATAATCTCAGTGTACCACACACATTCAGATCTAAAGAGGTAATTATTTTATACTGCAATAATCTCAGTGTACCACACACATTCAGATCTAAAGAGGTAATTATTTTATACTGCAAGTATCTTAGTGTACCACACACATTCAGATCTAAAGAGGTAATTATTTTATTACTGCAATAATCTCGGTGTACCACACACATTCAGATCTAAAGCTACATATCTTATACTACTCGTCCGCCTCCGTGGTCGAGTGGTTACGGTCGCTGACTTATATACCACTGTAACCTATCATCACTGATGGTCACAGGTTCGAGCCCCGCTCAGGCCGTGTCTCATTTATATGAAAAAGTTGGCAGTTTCTTACGGAGGTTGGTGCACCCAAGTACTGGTTAACCGCTTGAGCCTGCCCAGGAAAGGTGTTGTTAGGTAAACTGCCCGCCGGCGATATAGCCCGAAATGGTGCTGATGCAGGCGTAAAACCTGAAATATAACATATAGCTTATACTACTCAATTAGAACCAGGCAAGGAAGCGGAATGGGACTTCTGTGGCAGAGTTGTCAAGGTTGTTGATATCAAATCACTTGCCCCTCACCGCTGTAGCTTCAAATCCCACTGGGGATGTCAAATGATTTCACACGAGGAAGCTATCCAGCTAACTTGCGGTAGGTCGGTGGTTCAACCCGGGTGCCGTCCATGCTTGCAATGCTGCACGGAGGTGCACCCTGGGTCTTCCTCCACCAATAATACATGGAGAGTCGCCGTATGAGCTGTTGGTGCGACTTTAAACTCTCAAAATCAACCAAACATTTTTAATTTTTGTAATTGGTCAATTCTTTCGCAGGGTTTAACTGTCGTATGTATATTTTGTGACATATGTCTTGTTTCTGTTGTAGATTTCTAAAAGCAATGTTGTGGACGATATGGTGAACTCTAACACTATACTCTACCCCGACGGCAAGAAACCTGATCACTGTATTGTAATCAAGTACCTACCTCACGTGGGCGACAGCAAGCGCGCCATGGACGAGTATTCTTCTGAGATCATGATGGGCGGATCCAACACACTCGTCATTCACAACACGTGCGAAGACTCGCTCCTAGCCAGCCCACTCATCCTCGACCTCGTTATCCTGGCCGAAATATTCGAGAGAGTTCAATATAGAACTGAAGCCGATGTAGAATTCCAAAATTTTAATTCCGTTCTCTCAATACTGAGTTACTTGTGTAAAGCACCGCTCGTTCCAGCAGGAACACCAGTGATAAATTCTCTCTTCCGCCAAAGAAATTGTATCGTAAATGTTCTACGCGCGTGTGTTGGTTTAGCTCCAACCAATCACATGCTCTTAGAATACAAGCATGCTCAAATTGCTCAAAGACTTATAGGAAAACGTCATGTAGCAAGCAAGTTAGCCGCAGCGAATGGGATAACACATGCGCCGGAAGTCAACGGTCACTTAAGACATTCATCGGATGAAGCAGAAAAATGATGAGACGTTCTCTAAGCAGCATTCATTTCAATATTTACTTGTGATACATACTAACTAACGTTCAAGTTTATTGCACACGAGAACTTCTGATAATTTCTGTTTACCGGTATACAAAATTATTGAATATTATGCCAAACCTGTCGTGTTACCTAACCTCACCTTGTCGTTAGGGTAATTCTATTTTTTACGCTGTTTGCTATTTAGTACAATTTTAAGTCCGCCTCCGTGGTCGAGTGGTTAAGGTCGCTGACTTGTATACCACTGTAACCTATCATCACTGATGGTCACGGGTTCGAGCCCCGCTCAGGTCGTGTCTCATTTATATGAAAAAGTTGGCAGTTTCTTACGGAGGTTGGTGCACCAAAGTACTGGTTAACCGCTGGAGCCTGCCCAGGAAAGGTGTTGCTAGGTAAACTGCCCGCCGGCGATATAGCCCGAAATGGTGCTGATGCAGGCGTAAAACCCGAAATATAACATATAACAAATAGTACAATTTTAATATCAATTCCAGTTGGGTGGACTTTCTTATATGTTTTTAAGTGCCATAGTGATATGTTGCTTTTCAATATCTTAAGTCTTCAAATCTAGGGGCTGTTGTAATTTCAATGAAGTGTTAATTTCAATAATTGACCTGGCGATCTTATCTTCATAGAATGCCCCGACTGGCTGGTTTAGTACAATATTGTCAGTTTGTTTGGGGGTGTTCTTGCTCAGCAACGCTGGAACGGCGATGCGTGTTCGAAGCTTGGATTTAATGGAATTACTATTATCGCATATAATTTGGCTTGGCAATATTAACCCATTCAACCCCAAGTAACTGACATGGACTGGTGCATGATATTTTTAGACCAATAAATTAATAACAAAATTACCTTTGGACCAGTTCATTTATCAAAATGGGTAATTTTATCCAAAAATAGTAATAATTATTACTGGCAAAAAGTGCAGATCCTGATGAGACGGCTCGTCATGAGACTGCTCATCTGGATCTACACTTTTTGTAAGTCTATTTAGAGGCCTGTAGTGTTGAAAGGGTTAATATCGAATATTTTCATTTTTTTAAAAATAATTATGGTCTTTGTATGTTTTTTAATTGTTTTTTAAATGAGTTAATATGTAGGTATTATGTTGTGTGCTTGTGATGAGTGTGTGTGTGTATGTGACTTGTGTATAGAATGGGTTGAATAAATTGCTATGTAATTTCTATGTTGTACAATTAATAGATAGAAGCGTTTCATCCAGAGAGTAGTTGATTCACGTGCATATTTGTGTGATTCACGTGCATATTTGTGTGATTCACGTGCATATTTGTGTGATTCACGTGCATATTTGTGTGATTCACGTGCATATTTGTGTGATTCACATGCATATTTGTGTGATTCACGAGCATATTTGTGTGATTCACGTGCATATTTGTGTGATTCACGTGCATATTTGTGTGATTCACGAGCATATTTGTGTGATTCACGTGCATATTTGTGTGATTCACGAGCATATTTGTGTGATTCACGTGCATATTTGTGTGATTCACGTGCATATTTGTGTGATTCACGAGCATATTTGTGTGATTCACGTGCATATTTGTGTGATTCACGTGCATATGTGTGTGATTCATGAGCATATTTGTGTGATTCACGTGCATATTTGTGTGATTCATGAGCATATTTGTGCGATTCACGTGAATATTTGTGTGATTCACGAGCATATTTGTGTGATTCAAGTGCATATTTGTGTGATTCACGTGCATATTTATGATCTGTCGGCTTCCGTGACAGAGGTGTGACAAAAAATCACTTGTTCAAAATTGTAGATTGGATTCCCTACAGGGATTCCGCCATGAGAGGTACAACCATGTGCGATTATGATTCGAAATGCGAAAATAACACATGTATATATTTTGTTAGTGTAATATGTGACGGTGCTTACTGATTCTGAACGTTGTTTACTGATTATGGACGTTGTTTACTGATTCTGAATGTTGTTTACTGATTATGGACGTCGCTTTACTGATTATGGACGTTGTTTACTGATTATGGACATCGCTTTACTGATTATGGACGTCACTTACTGATTATGGACGTTGTTTACTGATTATGGACATCGCTTTACTGATTATGGACGTTGTTTACTGATTATGGACATCGCTTTACTGATTATGGACGTCGCTTTACTGATTATGGACGTCGCTTTACTGATTATGGACGTCACTTACTGATTATGGACGTTGTTTACTGATTATGGACATCGCTTTACTGATTATGGACGTCACTTACTGATTATGGACGTTGTTTACTGATTATGGACATCGCTTTACTGATTATGGATGTTGGTTACTGATTATGGACATCGCTTTACTGATTATGGACGTTGTTTACTGATTATGGACATCGCTTTACTGATTATGGACGTTGTTTACTGATTATGGACGTTGTTTACTGATTATGGACGTTGTTTACTGATTATGGACGTCGCTTTACTGATTATGGACATTGTTTACTGATTATGGACGTTGTTTACTGATTATGGACGTTGTTTACTGATTATGGATGTTGTTTACTGATTATGGATGTTGTTTACTGATTATGGATGTTGTTTACTGATTATGGACATTGTTTACTGATTATGGACGTTGTTTACTGATTATGGACGTTGTTTACTGATTATGGACGTTGTTTACTGATTATGGATGTTGTTTACTGATTATGGACATCGCTTTACTGATTATGGATGTTGTTTACTAATTATGGACGTCGCTTTACTGATTATGGATGTTGTTTACTGATTATGGACGTTGTTTACTGATTATGGACATTGTTTACTGATTATGGACGTTGTTTACTGATTATGGATGTTGTTTACTGATTATGGATGTTGTTTACTGATTATGGACGTTGTTTACTGATTATGGACGTTGTTTACTGATTATGGATGTTGTTTACTGATTATGGATGTTGTTTACTGATTATGGATGTTGTTTACTGATTATGGACGTTGTTTACTGATTATGGATGTTGTTTACTGATTATGGACGTTGTTTACTGATTATGGATGTTGTTTACTGATTATGGACGTTGTTTACTGATTATGGACGTTGTTTACTGATTATGGACGTTGTTTACTGATTATGGACATTGTTTACTGATTATGGACGTTGTTTACTGATTATGGACATTGTTTACTGATTATGGACATTGTTTACTGATTATGGACATTGTTTACTGATTATGGACGTTGTTTACTGATTATGGACATTGTTTACTGATTATGGACATTGTTTACTGATTATGGACGTTGTTTACTGATTATGGACGTTGTTTACTGATTATGGACATTGTTTACTGATTATGGACGTTGTTTACTGATTATGGACGTTGTTTACTGATTATGGACGTTGTTTACTGATTATGGACGTTGTTACTGATTATGGATGTTGTTAGATTATGTGTGTTTACTGATTATGGACGTTGTTTACTGATTATGGACGTCGCTTTACTGATTATGGACGTCGCTTTACTGATTATGGACGTCGCTTTACTGATTATGGATGTTGTTTACTGATTATGGACGTTGTTTTACTGATTATGGACATCGCTTACTGATTATGGACGTTGTTTACTGATTATGGACGTTGTTTACTGATTATGGACGTTGTTTACTGATTATGGACGTTGTTTACTGATTATGGACGTTGTTTACTGATTATGGACGTTGTTTACTGATTATGGACGTTGTTTACTGATTATGGACATCGCTTTACTGATTATGGACGTTGTTTACTGATTATGGACATTGTTTACTGATTATGGATGTTGTTTACTGATTATGGATGTTGTTTACTGATTATGGACGTTGTTTACTGATTATGGACGTTGTTTACTGATTATGGATGTTGTTTACCGATTATGGATGTTGTTTACTGATTATGGACGTCACTTTACTGATTATGGACGTCGCTTTACTGATTATGGATGTTGTTTACTGATTATGGACGTCACTTTACTGATTATGGACGTCGCTTTACTGATTATGGATGTTGTTTACTGATTATGGATGTTGTTTACTGATTATGGACGTCACTTTACTGATTATGGACGTCGCTTTACTAATTATGGATGTTGTTTACTGATTATGGACGTTGTTTACTGATTATGGATGTTGTTTACTGATTATGGACGTTGTTTACTGATTATGGACATCTCTTTACTGATTATGGACGTTGTTTACTGATTATGGACATTGTTTACCGATTATAGACGTCGCTTTACTGATTATGGATGTTGTTTACTGATTATGGACGTTGTTTACTGATTATGGACATTGTTTACTGATTATGGACGTTGTTTACTGATTATGGACGTCGCTTTACTGATTATGGACGTTGATTATTGATTATGGATGTTGTTTACTGATTATGGATGTTGTTTACTGATTCTGAATGTTGATTACTGATTATGGACATCGCTTTACTGATTATGGACGTTGTTTACTGATTATGGACATCGCTTTACTGATTATGGACGTTGTTTACTGATTATGGACATCGCTTTACTGATTATGGACATCGCTTTACTGATTATGGACGTTGTTTACTGATTATGGACGTCGCTTTACTGATTATGGATGTTGTTTACTGATTATGGACGTCGCTTTACTGATTATGGATGTTGTTTACTGATTATGGATGTTGTTTACTGATTATGGACGTTGTTTACTGATTATGGATGTTGTTTACTGATTATGGACGTTGTTTACTGATTATGGACATCGCTTTACTGATTATGGACGTTGTTTACTGATTATGGACGTCGCTTTACTGATTATGGACGTCGCTTTACTGATTATGGACATTGTTTACTGATTATGGACGTTGTTTACTGATTATGGACGTCGCTTTACTGATTATGGACGTCACTTACTGATTATGGACGTTGTTTACTGATTATGGACATCGCTTTACTGATTATGGATGTTGTTTACTGATTATGGACGTTGTTTACTGATTATGGACATTGTTTACTGATTATGGACGTTGTTTACTGATTATGGACGTCGCTTTACTGATTATGGACGTTGATTATTGATTATGGATGTTGTTTACTGATTATGGATGTTGTTTACTGATTATGGACATCGCTTTACTGATTATGGACGTTGTTTACTGATTATGGACATTGCTTTACTGATTATGGACGTTGTTTACTGATTATGGACATCGCTTTACTGATTATGGACATCGCTTTACTGATTATGGACGTTGTTTACTGATTATGGACGTCGCTTTACTGATTATGGATGTTGTTTACTGATTATGGACGTCGCTTTACTGATTATGGATGTTGTTTACTGATTATGGACGTTGTTTACTGATTATGGACGTTGTTTACTGATTATGGACGTCGTTTACTGATTATGGACGTTGTTTACTGATTATGGACGTCGCTTTACTGATTATGGACATTGTTTACTGATTATGGACGTTGTTTACTGATTATGGACGTCGCTTTACTGATTATGGACGTCACTTACTGATCATGGACGTTGTTTACTGATTATGGACATCGCTTTACTGATTATGGACGTTGTTTACTGATTATGGACATCGCTTTACTGATTATGGACGTTGTTTACTGATTATGGACGTTGTGTACTGATTATGGACGTCGCTTTACTGATTATGGACATCGCTTTACTGATTATGGACGTTGTTTACTGATTATGGACGTTGTTTACTGATTATGGACGTTGTTTACTGATTATGGACGTTGTTTACTGATTATGGACGTTGATTACTGATTATGGATGTTGTTTACTGATTATGGACATCGCTTTACTGATTATGGACGTTGTTTACTGATTATGGACGTTGTTTACTGATTATGGACATTGTTTACTGATTATGGACGTCAATTTACTGATTATGGACGTTGTTTACTGATTATGGACGTTGTTTACTGATTATGGACATTGTTTACTTTACTGATTATGGACGTCACTTTACTGATTATGGACGTCACTTTACTGATTATGGACGTTGATTACTGATTATGGATGTTGTTTACTGATTATGGACGTCACTTTACAGATTATGGACGTTGTTTACTGATTATGGACGTTGTTTACTGATTATGGATGTTGTTTACTGATTATTACTGATTATGGACGTTGTTTACTGATTATGGACGTTGTTTACTGATTATGGACGTCACTTTACTGATTATGGACGTCACTTTACTGATTATGGACGTTGTTTACTGATTATGGACATCGCTTTACTGATGGACGTTGTTTTCTGATTATGGACGTCACTTTACTGATTATGGACATCACTTTACTGATTATGGTCGTTGTTTACTGATTATGGACGTTGTTTACTGATTATGGACGTTGTTTACTGATTATGGATGTTGTTTACTAATTATGGACGTTGTTTACTGATTATGGACGTCACTTTACTGATTATGGACGTCACTTTACTGATTATGGACGTTGTTTACTGATTATGGACATCGCTTTACTGATGAACGTTGTTTACTGATTATGGACGTCACTTACTGATTATGGAGGTCGCTTTACTGATTATGGACATCACTTTACTGATTATGGATGTTGTTTACTGATTATGGACGTCACTTTACTGATTATGGACATTGTTTACCGATTATGGACGTCGCTTTACTGATTATGGACATTGTTTACCGATAATGGATGTTGTTTACTGATTATGGATGTTGTTTACTGATTATGGACGTTGTTTACTGATTATGGACATCGCTTTACTGATTATGGATGTTGTTTACTGATTATGGACGTCGCTTTACCGATTATGGACATTGTTTACCGATAATGGACGTTGTTTACTGATTATGGACGTCGCTTTACTGATTATGGACGTCGCTTTACTGATTATGGACGTTGTTTACCGATAATGGATGTTGTTTACTGATTATGGATGTTGTTTACTGATTATGGACGTTGTTTACCGATTATGGACGTCGCTTTACTGATTATGGACATTGTTTACCGATTATGGATGTTGTTTACTGATTATGGACGTTGTTTACTGATTATGGACGTTGTTTACTGATTATGGACGTTGTTTACTGATTATGGACGTTGTTTACTGATTATGGACGTTGTTTACTGATTATGGACGTTGTTTACTGATTATGGACATCGCTTTACTGATTATGGACGTTGTTTACTGATTATGGACATTGCTTACTGATTATGGACATTGTTTACTGATTATGGACATTGTTTACTGATTATGGACGTTGTTTACTGATTATGGATGTTGTTTACTGATTATGGACGTTGTTTACTGAGTATGGACGTTGTTTACTGATTATGGACGTTGTTTACTGATTATGGACATTGTTTACTGATTATGGACGTCACTTTACTGATTATGGACGTTGTTTACTGATTATGGACGTTGTTTACTGATTATGGACGTTGTTTACTGATTATGGACGTTGTTTACTGATTATGGACGTTGTTTACTGATTATGGACGTTGTTTACTGATTATGGACATTGTTTACTTTACTGATTATGGACGTTGTTTACTGATTATGGACGTTGTTTACTGATTATGGACATTGTTTACTGATTATGGACGTCACTTTACTGATTATGGACGTTGTTTACTGATTATGGACGTTGTTTACTGATTATGGACGTTGTTTACTGATTATGGACATTGTTTACTGATTATGGACGTTATTTACTGATTATGGACGTTGTTTACTGATTATGGACATCGCTTTACTGATTATGGACGTTGTTTACTGATTATGGACATTGTTTACTGATTATGGACGTTGTTTACTGATTATGGACGTCGCTTTACTGATTATGGATGTTGTTTACTGATTATGGACATCGCTTTACTGATTATGGACATTGTTTACTGATTATGGACGTCGCTTTACTGATTATGGATGTTGTTTACTGATTATGGACGTTGTTTACTGATTATGGACGTTGCTTTACTGATTATGGATGTTGTTTACTGATTATGGATGTTGTTTACTGATTATGGACGTCACTTTACTGATTATGGACGTCACTTTACTGATTATGGACGTTGTTTACTGATTATGGACATCGCTTTACTGATGAACGTTGTTTACTGATTATGGACGTCACTTACTGATTATGGAGGTCGCTTTACTGATTATGGACATCACTTTACTGATTATGGATGTTGTTTACTGATTATGGACGTCGCTTTACTGATTATGGACATTGTTTACCGATTATGGACGTCGCTTTACTGATTATGGACATTGTTTACCGATAATGGATGTTGTTTACTGATTATGGATGTTGTTTACTGATTATGGACGTTGTTTACTGATTATGGACATCGCTTTACTGATTATGGATGTTGTTTACTGATTATGGACGTCGCTTTACCGATTATGGACATTGTTTACCGATAATGGACGTTGTTTACTGATTATGGACGTCGCTTTACTGATTATGGACGTCGCTTTACTGATTATGGACGTTGTTTACTGATTATGGACGTTGTTTACTGATTATGGACATCGCTTTACTGATTATGGACGTTGTTTACTGATTATGGACGTCGCTTTACTGATTATGGACATTGTTTACTGATTATGGACGTTGTTTACTGATTATGGACGTCACTTTACTGATTATGGACGTCGCTTTACTGATTATGGACGTTGTTTACCGATTATGGATGTTGTTTACTGATTATGGATGTTGTTTACTGATTATGGACGTTGTTTACTGATTATGGACGTTGTTTACTGATTATGGACGTCGCTTTACTGATTATGGACATTGTTTACCGATTATGGATGTTGTTTACTGATTATGGACGTTGTTTACTGATTATGGACGTTGTTTACTGATTATGGACGTTGTTTACTGATTATGGACGTTGTTTACTGATTATGGACGTTGTTTACTGATTATGGACATTGTTTACTGATTATGGACATCGCTTTACTGATTATGGACGTTGTTTACTGATTATGGACATTGCTTACTGATTATGGACATTGTTTACTGATTATGGACATTGTTTACTGATTATGGACGTTGTTTACTGATTATGGATGTTGTTTACTGATTATGGACGTTGTTTACTGATTATGGACGTTGTTTACTGATTATGGACGTTGTTTACTGATTATGGACATTGTTTACTGATTATGGACATTGTTTACTGATTATGGACGTCACTTTACTGATTATGGACGTTGTTTACTGATTATGGACGTTGTTTACTGATTATGGACGTTGTTTACTGATTATGGACGTTGTTTACTGATTATGGACGTTGTTTACTGATTATGGACGTTGTTTACTGATTATGGACATTGTTTCTTTACTGATTATGGACGTTGTTTACTGATTATGGACGTTGTTTACTGATTATGGACATTGTTTACTGATTATGGACGTCACTTTACTGATTATGGACGTTGTTTACTGATTATGGACATTGTTTACTGATTATGGACGTTGTTTACTGATTATGGACATTGTTTACTGATTATGGACGTCACTTTACTGATTATGGACGTTGTTTACTGATTATGGACGTTGTTTACTGATTATGGACATTGTTTACTGATTATGGACGTTGTTTACTGATTATGGACGTTGTTTACTGATTATGGACGTCACTTTACTGATTATGGACGTTGTTTACCGATAATGGATGTTGTTTACTGATTATGGATGTTGTTTACTGATTATGGACGTTGTTTACTGATTATGGACGTTGTTTACTGATTATGGACGTTGTTTACCGATTATGGACGTCACTTTACTGATTATGAACATTGTTTACCGATTATGGATGTTGTTTACTGATTATGGGCGTTGTCTACTGATTATGGACGTTGTTTTCTGATTATGGACGTCACTTTACTGATTATGGACATCACTTTACTGATTATGGACGTTGTTTACTGATTATGGACGTTGTTTACTGATTATGGACGTTGTTTACTGATTATGGACGTTGTTTACTGATTATGGATGTTGTTTACTAATTATGGACGTTGTTTACTGATTATGGACGTCACTTTACTGATTATGGACGTTGTTTACTGATTATGGACATCGCTTTACTGATGAACGTTGTTTACTGATTATGGACGTCACTTACTGATTATGGAGGTCGCTTTACTGATTATGGACATCAATTTACTGATTATGGATGTTGTTTACTGATTATGGACGTCGCTTTACTGATTATGGACATTGTTTACCGATTATGGACGTCGCTTTACTGATTATGGACATTGTTTACCGATAATGGATGTTGTTTACTGATTATGGATGTTGTTTACTGATTATGGACGTTGTTTACTGATTATGGACATCGCTTTACTGATTATGGATGTTGTTTACTGATTATGGACGGCGCTTTACCGATTATGGACATTGTTTACCGATAATGGACGTTGTTTACTGATTATGGACGTCGCTTTACTGATTATGGACGTCGCTTTACTGATTATGGACGTTGTTTACCGATAATGGATGTTGTTTACTGATTATGGATGTTGTTTACTGATTATGGACGTTGTTTACTGATTATGGACGTTGTTTACCGATTATGGACGTCACTTTACTGATTATGAACATTGTTTACCGATTATGGATGTTGTTTACTGATTATGGACGTTGTTTACTGATTATGGACGTTGTTTACTGATTATGGATGTTGTTTACTGATTATGGACGTTGTTTACTGATTATGGACGTTGTTTCTGATTATGGACGTTGTTTACTGATTATGGACGTTGTTTACTGATTATGGACGTTGTTTACTGATTATGGACATTGTTTACTGATTATGGACGTTGTTTACTGATTATGGACATGCTTTACTGATTATGGACGTTGTTTACTGATTATGGACATTGCTTACTGATTATGGACATTGTTTACTGATTATGGACATTGTTTACTGATTATGGACGTTGTTTACTGATTATGGACGTTGTTTACTGATTATGGATGTTGTTTACTGATTATGGACGTTGTTTACTGATTATGGACGTTGTTTACTGATTATGGATGTTGTTTACTGATTATGGACGTTGTTTACTGATTATGGACATCGCTTTACTGATTATGGACGTTGTTTACTGATTATGGACATTGTTTACTGATTATGGACGTCACTTTACTGATTATGGACGTTGTTTACTGATTATGGACGTTGTTTACTGATTATGGACGTTGTTTACTGATTATGGACGTTGTTTACTGATTATGGACGTTGTTTACTGATTATGGACGTTGTTTACTGATTATGGACATTGTTTACTTTACTGATTATGGACGTTGTTTACTGATTATGGACGTTGTTTACTGATTATGGACGTTGTTTACTGATTATGGACGTTGTTTACTGATTATGGACGTTGTTTACTGATTATGGATGTTGTTTACTGATTATGGACGTTGTTTACTGATTATGGACATCGCTTTACTGATTATGGACGTTGTTTACTGATTATGGACGTCGCTTTACTGATTATGGATGTTGTTTACTGATTATGGATGTTGTTTACTGATTATGGATGTTGTTTACTGATTATGGACATTGTTTACTGATTATGGACATTGTTTACTGATTATGGACATCGCTTTACTGATTATGGACGTTGTTTACTGATTATGGATGTCGCTTTACTGATTATGGATGTTGTTTACTGATTATGGACGTTGTTTACTGATTATGGACGTCGCTTTACTGATTATGGATGTTGTTTACTGATTATGGACATCGCTTTACTGATTATGGACGTTGTTTACTGATTATGGATGTTGTTTACTGATTATGGACGTTGTTTACTGATTATGGACGTTGTTTACTGATTATGGACATTGTTTACCGATTATGGACGTCGCTTTACTGATTATGGACATTGTTTACTGATTATGGACATTGTTTACTGATTATGGACATCGCTTTACTGATTATGGACGTTGTTTACTGATTATGGACATTGTTTACCGATTATGGACGTTGTTTACTGATTATGGACGTCGCTTTACTGATTATGGACATTGTTTACTGATTATGGACGTTGCTTTACTGATTATGGACATTGTTTACTGATTATGGACATTGTTTACTGATTATGGACATTGTTTACTGATTATGGACGTTGTTTACTGATTATGGACATTGTTTACTGATTATGGATGTTGTTTACTGATTATGGACGTTGTTTACTGATTATGGACGTTGTTTACTGATTATGGACATTGTTTACTGATTATGGACGTTGTTTACTGATTATGGACATTGTTTACTGATTATGGATGTTGTTTACTGATTATGGACGTTGTTTACTGATTATGGACGTTGTTTACTGATTATGGACATTGTTTACTGATTATGGACGTTGTTTACTGATTATGGACATTGTTTACTGATTATGGATGTTGTTTACTGATTATGGACGTTGTTTACTGATTATGGACGTTGTTTACTGATTATGGACATTGTTTACTGATTATGGACGTTGTTTACTGATTATGGACATTGTTTACTGATTATGGATGTTGTTTACTGATTATGGACGTTGTTTACTGATTATGGACGTCGCTTTACTGATTATGGACGTTGTTTACTGATTATGGATGTTGTTTACTGATTATGGACGTTGTTTACTGATTATGGACGTTGTTTACTGATTATGGACATTGTTTACTGATTATGGACGTTGTTTACCGATTATGGACGTCGCTTTACTGATTATGGACATTGTTTACTGATTATGGACATTGTTTACTGATTATGGACATTGTTTACTGATTATGGACGTTGTTTACTGATTATGGACGTTGTTTACTGATTATGGACGTTGTTTACTGATTATGGACGTTGTTTACTGATTATGGACGTTGTTTACTGATTATGGACATTGTTTACTGATTATGGACGTTGTTTACTGATTATGGACATTGTTTACTGATTATGGACGTCCTTTACTGATTATGGACGTTGTTTACTGATTATGGACATTGTTTACTGATTATGGACGTTGTTTACTGATTATGGACATTGTTTACTGATTATGGACGTCGCTTTACTGATTATGGACGTTGTTTACTGATTATGGACATTGTTTACTGATTATGGACGTCGCTTTACTGATTATGGACATTGTTTACTGATTATGGACGTCACTTTACTGATTATGGACGTTGTTTACTGATTATGGACGTTGTTTACTGATTATGGACGTTGTTTACTGATTATGGACGTTGTTTACTGATTATGGACATCGCTTTACTGATTATGGATGTTGTTTACTGATTATGGACGGCGCTTTACTGATTATGGACGTCGCTTTACTGATTATGGACGTTGTTTACCGATAATGGATGTTGTTTACTGATTATGGATGTTGTTTACTGATTATGGACGTTGTTTACTGATTATGGACGTTGTTTACTGATTATGGACGTCACTTTACTGATTATGAACATTGTTTACCGATTATGGATGTTGTTTACTGATTATGGACGTTGTTTACTGATTATGGACGTTGTTTACTGATTATGGATGTTGTTTACTGATTATGGACGTTGTTTACTGATTATGGACGTTGTTTGCTGATTATGGACGTTGTTTACTGATTATGGACGTTGTTTACTGATTATGGACGTTGTTTACTGATTATGGACATTGTTTACTGATTATGGACGTTGTTTACTGATTATGGACATCGCTTTACTGATTATGGACGTTGTTTACTGATTATGGACATTGCTTACTGATTATGGACATTGTTTACTGATTATGGACATTGTTTACTGATTATGGACATTGTTTACTGATTATGGACGTTGTTTACTGATTATGGATGTTGTTTACTGATTATGGACGTTGTTTACTGAGTATGGACGTTGTTTACTGATTATGGACGTTGTTTACTGATTATGGACATTGTTTACTGATTATGGACGTCACTTTACTGATTATGGACGTTGTTTACTGATTATGGACGTTGTTTACTGATTATGGACGTTGTTTACTGATTATGGACGTTGTTTACCGATTATGGACGTTGTTTACTGATTATGGACGTTGTTTACTGATTATGGACATTGTTTACTTTACTGATTATGGACGTTGTTTACTGATTATGGACGTTGTTTACTGATTATGGACATTGTTTACTGATTATGGACGTCACTTTACTGATTATGGACGTTGTTTACTGATTATGGACATTGTTTACTGATTATGGACGTTGTTTACTGATTATGGACATTCTTTACTGATTATGGACGTCACTTTACTGATTATGGACGTTGTTTACTGATTATGGACATCGCTTTACTGATTATGGACGTTGTTTACTGATTATGGACATTGTTTACTGATTATGGACGTTGTTTACTGATTATGGACATTGTTTACTGATTATGGACGTCGCTTTACTGATTATGGATGTTGTTTACTGATTATGGACATCGCTTTACTGATTATGGACATTGTTTACTGATTATGGACGTCGCTTTACTGATTATGGATGTTGTTTACTGATTATGGACGTTGTTTACTGATTATGGACGTTGCTTTACTGATTATGGATGTTGTTTACTGATTATGGATGTTGTTTACTGATTATGGACGTTGTTTACTGATTATGGATGTTGTTTACTGATTATGGACGTTGTTTACTGATTATGGACATCGCTTTACTGATTATGGACGTTGTTTACTGATTATGGACGTCGCTTTACTGATTATGGATGTTGTTTACTGATTATGGATGTTGTTTACTGATTATGGATGTTGTTTACTGATTATGGACATTGTTTACTGATTATGGACATTGTTTACTGATTATGGACATCGCTTTACTGATTATGGACGTTGTTTACTGATTATGGATGTCGCTTTACTGATTATGGATGTTGTTTACTGATTATGGATGTTGTTTACTGATTATGGATGTTGTTTACTGATTATGGACGTTGTTTACTGATTATGGACGTCGCTTTACTGATTATGGATGTTGTTTACTGATTATGGACATCGCTTTACTGATTATGGACGTTGTTTACTGATTATGGATGTTGTTTACTGATTATGGACGTTGTTTACTGATTATGGACGTTGTTTACTGATTATGGACATTGTTTACCGATTATGGACGTCGCTTTACTGATTATGGACATTGTTTACTGATTATGGACATTGTTTACTGATTATGGACATCGCTTTACTGATTATGGACGTTGTTTACTGATTATGGACATTGTTTACCGATTATGGACGTTGTTTACTGATTATGGACGTCGCTTTACTGATTATGGACATTGTTTACTGATTATGGACGTTGCTTTACTGATTATGGACATTGTTTACTGATTATGGACATTGTTTACTGATTATGGACATTGTTTACTGATTATGGACGTTGTTTACTGATTATGGACGTTGTTTACTGATTATGGACATTGTTTACTGATTATGGACGTTGTTTACTGATTATGGACATTGTTTACTGATTATGGATGTTGTTTACTGATTATGGACGTTGTTTACTGATTATGGACGTTGTTTACTGATTATGGACGTTGTTTACTGATTATGGACGTTGTTTACTGATTATGGACATTGTTTACTGATTATGGACATTGTTTACTGATTATGGACATCGCTTTACTGATTATGGACATTGTTTACTGATTATGGACATTGTTTACTGATTATGGACATTGTTTACTGATTATGGACGTTGTTTACTGATTATGGACGTCGCTTTACTGATTATGGACGTTGATTACTGATTATGGATGTTGTTTACTGATTATGGATGTTGTTTACTGATTATGGACGTTGTTTACTGATTATGGACATTGTTTACTGATTATGGACATTGTTTACCGATTATGGACGTCGCTTTACTGATTATGGACATTGTTTACTGATTATGGACATTGTTTACTGATTATGGACATTGTTTACTGATTATGGACGTTGTTTACTGATTATGGACGTTGTTTACTGATTATGGACGTTGTTTACTGATTATGGACGTTGTTTACTGATTATGGACGTTGTTTACTGATTATGGACATTGTTTACTGATTATGGACGTTGTTTACTGATTATGGACATTGTTTACTGATTATGGACGTCACTTTACTGATTATGGACGTTGTTTACTGATTATGGACATTGTTTACTGATTATGGACGTCACTTTACTGATTATGGACGTTGTTTACTGATTATGGACATTGTTTACTGATTATGGACGTTGTTTACTGATTATGGACATTGTTTACTGATTATGGACGTCACTTTACTGATTATGGACGTTGTTTACTGATTATGGACGTTGTTTACTGATTATGGACGTTGTTTACTGATTATGGACGTTGTTTACTGATTATGGACATTGTTTACTTTACTGATTATGGACGTTGTTTACTGATTATGGACATTGTTTACTGATTATGGATGTCACTTTACTGATTATGGACGTTGATTACTGATTATGGACGTTGTTTACTGATTATGGACGTTGTTTACTGATTATGGACGTTGTTTACTGATTATGGACATTGTTTACTTTACTGATTATGGATGTTGTTTACTGATTATGGACGTTGTTTACCTATTATGGACGTCACTTTACTGATTATGGACGTCACTTTACTGATTATGGACGTTGATTACGGATATTTTTTGATGATTATAGACACTGTTTGCTGATTATAGATGTTGCTTTACTGATTATAGATGTTGCTTTACTGATCTTCTTATAACCTTGGAAACCAATTTCCATATAAGAATGATGTACCAAGCAAGGGGAAACTGTCTGTACATTCAGTGGTGTGTATATGTGTACTGTAGGATATCATTTGTTATATTTGCTGCCATCACAAGTTCTTGCTATTTTTTCATTTTTGATGATAAATGTGTATAATTTGCTTGTGTATTTATGTAATTGATCATACTATAACACAGCCCTTCTAAACTATTATGATTGGCCCAAATGGAACCTTGTCTACTGCCAATCGTAATCGTGACTGATTGTTCGGCAGTAAGAAGTTGAAAGGAACCATAGCCGTTCGGCACCATACGATGTTCTACATTAATTTGCAAATCGTTATCCAGTAGGTCACTGTGACTCAAAGTTCATCATCTTCGTTCACTTTAACCCTTTCAACACCACAGACCTCTAAATAGGCTCGTGACGAGCCGTCTCATCAGGATCTGCACTTTTTGCCAGTGATATGACTATTTTTCGACATAATTACCCATTTTGATAAATGAACTTGTCCAAATGTGATTTTCGGATTCATTTATTGGTTTATGAATATCATGGACCAGTCCATGTGAGTTACTTGGTGTTGAATGGGTTAATAGTTCTAATTTAAATAGTGTTTGCTGAAATCCCATGTATACATTTGACCTAATTAACAACTTCACCATGGTACAGTCAACATTGAACCGTGTGTGTGTTTTACGTTTATTTATCGTCGCTACCGGTTGCCCATATGAGCGACGCCTCCTGAAGAGATTAGTCATTTTAGATTTTTGGAGGATAGTGCAATGATACAGACAGAGACCCATTCCAGAGTCTCCTCTGGTTCTTTTAAGTGCACGGTGTACAGTACCGACATGAGACCTCGGTTTAAAGTCACATTTTAAGGGTCAGATGGGAGATCGAACCTGCGATCCCTGGATTACCAGTCCAGCGTGTTACCACTGGACTACAGACATTGAACAGCTATAGTGTAACATTATTAGGTATGATTTCTGTACACCGATTCTAGTCCGACACTTGTCACTTCTGAATGTAATATATAAATATTGCAGTCCTGAGAGGGCAATGTGACAAATATCACCCTGAAAACAATCGCCCTGAAAACATTCATGATTCGAGGGTGATTCTTTTCATATTTCCCACTCAGAATGCATTTTTATTTATTATATATGGTCGAGTGGTTCAGGCCGTGTCTCATTTATATGAAAAAGTTGGCAGTTTGTTACGGAGGTTGGTGTACCCAAGTACTGGTTAACCGCTGGAGCCTGCCCAGGAAAGGTGTTGTTAAGTAAACTGCCCGCCGGCGATATAGCCCGAAATGGTGCTGGTGCAGGCGTAAAACCCGAAATATAACATAACATATTATTTATTATACCCACCCAGTTAGAAGTATTTGATCAAGATTCGAGTTGACTTGTCTCAGTAAGTCAGATTTAGATTTTTGATGGATAGTACAATGATGACGACAGAGAACCATTCCAGAGTCTCCTCTGGTTTTTTTATGACACGAGACCTCTGTTTAACGTCCCATCTGACTGTTAATCTTGTTAGGGTCAGACGGGGGATTAAATTATTTTCTATAAGAAATAGTACGCACGGCAATATTGCGTGTATTTAAATATCGTGTCTGATCAAAGGTTGTTTGTTGTATTGGTTTGTCACCAATACTCGTAGCAAGCACTTGTCAGCAATACTTGTCATAACAAACACTTGTCAGCAATACTTGTCATAGCAAGCACTTGTCAGCAATACTCGCCGTAACAAACACTTGTCAGCAATACTCGTCTCGTCGTAACTAGCACTTGGTTTAAGCAATATTTATTGCAAAACATAAATCGTATATAATATTCAACAGCATTTATAATACATAACGCAAAGGATCGAGTAGGAAGCTAAAAGTAGCTTTTATAAAACTTTTTCTTTCCTCCTAACAACACATACATTTTGTTTGATATATTTATACACTATACTGATATGCCAGCAATACATTGTGTTTCTGTGTCAGCAATACTCAGGATGTTTCCTAAATATGGTATTTAACCCACACATAGAGAGTTAGGCTAATATACTACTATATATCTCCATACATACAACCATTTAGCTATCACTAGCGGATAAATAGACCTCCATCTGTCAACTGCACGATAGTCTGACCTTTATGAATGTTGAATTTGGCTACTACATTGTCAATGTACTTGTGGTATTGGTGGGACGATTTTATGTGGGAAATGTTAAACATATACCAGTATTCCCCACTACATGTGTATAGTGTATGTATAGTACTGTAGTGTGTTTAGAATAGAAACATTCAGCAATATCAATGCAGCGGCAATAGCAATGCATATATTTCTACTATAATATCGGGGTACACATCTTGTTTCCTTGTTTCAATCAGGATATACAAGTATTTGATTTTCTAGCTAGGATAAATTTTTTCAATGGAAAACTGAAAATGTTTGTTAATATTAAATATTTTGTTTGAAAGCCATGTACAAATTTATTTGAGATACGTGTATTTAATTATGCGCATGCTCCGTTTTACAGCTGGTAATTATTTTTAGATTAAATAAGAACAATAAATAGACGCTACTTTCAAGATACCCCGCAGTAATCGATACCGGTTATATAATTTTAGTCAAATACATTATTTTAATGTGTGCATTTGTTTATCATTTCTAAATACTCATAAATAAAGTTCTAGTGTGTGTTTGTTCCCCATCCTCCCTCTAGTGCCTGTTTGTTCCCCATCCTCCCTCTAGTGCCTGTTTGTTCCCCATCCTCCCTCTAGTGCCTGTTTGTTCCCCATCCTCCCTCTAGTGTTTGTTTGTTCCCCATCCTCCCTCTAGTGTTTGTTTGTTCCCCATCCTCCCTCTAGTGTTTGTTTGTTCCCCATCCTCCCTCTAGTGTTTGTTTGTTCCCCATCCTCCCTCTAGTGTTTGTTTGTCCCCCATCCTCCCTCTAGTGTTTGTTTGTCCCCCATCCTCCCTCTAGTGCCTGTTTGTTCCCCATCCTCCCTCTAGTGCCTGTTTGTTCACCATCCTCCCTCTTTGCCTGTTTGTTCCCCATCCTCCCTCTTTGCCTGTTTGTTCCCCATCCTACCTCTAGTGTTTGTTTGTTCCCCATCCTCCCTCTTTGCCTGTTTGTTCCCCATCCTCCCTCTAGTGTTTGTTTGTTCCCCGTCCTCCCTCTTTGTCTGTTTGTTCCCCATCCTCCCTCTTTGCCTGTTTGTTCCCCGTCCTCCCTCTTTGTTCCCCATCCTCCCTCTAGTGTTTGTTTGTTCCCCGTCCTCCCTCTTTGCCTGTTTGTTCCCCATCCTCCCTCTAGTGTTTGTTTGTTCCCCGTCCTCCCTCTTTGCCCGTTTGTTCCCCATCCTCCCTCTAGTGTTTGTTCCCCATCCTCCCTCTAGTGTTTGTTTGTTCCCCGTCCTCCCTCTTTGTTCCCCATCCTCCCTCTAGTGTTTGTTTGTTCCCCATCCTCCCTCTAGTGCCTGTTTGTTCCCCATCCTCCCTCTAGTGCCTGTTTGTTCCCCATCCTCCCTCTAGTGCCGGTTTGTTCCCCATCCTCCCTCAAGTGCCTGTTTGTTCACCATCCTCTAGTGCTTGTTTGTTCCCCGTCCTCCCTCAAGTGCCTGTTTGTTCCCCGTCCTCCCTCAAGTGCCTGTTTGTTCCCCATCCTCCCTCTAGTGCTTGTTTGTTCCCCATCCACCCTCTAGTACATGTTTGTTCCCCATCCACCCTCTAGTGCATGTTTGTTCCCCCATCCCCCTCTAGTGCATGTTTGTTCCCCATCCACCCTCTAGTGCATGTTTGTTCCCCATCCTCCCTCAAGTGCCTGTTTGTTCCCCATCCACCCTCTAGTGCATGTTTGTTCCCCATCCTCCCTCAAGTGCCTGTTTGTTCACCATCCTCTAGTGCTTGTTTGTTCCCCGTCCTCCCTCAAGTGCCTGTTTGTTCCCCGTCCTCCCTCAAGTGCCTGTTTGTTCCCCATCCACCCTCTAGTGCATGTTTGTTCCCCATCCACCCTCTAGTGTTTGTTTGTTCCCCCATCATCCCTCTAGTGCCTGTTTGTTCACCATCCTCCCTCTAGTGCCTGTTTGTTCCCCATCCACCCTCTAGTGCCTGTTTGTTCACCATCCCTCTAGTGCCTGTTTGTTCCCCATCCTCCCTCTAGTGCCGGTGTGTTCCCCATACTCCCTCTAGTGCCTGTTTGTTCCCCATCCTCCCTCTAGTGCCGGTGTGTTCCCCATACTCCCTCTAGTGCCGGTGTGTTCCCCATACTCCCTCTATTCCCAGTTTGTTCCCCATCCTCCCTCTAGTGCCTGTTTGTTCCCCATCCTCCCTCTAGTGCCTGTTTGTTCCCCATCCTCCCTCTAGTGCCTGTTTGTTCCCCATCCTCCCTCTAGTGCATGTTTGTTCCCCATCCCCCCCTCTAGTGCCTGTGTTCCGTCCAATGCCATCCAACATTATTATACATACCATCATCGTGGCCTAGTGGTTAAGGCGTCCGTCTACGGAGCGGGAGGTCGAGGGGGTTTGTTCTGATATGGCCGGTTGGTGAGCCGCCAGCTAGTTCAATAATGGTTACCGATTGCCCACCAGCCTGGCATACAAGCATAGGATTCGGGAAGTACTGATGTTCATAAAAAGAGGTGTCAAATAAGTCAGAAATGACTGGCCCTTTAAATAGGGGTGACACTATAATATACAACTTTAATTTACATATGTGGTTCTAGAGCGTAATATAGTAGTCTACACAAATGTATTTTAGCTTTAATGCGAAACAAGTTCTTACATTATTGCCACGAGGGAAAAAGAGGCAATGCCCTTGGCCGCAAGGGCACACTTGTAACAGATACAGCTGGGTGCGAACTCCGGGCCTCTCACACCTGAAGTGAATGCACTACCACGACTTCCACACACGTGCCATATATAATACTAGTAATAAGAAAGTCAACAATTCAATAACATTTTATTATTCAAGACAATGTGTATATACATACAGCACTAGTCAGTTAGAAACCCAGCTCCCCCATAACCAGGAGAGTGTAAGAAATAACGGGGCTAAATGGCTGGGCATTTACCACTAGGCATTCTTCATTTTGGCTGTCCGATTAGGGCAGTGATTAGCGAGCTCGCTTCCCACCAATGCAACCCGGGTTCGATCCTCAGACTGGAGATTTCATATATGACCGGACCATTTTCGCTCAAAAATAATATTTGACCTCCCGGGCTATGCCCGTTTTTGATCCCCGGGTCACCATTTGAACAACTTTAATAGACCATAGATCAATCAAATAACATGATTCGTCAAAATATCCGGCTGGTGGTTTGTGAGAAGATATTTTACGAATTTGTGCTATTTTTAGACAGAGGCCATCTTGGATTACGTAATGACGTGATTTTAACAATAATGTAATTCCCTACCTACTCAAGTATCATGACCATAAATGGTTACTGAGGAGAGAAGGTTTGAAATTGTTCACAGACGGACACATTGCAACAACAATACCTCACATAAGCTTTACTCGGGTAAGCTAAAACCACCTTGCAGATGGAGAGAACTTGGGTTGTGCTTAGAAGTCATGTTCTTGAGCAAGGATAAGACATTTAAACAACTTCTGACAACAATACAGATACTGATTACAACACCTAAAGGCACTATTTTTTTATGTATGTTTATTTAACGTCGCTATCGGACGGGCAGTTTATCTAACACCTTTCCGGGGCAGGCTCCAGCGGTTAAACAGTACTTGGTGCACCAACCTCGTAAGAAACTTTCATATAAAATAGACACGGTCTGAGTGGGGCTCGAACAAGTGACCATCAGGTTACAGTGGTATACAAGTCAGCGAACTTTACCACTCGACCACAGAGGTGGACTAAAGGCACTAGTGTGTGTGTTTTACGTTTATTTATCGTCGCTACCAGTTGCCCATATGAGCGACAGCTCCTGAAGAGATTAGTCATTTTAGAGTTTGGAGGATAGTGCAATGATACAGAAAGAGACCCATTCCAGTCTCCTCTGGTTCTTTTACGTGCATGATGTAAAGCACCGTCACGAGACCTCGGTTTAAAGTCTCATCTGAAAGACTGTTAATTTTATTAGGGTCAGACAGGGGATCGAACCTGGATTACCATAATTAAACGTAATTAATACAAGGCAAGACCCCATCTTCAAAATATTTCTACTGCGAACACAGGACACCACGTAATTACAAACTGGGAAGGGCTTAATGTAATGTTGTTAGAACTTGTTGCCCAACCCATTTTACTTTTGTTATGTTGTATTATTATTGTGTAACTATATGCATGTAATCAAATATGGTTTAACTAATTACTTGGAGTTTCTTCCCTTTATTGACATAATTATTAAACAAACAAACAAATTAACAGTTTACTATCTAACGTGTAGCACTTCATAATTATTCCTTTTTCTTCATCTTAAGCGACAAACAATATAAGCTGCACAAACACCTGCCAATAATGTCAAACTGTTGTTTATTGGTATTCCTTGAATAAACAAGTCGACGTATGGTTCAGTGTGTGGATTATTGCGCTCCTCCCAGATTAAGATAATTACTGTTTACTGAAAATTGAAAGGGACAATTAGCGATGATCTATGTACATGTCACATTCAGCCATTGTTTTTATTTCGAATACTCGATTATCATTCTGCTATTCCATACTCAAAACGTTCATCCAAATGTTCGTTGCCACCCTTAAAATATTTTATTACAGTCACACCTGTCTGAAGCAAGAAGCCAAGGTAATCACAGACAGTGGCCGTTTAGCACAGGTGGCTGCTTAAACAAGATATTGGGAAACTGGAAGCTTAATAGAGGTCTAATGGAAGTGACCACTAACACAGATTGGCTGTTTAATGGAGGTGACAACTAACACAGATTGGCTGTTTAATGGAGGTGACCACTAACACAGATTGGCTGTTTAATGGAGGTGACCACTAACACAGATTGGCTGTTTAATGGAGGTGACCACTAACACAGATTGGCTGTTTAATGGAGGTGACCACTAACACAGATTGGCTGTTTAATGGAAGTGACCACTAACACAGATTGGCTGTTTAATGGAGGTGACCACTAACACAGATTGGCTGTTTAATGGAGGTGACCACTAACACAGATTGGCTGTTTAATGGAGGTGACCACTAACACAGATTGGCTGTTTAATGGAGGTGACCACTAACACAGATTGGCTGTTTAATGGAGGTGACCACTAACACAGATTGGCTGTTTAATGGAGGTGACCACTAACACAGATTGGCTGTTTAATGGAAGTGACCACTTACACAGATTGGCTGTTTAATGGAGGTGACCACTAACACAGATTGGCTGTTTAATGGAGGTGACCACTAACACAGATTGGCTGTTTAATGGAGGTGACCACTAACACAGATTGGCTGTTTAATGGAGGTGACCACTAACACAGATTGGCTGTTTAATGGAGGTGACCAGTCACCCATGCTTGACTGTATAGTGACATGTTGTTTTACATAGTAACAATACACACACATAAATATAGCATCCGACCCAATGGATCTATAGTCACCTGCAGATTAAAATAGTTATAAATAACGTCATAAAGTCAGTGATTACATCAACAATAAATTATTCAGTCATTTTGAGTAAGGCATGATATTTGTGACTTAGGAAACAATATTTACCTTGCAGTTGGTTATTGGCGATTAAACCAGGGTTCGGAGTTCTGATGCGTAGGTATTACTGGCTACGCATCAGAACGACACCAGTGGTTTGTTCTCCGATAAGCAACGGCAAGACAAATATCGTTTCCATTCTAACATGACCCAATATAATGCTATAAACGAATAAATGTGTGCGTTATTTTGTCTCCTTATCTGTTATTTGGCTGATGGCTTTACAAAATACTTCCCTGCGATTAAACCAGGGTTTGGAGTTCTGATGCATAGTTATTACTGGCTACACAACAGAATGACAAACGGTGGTTTATTCGCCAATAAACAACGGCAAGCAAATATTATTTTCATTCTAACATGACCCAATATAATGCTATAAACGAATAAATGTGTGTGTTATTTTGTCTCCTTATCTGTTATTTGGCTGATGGCTTTACAAACTACCTCCCTTTAAAATACTTTCTGTATTCCAGTAGCACAGAAAATCATCCTCAAGCAATCAACACTATATTTCCTGTATGGTTGATTATTAACACTACAAATCCTGCACAATCGCTGTATTCAATTCCAATATAAAATTGTTAAATGTTCAGTATATTTATGTCCATAAGTAAGTTTTTTTATAGGGGGAACAAAATGCAACAGCCGTAGCCGTGGTTTATTGTAGATTTAACAACGGTACATTTGTTCTATGTTTATAGGAACAAAATATTGAACAACAACACACTTTGATAACAAAGTTTGACAAAATTTACATTTACAGTACAAACACAATATGCCACGACATCATTATCAAGAACAACCACAACATGTTCATGCTCTAAGTTCAATTGTGAACTTTGAATGCCTGGACTGAGATACATGAAACTCATGTCGCATACTTTATGGACACAAAATATTGTGCGATTAATCTTTCAAATCAAAGAAACCAAATAAATTCAAGAAAAATGGTAGGCTCCATAATCCATTGAAAAATGGTAGGCTCCGTAATCCATTGAAATATGGTAGGCTCCGTAATCCATTGAAAAATGGTAGGCTCCGTAATCCATTGAAAAATGGTAGGCTCCGTAATTCATTGGAAAATGGTAGGCTCCGCTGAAAAGCTTGTCCTGTGAAAGAACATTTTGATATAACCTCACAATGAGGCGACTTCATGTAGCTTTGTTTCAGATGTGTACCGGTATATAAGATGAGTACAGTTGTACAGTGTACATGCATTATGTCAAATTCCGTCGGACCAAACAAAATACTTCGACATAACCGAAGATTGACTTAACGAAATTCTATATAAACGGAGCCAGTTATATGTAAAATGATAGTGTCTGAAACGGGACTTTGATCCGACTTCAAGATAACCGGAGAATTCGACATAACTGACTTTGACATAACGGATGTAGACTATACATAAAATCCGTGACATGAAAAGCCAAGTCTAGCACATGAGAATATGCATATAACATTGGTGGTCATTTTAATCTCCTGCTTTTATTTTAATTTAAGTTTATTTAACGTCGCTACCGGTTGCCAATTTGAGCGACGGGCAGTTTACCTAACAACATCTTTCCTGTGCAGGCTCCAGCGGTTAACCAGTAGTCTCCATAAAAAATTGCCAAATTTTTCATATAAATGAGACACGGTCTGAGCGGGATGACCCGTGACCATCAATGATGATAGGTTACAGTGGTATACAAGTCAGTGACCGTAACCACTCGACCACGGAGGCGGACCAGTGACCGTAACCACTCGACCACGGAGGCGGACCAGTGACCGTAACCACTCAACCACGGAGGCGGACCAGTGACCGTAACCACTCGACCACGGAGGCGGACCAGTGACTGTAACCACTCGACCACGGAGGCGGACCAGTGACTGTAACCACTCGACCACGGAGGCGGACCAGTGACTGTAACCACTAGACCACGGAGGCGGACCAGTGACCATAACCACGGAGGCGGACCAGTGACCGTAACCACTCAACCACGGAGGCGGACCAGTGACTGTAACCACTCGACCACGGAGGCGGACCAGTGACTGTAACCACTCGACCACGGAGGCGGATCAGTGACTGTAACCACTAGACCACGGAAGCGGACCAGTGACCGTAACCACGGAGGCGGACCAGTGACTGTAACCACTCGACCACGGAGGCGGACCAGTGACCGTAACCACGGAGGCGGACCAGTGACTGTAACCACTCGACCAAGGAGGCGGACCAGTGACCGTAACCACGGAGGCGGACCAGTGACCGTAACACTCGACCACGGAGGCGGACCAGTGACCGTAACCACTCGACCAAGGAGGCGGACCAGTGACCATAACCACGGAGGTGGACCAGTGACCGTAACCACTCGACCACGGAGGCGGACCAGTGACCATAACCACGGAGGTGGACCAGTGACCGTAACCACTCGACCACGGAGGCGGACCAGTGACCATAACCACGGAGGCGGACCAGTGACCGTAACCACTCGACCACGGAGGCGGACCAGTGACCGTAACCACGGAGGCGGACCAGTGACCATAACCACGGAGGCGGACCAGTGACCGTAACCACTCGACCATGGAGGCGGACCAGTGACCGTAACCACGGAGGCGGACCAGTGACCATAACCACTCGACCACGGAGGCGGACCAGTGACCATAACCACTCGACCAAGGAGGCGGACCAGTGACCGTAACCACGGAGGTGGACAGTGACCATAACCACTCAACCACGGAGGCGGACCAGTGACCATAACCACGGAGGTGGACCAGTGACCGTAACCACTCTACCACGGAGGTGGACCAGTGACCATAACCACGGAGGCGGACCAGTGACCGTAACCACTCGACCACGGAGGCGGACCAGTGACCATAACCACGGAGGCGGACCAGTGACCGTAACCACTCGACCACGGAGGCGGACCAGTGACCGTAACCACTCGACCACGGAGGCGGACCAGTGACCGTAACCACTCTACCACGGAGGTGGACCAGTGACCGTAACCACTCGACCACGGAGGCGGACTGTCCTGCTAGTCATATCCTGTTTTATTTATAGCTTAAGTGAGACATTTTTATACCTATTTTTAGACCTATGCTCGGCATAAATCCCACATATAATGGCCAGTAAAAAATGTTAATTGCACTTGCAGTATATTATTTTTTTCTAAAGTCGTGAAAATAACTTTAATAAACTCTTGTTGACAGTTTTAGCTTCATCACGTGACCTTGCTGCTTAATTCAGCTATTGCAACGGCACCCATTTATATAAGGAACTCAGGACTTCAGGGCACCTATGCACGGTGTACTTGTTATTTTTTTATTTTAGTAGATTTTTTAAATTCGGATAGCTAACTGAATTGCTCATACACCGTATCAGTTTCAGTGGAAATATTCTCCCAATGATTTGTTTGTTTATATTCGTTTGCTGGACCAGTCACGTGACAGTTGCATCAGGCTACCGATACACACAACGGAATGCTATTGAACAATGCTTCAGCTCTGTCAGCGAAATTAGCCTAGAACTATATAAATATTTTAAATACAGATATAAATGGACAAATACGCCGAGCATAGGAATACGCCGAGCATAGGTTCCACCCCTCTATATTCTCAGTTCCGTCGGTCAAAAGTTATACATAGCTTAAGGTATGTTAATTGTATGTAACATGCTGACAGTAAATAAAATTTGATTTGTCTGCTAGATTATCTGAATGTAAATTGGTTTGTAAAATACAAGCGTAATTTTTATCGCATATCAACAAGTTCATCAGTTCCTAGACAAACTTTATCTATTTCTAGACAAACTTTATCTATTTCCTAGACAAACTTTTATCTATTTCCTAGACAAACTTTATCTATTTCATAGACAAACGTTTATCTATTTCCTAGACAAACTTTATCTATTTCCTAGACAAACTTTATCTATTTCCTAGACAAACGTTTATCTATTTCCTAGACAAACTTTATCTATTTCCTAGACAAACGTTTATCTATTTCCTAGACAAACTTTATCTATTTCCTAGACAAACGTTTATCTATTTCATAGACACACTTTATCTATTTCCTAGACAAACTTTATCTATTTCATAGACACACTTTATCTATTTCCTAGACAAACTTTATCTATTTCATAGACACACTTTATCTATTTCCTAGACAAACTATCAATTTCCTAGACAAACTATCTATTTCCTAGACACACTTTATCTATTTCCTAGACAAACTTTATCTATTTCCTAGACAAACTATCTATTTCCTAGACACACTTTATCTATTTCCTAGACAAACTTTATCTATTTCCTAGACACACTTTATCTATTTCCTAGACAAACTTTATCTATTTCCTAGACAAACTTTATCTATTTCCTAGACAAACGTTTATCTATTTCCTAGACACACTTTTATCTATTTCATAGACAAACGTTTATCTATTTCATAGACACACTTTATCTATTTCCTAGACACACTTTATCTATTTCATAGACAAACGTTTATCTATTTCCTAGACAAACTATCTATTTCCTAGACAAACTTTATCTATTTCCTAGACAAACTATCTATTTCCTAGACACACTTTATCTATTTCCTAGACAAACGTTTATCTATTTCCTAGACACACTTTATCTATTTCCTAGACAAACATTTATCTATTTCCTAGACACACTTTATCTATTTCCTAGACAAACGTTTATCTATTTCCTAGACAAACTTTATCTATTTCCTAGACAAACGTTTATCTATTTCCTAGACAAACTTTATCTATTTCCTAGACAAACGTTTATCTATTTCATAGACACACTTTATCTATTTCCTAGACAAACTTTATCTATTTCATAGACACACTTTATCTATTTCCTAGACAAACTTTATCTATTTCATAGACACACTTTATCTATTTCCTAGACAAACTATCAATTTCCTAGACAAACTATCTATTTCCTAGACACACTTTATCTATTTCCTAGACAAACTTTATCTATTTCCTAGACAAACTATCTATTTCCTAGACACACTTTATCTATTTCCTAGACAAACTTTATCTATTTCCTAGACACACTATCTATTTCCTAGACAAACTTTATCTATTTCCTAGACAAACGTTTATCTATTTCCTAGACACACTTTATCTATTTCATAGACAAACGTTTATCTATTTCATAGACACACTTTATCTATTTCCTAGACACACTTTATCTATTTCATAGACAAACGTTTATCTATTTCCTAGACAAACTATCTATTTCCTAGACAAACTTTATCTATTTCCTAGACAAACTATCTATTTCCTAGACACACTTTATCTATTTCCTAGACAAACGTTTATCTATTTCCTAGACACACTTTATCTATTTCCTAGACAAACTTTATCTATTTCCTAGACAAACGTTTATCTATTTCCTAGACACACTTTATCTATTTCATAGACAAACGTTTATCTATTTCATAGACACACTTTATCTATTTCATAGACAAACGTTTATCTATTTCATAGACACACTTTATCTATTTCCTAGACACACTTTATCTATTTCATAGACAAACGTTTATCTATTTCATAGACACACTTTATCTATTTCCTAGACACACTTTATCTATTTCATAGACAAACGTTTATCTATTTCCTAGACACACTTTATCTATTTCCTAGACACACTTTATCTATTTCCTAGACAAACTTTATCTATTTCCTAGACACACTTTATCTATTTCCTAGACAAACTATCTATTTCCTAGACAAACTATCTATTTCCTAGACAAACTTTATCTATTTCATAGACACACTTTATCTATTTCCTAGACAAACTTTATCTATTTCCTAGACAAACTATCTATTTCCTAGACAAACGTTTATCTATTTCTAGACAAACTTTATCTATTTCCTAGACAAACGTTTATCTATTTCCTAGACACACTTTATCTATTTCCTAGACAAACGTTTATCTATTTCATAGACACACTTTATCTATTTCCTAGACAAACGTTTATCTATTTCATAGACACACTTTATCTATTTCCTAGACAAACGTTTATCTATTTCCTAGACACACTTTATCTATTTCCTAGACAAACGTTTATCTATTTCCTAGACAAACTTTATCTATTTCATAGACACACTTTATCTATTTCATAGACAAACGTTTATCTATTTCATAGACACACTTTATCTATTTCCTAGACAAACTTTATCTATTTCCTAGACAAACTTTATCTATTTCCTAGACAAACGTTTATCTATTTCATAGACAAACTATCTATTTCCTAGACAAACTTTATCTATTTCATAGACACACTTTATCTATTTCCTAGACAAACTTTATCTATTTCCTAGACAAACTATCTATTTCCTAGACAAACTTTATCTATTTCATAGACACACTTTATCTATTTCCTAGACAAACGTTTATCTATTTCCTAGACACACTTTATCTATTTCCTAGACAAACTATCTATTTCCTAGACAAACTTTATCTATTTCCTAGACAAACTTTATCTATTTCCTAGACAAACTTTATCTATTTCCTAGACAAACTATCTATTTCCTAGACAAACTTTACCTATTTCCTAGACAAACTTTATCTATTTCCTAGACACACGTTTATCTATTTCCTAGACAAACTTTATCTATTTCCTAGACACACTTTATCTATTTCCTAGACAAACGTTTATCTATTTCCTAGACAAACTTTATCTATTTCCTAGACACACTTTATCTATTTCCTAGACAAACTATCTATTTCCTAGACAAACTATATCTATTTCATAGACAAACGTTTATCTATTTCCTAGACAAACTTTATCTATTTCCTAGACACACTTTATCTATTTCCTAGACAAACGTTTATCTATTTCATAGACAAACTTTATCTATTTCCTAGACAAACGTTTATCTATTTCCTAGACAAACGTTTATCTATTTCCTAGACAAACTTTATCTATTTCCTAGACAAACTTTATCTATTTCCTAGACAAACGTTTATCTATTTCCTAGACAAACGTTTATCTATTTCCTAGACAAACTTTATCTATTTCCTAGACAAACTTTATCTATTTCCTAGACAAACATTTATCTATTTCCTAGACAAACTTTATCTATTTCCTAGACAAACTTTATCTATTTCCTAGACAAACTATCTATTTCCTAGACAAACTTTACCTATTTCCTAGACAAACTTTATCTATTTCCTAGACAAACGTTTATCTATTTCCTAGACACACTTTATCTATTTCCTAAACAAACGTTTATCTATTTCATAGACACACTTTATCTATTTCCTAGACACACTTTATCTATTTCCTAGACAAACTATCTATTTCCTAGACAAACTATCTATTTCCTAGACAAACTATCTATTTCCTAGACAAACTATCTATTTCCTAGACAAACTTTATCTATTTCCTAGACAAACTATCTATTTCCTAGACAAACTATCTATTTCCTAGACAAACTTTATCTATTTCCTAGACAAACTATCTATTTCCTAGACAAACTATCTATTTCCTAGACAAACTATCTATTTCATAGACAAACTTTATCTATTTCCTAGACAAACTTTATCTATTTCCTAGACAAACTTTATCTATTTCCTAGACAAACGTTTATCTATTTCATAGACAAACGTTTATCTATTTCATAGACACACTTTATCTATTTCCTAGACAAACTTTATCTATTTCCTAGACAAACTTTATCTATTTCCTAGACACACTTTATCTATTTCCTAGACAAACTTTATCTATTTCCTAGACAAACTGCCTGTCAATTTAAATTAGCGAAGAAATTTGAGAAGAAACCGAACTGCTTCGTTTTGAGGTTTTCTGTAGGTGTGCGCTGGTTGTCGATGAAGCGCGAACGATCAGATATAAACTTCTTAGCCTCCTTATCAGAGTCCCGCTGATACAGAATCTGCAAGAGAGAAACAGTGCTCGTTGCAAAACTTAGTTTATACAAATTTATTTTAGCTTGATTGCAAAACAAGTTCGTACATCTGTAGACTAATCACCTCCGGAGGCATCATTCCATCTCAATGAGGTAGAGAAAGGGCAAAGTGGATCCAAGTGGCTTACAGGATAGACATATTTTTCTAACATAATTTATCACTTTTCCCTGATATGGAGCCAACTCAAGTCCTAGCGATAGCAGTGAGGAATGAGTTCTAATGACGAGGCGCGAGACCAGTCAGCATCTCGACCCCTATTGTGACATAAATTCTAACCTCGGTGTCCACTTACCATATATGGTCCCTCTATTGGTCGCTTGGGTCGTTTCAAGGGCATTATAATGGCTGGCATTCGGTCCATTGATTTGTCAATCCCGATTTTCAAGACGGTTGACAGGTGTAAGACCACCTCACCGGCGAAGTCATCTCGTCCAATTGTGTCGTGATCATACACGGATAGCAGGATACAAGTTCCTGACTGGGTCAGACAGTCCACTGGAACATTTGGGCTGAAAACAACATCCCGAGAACTGTATGACAATACCATCACAGCACTGCTTAACCCTTTCAACACTACAGACCTCTAAATAGGCTTACAAAAAGCGTTGATCCCGATGAGTTCATCAGGATCTACACTATTTGCCGGTAATATTACTATTTTTAGACAAAATTACCCATTTTAATAAATGAACTGGTCCAAATGTAAGTTTTAACAACTTATATTAATCACTGTCGTTGGCACGATGAAAGGTAAATGTGGTCACTCATGTAGGAGGAAACCGGAGTACCCGGAGAAAACCCACCTGTCCGATCAGGTGACCACCGTACAATCTCACATACTTCCCGGGCCGAGGATCGAACCCGGGTTGCATTGGTGAGAAGCGAGCGTGCTAACCACTGCGCTAATCGGACAACCAATGAATTTGTGACTGTTTTATTCTATCATTATATAGGTGGCTACAGCCGCTCACATGCTGGAATAGTACCTTGTTGTCAAGGTTTTAGATTGGAATGTCATGCTGTTTATCAGGATGTTTTCTCTAAGGCTATACCGATAACTGAGTAGTTTTTTATAAAGCTGTAAATGAAAGACACACATCATTGTAGTCATATACAGACACAAGATGTCATCGTTACTGGATGTCCATAATGAGCGATGCCCGCCTAATAGTCCAATCAAGATAAATATACGTTCAAACTAATTGCAAAAGTCTGTATTTTCATACTGGATGAAAGTTCATATGCATATTAGTCATACAAAAAAAGTTGCACTTTACAGATGGAGCTAAAATTGGAAAAAACTGGCGGTGAAATCTTGCAAAATCTTAAAATGCAAAGATGGCATACAAAGCCCACCATACCGAATACTCTTCAATCTCCTTTTAAGGATGCACGCGCGATATATAATATTATTTAAAAACAAACGCGGAAGTGTCAAGAGTGGACCCGTGAAAAGCCGTATTGCTTTACAATAAGAAGAGGGTAAGTTTTAAATGTAGTTTATATTATTTTACTATGATAACCGTTCAAGAAGCAAAACATTAACCAGTCCTATACAAATTTAATAATTACTAAGAATAACGTGTTTTCGCGACAAGTGCTGCATTTTGAATTGACCTTTTATTTGGTGTAAACTGTGGTAAGTTGAAACATATGCCAAGTATCAATTGTATACCATGTGAAAATCATCATCACCTTACTTGTACACGAATTTAATCAGTATTGATTTTTGAACAGCGTGAATTAATAAAAATGCTGCTCAATTTCCAAAAACTACGGAAGCGTGTATGTGCCACATTTACACACATTTTTCTTGCTTCATTCCACGATCGTCGAAAGCTTGATTCGTACGCCAAAGTCTGGAATACAATTCTCCTTTTTATGTATATTGTAGATGGATGTCTGTCCAATCTGCAAAAAGGTTTTGGACGGTAGCACACCGACAGTCAAGCTTCGAGCAAAAGGTTGCGAAGGGATAAATAAAGCTAGCCTCGAAAGAAAACAAGATATTAGTGTAACTAGAGGACAAGTGGTGCATGTCGAGTGTCGAAGAGATTATATCCATCATAGAAATACAACCATCGCAACTTCTAGTAGTGACATTACCAGTGATGAGAAGCCAGCAACTAGATCGTGTTTTTCTTTTGACTTTAAGAATAAGTGCCTTTTCTGTGGTCAAGGTGTGAAGTTGAGTAGGGGAAAACATAGTATTGATGCATATCCTGTCCGTACCTTTGACTTCCAAGATGCAATAAAACAGAAGTGTATTGACAGGAATGACGAGTGGTCTCACGACGTTATGGGTAGGCTCGCACTAGCTATTGACTTACCAGCTGCTGATGCTGTATACCATCAAAGTTGCAATGTTAACTTCCGAACATTGCGTAACATTCCAAACTGTTTTTCAGACAGTGAAGCTAGTAGCAGGAAAAGAACACCAGGAAGGCCTACCAGCATTGACACAACAGAGGCATTTCAGGCAGTGCTAAGGTATATGGAAGACAATGTAGATACTGTGTTAACATTAACTGAACTTGTCAAAGTAATGGAAGATATATGTGGGGATCGAGCATATTCAAAGGTACACTTAAATAAGAAACTGAAAGACCATTTTGGAGATCAGATCTCAATAAGTACACTTGCTGGTAAAGAAAGCAAGATAACTTGGACTCCAACATCATCAACAATCATTCATGAATTTTATAAAACAAATGCTGGTATAACACAAGATGAACAAAAGCAAAATATAATAATGACTGCAGGAAAGTTAATCAAAGCTGACATAGCTGATATAGAGTCAAACAAGATCAAGTATCCATCATTTGATACAGCAGCTTCAGTTCAAGAAAACACGGCATTCATCCCAGAAAGTCTGCGATTGTTTTTGTCTTCAGTTTGTCAAAAAGCCAATGAGGTAAAGTTAGCGGCAATAGGACAAGCCATAATTCAAGCCTGTAGGCCTAAAGGTATGATTGCCCCATTACAGATTGGACTAGGTGTACAGCTTCACCACCACTTTGGATCAAGGTTTCTGATCGATACACTCAGTAGTTTAGGCTTTACCGTATCCTACAGTGAAGTTCAACGGTTTGAATCAAATGCAGCTGCAGCTATCAATACGACAATACCAGACTTTTTTCCAGGCAAATTTGTTCAATTCGTAGCAGATAATGTTGATCACAACATCAGAACTTTAGATGGACAAAATACATTCCATGGCATGGGAATAATCGCGTGTACAACACCAGGCTCTACGGTGTGCACATCAATACCTAGAGTCGAAGTAAGCATCGATGAGCTGACCAAGATTGGAAAAGTTAATATCAAATATTATAACTATCCTGCACAGAGGGCTCACAATGCAATATGTTTCAGGGAATTAGAGAAGTTAGGTGACATAGATAGTGCAACAGGTGATTCATTTGACACATTTTCAAAGGTAATTTGGCCAATGAAAACGTTGAGACCCAGCTGGGGTGGCTTTATGCATATGTATGACAAAGGTAAGTGGTCAGAATATGCCCATGAAGTCTAGCGTTACCTTTTTACCGATGATTGATATGAATCCAAGTGATTTATCTTGCATTAATTCAGTGTTACACTTTGTCTGTGAACAGGCTTTGAAGTATGATGTTACGCCAGTGTTGACCTTCGATCAACCACTTTTTCAAAAGGCTACTCAGATCATATCTCACTCTGAAAGTGGAAGTCAACTGAATCAGATAGTGTTACGATTAGGTGGATTTCACACAGAAATGAGTTTCTTAGGTAGTATCGGTTACATTATGTCCGGATCTGGGTTGCAGGAAGTCCTCGAGACTGTTTATGCGTCAAATGCTGTGGCACATATGAGTGGGAAGGCGATAACAAGGGCAATACGGGGTCATTTTCTTGTAGACACTGCACTGCATGCACTTCTATTATCAACTATGCCTGATACCGAATTGCAACCAGAATTAGCAGCAGAGCAGCAAATGTAAACAGTCATTCGGTTATTGACATAGCAGCGAATAGTAGTGGACATGAACATGTTAACATGTCAAGTGTTACTGAACCTGAAGTAGATAACCAACAACAGACGATGACACAGTTAGCGAAACTCTATGAAGGACTTTTAGAGGACAGTGTTTCCAGAGATGAGGTGTGCAAAAGTGAAGCCTTACGGGACGTTTCCAAACAACTTGCTGCTGCTAAGTCAGCGCTACAGAAAAGCCGAACCGGGTGTCTTTGGATTCAGTACATGGAAATGGTTGAAATTTTGCAACAGTTCATTAGAGCAGAGAGAACTGGTGATTGGCTAGGACACTTGCATACGCTTCAAAAAATGCTTCCATATTTTGCAGCTTCTGGTCACTCTCTGTATCTAAAGTCAGCATACATATATTTACAGAACATGTTAAAAATTGAAGCTGATCACCCAGAAGTATATCAACAGTTTATAGCTGGAAACCATTCCTTAAAAAGAAGTAACAAACATTGGGCTGGTTTATCAACAGATCTCATGATCGAACAAGTCCTAATGCGATCACTAAAAACCACTGGAGGACTAACTAGGGGAAGAGGTATGTCAGAAGCACAGCGGTCACTATGGTTGATGTCAATGCCAGCTAACGCGGAAATGAACAATGCAATGCAGCACGTCTCTAATACTGAGTATGCAACCAGTGAGCAGCACAAGGATGTCGGTAAAGCTAGATCTGCCCGTGACAGTAAGGACACTAAACAAGTGTTGACATTTCTTCTTCAGCGATCTCCTTTTGATGAGACAGATACAGCGTTGAGGAATATTGAAACAGGAGTTACTGCGGGTGACAAAGTAAATGTCGACAAGGCAAAGGAAATTGGAGAAGGAATCGTTGAAGATATGGTTGGTAAATCTTCAGAGGAATACACATTTAAAAGATCTAGGCAGGTCATAACGCTAAATGACAAAAACACTGTTAAGGTGACAGGTGAAACAGTAGAAATTGATCCTCAACTACTTTTTCAGAGATTAACAGCAGTTGCTGATGGACAAGTTGAAGATATTTCAACACTATTCATGTATGAGCTCAGTAGCCTTCCATCAGCTTTGTTTGAAAGCAATGGACTACCGCGTGTGCCACAGAAGTCAAGTCTGGCAGACGCTATTTGGGCACTTGGAGACTGCAGACTCAGCAATGAAGAGGAACAATCTGATGCACAGACATGTTATGTGGTAGATGGAGGTTCCCTCCTACAAAAGATTCCCTGGCAAAAGAATAAAACATTTGGTGATATTTGCCAGCAATATCACAATTATTTAAAAAAATACACAAATGTCACAGTGGTGTTTGATGGATACTCCCACGAACCATCTACAAAAGACGTGACCCATTACAGGCGAGGAAAAGGTATAGTTGGAACTGAAGTTAAATTCACATACAACACGCCATTCAAATCAAAGAAAGATGTATTTTTGAAAAACCTGAACAACAAACAAAACTTTATTACACTCCTAGGAGAATTCCTGACGTCAATCGGCATTGACATCAGATATGCATCCAGTGATGCAGATACACTTATTGTCAATGTGGCACTTGAGCTTGCAGCAACACAAAACACTTTCATTATTGGTGAAGACACAGACTTACTGGTTCTCTTATGTTACTATGTGAGGCAAGATTCGAAACAAATAATCTTCAGATCAGACTCGAGGCAAACTGCGGTAAACAGAAACAAGATATGGGATATTCAAAAGACCCAAAATGTTCTGTCGAGAGAAATATGTGATCTTCTTCTTTTCTTTCATGCCATGACAGGTTGTGACACAACATCTCGAATTTATGGCATTGGAAAAACGTCTGCTCTTAAATGCATTCGAGAAAAGCCAAAACTTAGAGAAGTTGCCAAACATTTCATTGAAAGTTCTGCACAGCATGATGTTGCAAAATTTGGCGAGTTAGCAGTCATTCTTTTTATTGATAGTGACTTTACTGAAAGTCTGGACACAGCCAGGTTTAAGAAGTTTTCGTCAAAGGTTATGACAAATACTTCATTTGTACAGGTTCACACCCTTCCGACCACGTCTGCTGCCTTGAGATTTCATAGTTTACGTGTTTTTTACCAAATACAAGTGTGGAAAGGATCCGAAGAACTTCGCCCAGAAGATTGGGGTTGGGAAGTTGTCAGTGGAATGTTCATGCCAGTGAAAACGAGTCTCCCTCCTGCTCCTGAAAGTCTTCTGAACATTATACGCTGTAAATGCAAGCAAACTGTGACAGCAAACGTTGCACATGTCGAAAACATGGATTACTGTGTTCTGTGGCGTGCGGAGCTTGTCGAGGCGTTGGTTGCTCAAATTCGCCTACTCTTGCTGAATTACATATCGAGGAATTGGGAGAAAATTGTTGTGATGAATAGTTAGAGAGTTGAATTTAGGTAATGACTAGTTTGATACATTCTACAAACTAAAGGGCTCTGCTTTCATTGCACACTGATGATATGTTGACCGTCGCGATAAAATTGTCCTTTGGTGCATTTAAAGTGTAGATCAACTGGCATACTGTCGATCAAATAGCCGTATCAAAGTGTAGATCAACTGGCATACTATCGATCAAATAGCCGTATCAAAGTGTAGATCAACTGGCATACTATCGATCAAATAGCCGTATCAAAGTGTAGATCAACTGGCATACTATCGATCAAATAGCCGTATCAAAGTGTAGATCAACTGGCATACTGTCGATCAAATAGCCGTATCAAAGTGTAGATCAACTGGCATACTGTCGATCAAATAGCCGTATCAAAGTGTAGATCAACTGGCATACTGTCGATCAAATAGCCGTATCAAAGTGCTCACGACGTTACATATGGCAATTTTAACCAGTTTTGACAGTATAACAAGTAACTATAGCTGTTAATATATTATACTTGACCCGGCCTTCATATCAGAAAATCAGACGCATGTTCTTTTGCTGCCACTTTGATGCATAGCAATATTGGTAGTGGGTGGGGTAACTTTACCCCCGAAAAAGTCTTATTGTGTCAACCATATTAGTTTTATTTATGCCATTTACATAAAATATGGCTAGTTACCTTATACATGTAATTGAACGTAAAGAAAATCTAACAAATTGAAATAGCAATGCTACGGAACGCTGTTACTGCTCACCGAATGCTCAGCATAAATGTCCTGATATTTCGTCAGTAGTCTCTTTCTAGGACATTTTTGACCAATTTTAGCTTATTTTACAGATTGCAACTTTTAGTGTCGGATGCTTCACATATCATCATAATCAAAACTGCTAAAATAAATCCTTTTGCAATTAGTTTGCACTTAGATGCCAATTCCAGCTACCTTGACTGGACTATAAGGAGACTAGTGATTTTAAGGTTTGTAAGATAGTGCAATGATACAGACAGCGCCCCATTCCGGAGTCTCTTCTGGTTCTCTGTTTAGCATAACAGAAAGCATAGACACAAGACATTTATTTATGATCATATTAATAATTTCATTATAAACATTATTTATCTTACAACAATTGCGAAACAAGCTTAAACAGCTTCTATTAAGTTAGTTTATACAAATTTATTTTAGCTAGATTGCGAAACAAGTTCTTACACCTTATATTAATCACTCTCGAGACTTCATTCCTGATGGAATACATCGCCACGAGCGAGATAAGAGTTAAGTGGAATTTAAATGCCTTGCCTAAGGGCACAATCGTAACGGCTCCATTGGAGCTCGAACTCTGAGCCATTCGCACCTGAAGCAAACACGTTACCATTGTGCTATCACGACTTCCAATGTTTACAAAGGTTGCATTTGTAAACAGCATAGAGCCAGATCAGAGAGCACAGATAGTGGAGCTAAAAGACTAGGCTGAATAGCAAACAACATAGATCTTAGCTCGATAACGAAACAAGTTTTTACCACGTAAGATTTATCGCTCTCTAGACATCATTCCTGATGGAATCCATCGCCATGACAGAGAGGCAATGTGGAATTTAAATGCCTTGTCTAAGGGCACAATCATAATGGTCATAACGGCTACAGCTGGGCGAGGACTTCGGTCCTTTCACACCTGAAGCGAACGCACTACCACTGAGCTATCACGTCTGCCATCATGATCTTATGTTGTTTGAATATTCCTTCCAATTTATTCGGAATTGTAAGGGTTAATTACTCTCGTTGGCGTGAATGTGGTCCTATGTGTTGAAGGAAACTGGAGAAAACCCACATGTCTGATTTGGCGAACACAGTAGATCCCGGTCCGAGGATCTAACCTATGCCCTAACAGCCATTTAGTATGGTGTAACAGGGGATCAAACCTGTGACTATTGGTCTACCACACTTGGCTTAAAGCATAAGCACAAACCGGACAATGTAGGCATGGCTTGTTTTCCATTGAAATGGGACATGACACATGTCCTTTTCATTCGGGGGAATATAATAAACACACAAGCAAATTCGATGAATTGATATCCCCCTGCCAATTAAAGGGCAACAACTGTCGTGTACTGGGATGATCCCGACGAACTTTCTCTGTGCACCATCACACTGTGTTGATACAGGTTTAGTATAAGATTCATACAATTCCAAACATTGGTTCCTGAGAAATGGCTAACGAGTGGATGACACCAAAACAATATTACTCGCCGTAATGGCAGCAGATAATAAACTCACAATTGGAATGACACGTTGAACACAGGGTTCAAGGTCTGCTTCACTATTTGAGTCTTCTGGGATCCTAAGAAGCCAAACACCCCCTTGGGCTGCAGACTGACCTCGACGTAGGGGTCACTGAAACCCGAAAAATCTAGCGCTGGCAAGTCACTACCACGCAACACTGGAATAGAATGAAAATAATGCAGCGTATGTACATAAAGTATTTAGAGCACACACGATTCTTTTCAAGAAACAGACGCTTGACTGTATCACCACCGTACACGTGAAACATCCCTCTAGACTGTATCTACATACACATGAAACATCCCCCTCTATACTGTATCTACATACACATGAAACATCCCTCTAGACTGTAGCTACATACACATGAAACATCCCCCTCTAGACTGTATCTACATACACATGAAACATCCCTCTAGACTGTATCTACATACACATGAAACATCCCCCTCTAGACTGTATCTACATACACATGAAACATCCCTCTAGACTGTATCTACATACACATGAAACATCCCTCTAGACTGTATCTCAACACAAAACACCCCAACACCATACACATGAAACATCCCTCTAGACTGTATCTCCATACACATGAAACATCCCTCTAGACTGTATCTCCATACACATGAAACATCCCTCTAGACTGTATCTCCATACACATGAAACATCCCTCTAGACTGTATCTACATACACATGAAACATCCCTCTAGACTGTATCTACATACACATGAAACATCCCCCTCTAGACTGTATCTACATACACATGAAACATCCCTCTAGACTGTATCTACATACACATGAAACATCCCCCTCTAGACTGTATCTACATACACATGAAACATCCCTCTAGACTGTATCTACATACACATGAAACATCCCTCTAGACTGTATCTACATACACATGAAACATCCCCAACACACAACACAAAACACCTCTAGACTGTATCTCCATACACATGAAACATCCCTCTAGACTGTATCTCCATACACATGAAACATCCCTCTAGACTGTATCTACATACACATGAAACATCCCTCTAGACTGTATCTACATACACATGAAACATCCCTCTAGACTGTATCTACATACACATGAAACATCCCTCTAGACTGTATCTACATACACATGAAACATCCCTCTAGACTGTATCTACATACACATGAAACATCCCCCTCTAGACTGTATCTACATACACATGAAACATCCCTCTAGACTGTATCTACATACACATGAAACATCCCTCTAGACTGTATCTACATACACATGAAACATCCCTCTAGACTGTATCTACATACACATGAAACATCCCTCTAGACTGTATCTCCATACACATGAAACATCCCTCTAGACTGTACCTAGACCTGTAACACCGACCTACCTGTAACACGGCATATATGTATCCTAGACCTGTAACACTGACATATATGTATCCTAGACCTGTAACATGGCATATATGTATCCTAGACCTGTAACATGGCATATATGTATCCTAGACCTGTAACACCGACATATATGTATCCTAGACCTGTAACATGGCATATATGTATCCTAGACCTGTAACATGGCATATATGTATCCTAGACCTGTAACACCGACATATATGTATCATAGACCTGTAACACCGACATATATGTATCCTAGACCTGTAACACTGACATATATGTATCATAGACCTGTGACACCGACATATATGTATCATAGACCTGTAACACCGACATATATGTATCCTAGACCTGTAACACCGACATATATGTATCCTAGACCTGTAACACCGACATATATGTATCCTAGACCTGTAACACCGACATATATGTATCCTAGACCTGTAACACCGACATATATGTATCCTAGACCTGTAACACCGACATATATGTATCCTAGACCTGTAACACCGACATATATGTATCCTAGACCTGTAACACCGACATATATGTATCCTAGACCTGTAACACCGACATATATGTATCCTAGACCTGTAACACCGACATATATGTATCCTAGACCTGTAACACCGACATATATGTATCCTAGACCTGTAACACCGACATATATGTATCATAGACCTGTAACACCAACATATATGTATCATAGACCTGTAACACCGACATATATGTATCCTAGACCTGTAACACCGACATATATGTATCCTAGACCTACCTGTAACATAGACTGTAACCATTCCTCTTGTTTCTTCCATATACGCTGCAGTATAGGCAAGATGGCCGTAGCATTCGGTTGGAGTCATCTGAAGTGCAATCAACGTATTAAAATCACCATAGAATAGCACTCGTAGAGATGCAAACCCCGGCACTGGTGTTTGACACAAGAACAAAAGCTTGATTTCATATGACCTTTATATGACCTTGAAAGGTCAGCCTCAAAGTCACAGTGTGGCTTATTTGAAAGGTCATACGAGGTTTCATAAAGATGTTCTATTGAAAGTATGAGCCTATCTGGAATATTTAGCAATATATTCACATGACCTTGAGGTGACATTGAAAGGTCAATCTCAAAACAATTACAGGGCATGCTTATTAGAAAGGTCACATGAGCTTTCCTATAGATGTACCATTGGAACTATATGTCTGTCTTGCCTCATTTTCGAGTTACAAATACGTTACTATGCGAGTCAATGAGTGGACAATTTGCTGACTGCAATGACAAGACATGCCGTGAACCATTTCTCCCAAATTCAAATCAATTCTAATACATAGACACATGCAGCACACAGACACACATACACACGAAGCACACACGCAGCACAGACACACACGCAGCACACAGACACACGCAGCACACATACACATGAAGCACACACACAGCACAGACCCACACGCAGCAGACACATGCATCACACAGACACAAACACATGAAGCACACAGACACATAAACACATGCAGCACACAGACACACACATGCAGCAGACACACACACGCAGCCAAATACAATAATCCCCATTCCTAACTGCGGCCAGTTTTTTCTCTCTTATTTTTTGTCTCTTTTATTTAAATGGTATCAACATTTACATAACAGGTATGTACATATTTACAGTTTTACAATTTCATGAAGACAATGAACAATATCAATACAATCACTTAACAGGGTTCATTCTAGGTCAGAATTTTTGGGAGAAGTGAGAAAGCGCGTGATCGCTTCCTTAAATGGTGTTCTTTAATATACTTCTGCAAAATAGGGTTAAAATGCACAGTACAACCATTAAATACAACATTTGAATAGAAGGAGTGCTTTATAATGGGCCAGTATATCTTACTTTTTTTGGGGGAGAAGTGGGGCCCCTAGAGGGCGAAGTCAGGGTCCCTAGGGCGACTATTTCGCCCACATCGCCCTCTAGAATGATCCCTGCTTAAGCTTCTAATCAATATTATACATTGAATCAAATTAACCTGTAGTTTATGTTATAATCTAATGTGTATTAAAATAAGCATTCTCAGAACAGTCCGGTTTTAATGAACAAAAACTATGGCTGGTTTAAGTTTAAACTTTATTTATTTATTTTACAACGATTGCGAAGCAAGTTCTAACAACTTATATTAATCACTCTCATTGGCGCGGATGAAAGCTTAAATGTGGTCATTCGTGTGGGAGGAAACCGGAGTGCCCGGAGAAAACACACCTGTCTGATCTGGCGACCACTGTACCATCTTACATACTTCCGAGGAACGAACCCGGGTTGCATTCGTGAGAAGCGAGCGCGCTAACCACTGCGCTAATCGGAGAGCCTATGGTTGGTATGATAGTACCCCGACCTAAAAGACCGACAATAAATATATTGGGACATAGTTCGTAGCAATTGTTCCTGAGAATTTCGCAAAATAATGTTTGTAGATGTTACTCGGTAAGTAGTGATAATATCGTACCATATTCGTAGCTAGATGATTGTAGTATAGCAACATCAGTTCTACAGACGTCTTAGAATTTAAGTCCAGCCTCGTTTTGAAATCATCGAAGAAATGGTTGTAGAGTTTGGTCTCCTCCAGCCCCGTCTGGTGGAAGAATGTTGATATTGCACGCAGATGGACCTTCACCTTCTGATAGTACTCTGGCACTTGCTATTTGAAGTAAACAAACATGAGATTTTTAACTCGAGTTTTACCACAATTAAACCATCTGGAGCCCCACTGGAGCCGTTACGATTGTGCCCTTAGGCAAGGCATTTAAATTCCACGTTACCTCTTCTCTCTCCCTCGTGGCGATGGATTCCATCAGGAATGAGGTCTCGAGAGTGATTTATATAAGTTGAAATAAATTGTTTCGCAATCGAGCTAAAATAAATTTGTATAAACTAAACCATCCTTTTTAACATTTTTAATGGTGGAGAACATTGTTGAAAAATTATTATTCGTATTTTGATTTTGATTCATTCGACTTCATTTCATAGCTCCATTTCTCCGTAACTAATCATAACAGCAATGAATGCAGGTGCGTACATCACTTTCAGCATGTTTTATTAAGCCATTTGATTCTGGATACCGTTCAAATAGTATTTGCAAAGAAAATAGAGCCATATCAGCCGCCACGGAACATGCCGTCTGATCAGGCTCTATGCTGATTGCTATTCAGATGATCTTGCTAAGACACTTAGCTATGTAGCAAACAACATAGATTCTGATCAGCATGCAGCGACATGCTGTGGCTGATCTGGATCTATGTTGTTTGCAAAAACTTTAAATGTATCCAGAATGAAATGGGTTAATATTGCTGGCATAGAAAATGGGACACTCGCCTACAATGCAATTTAGTTGTTGTGAACAGGAATAACTTTTATTTACCGGTGTCATGTGAATTTCATGCCGTAAGCAATAGGTTGAAGCTAACTGTTGATGTTGCAATATATTCCACGCTACAGTTGAATAGTGTCACCAATAGCAGGTAAATTGCATTATTTTAGTGTCTGTAAGTTCAATCGGGTAGTGTGAACAAGTTCGGAGCGCTTGATAAATTGAATTATTTTATAGTGTCTGTAAGTTCAATCGGATATCGTGAACAAGTCCAGAGCGCTTGATAAATTGCATTATTTTATAGTGTCTGTAAGTTCAATCGGATATCGTGAACAAGTCCAGAGCGCTTGATAAATTGCATTATTTTATAGTGTCTGTAAGTTCAATCGGATATCGTGAACAAGTCCGGAGCGCTTGATAAATTGCATTATTTTATAGTGTCTGTAAGTTCAATCGGATATCGTGAACAAGTCCAGAGCGCTTGATAAATTGCATTATTTTATAGTGTCTGTAAGTTCAATCGGGTAGTGTGAACAAGTTCGGAGCGCTTGATAAATTGCATTATTTTATAGTGTCTGTAAGTTCAATCGGGTAGTGTGAACAAGTTCGGAGCGCTTGATAAATTGCATTATTTTATAGTGTCTGTAAGTTCAATCGGGTAGTGTGAACAAGTTCGGAGCGCTTGATAAATTGAATTATTTTATAGTGTCTGTAAGTTCAATCGGGTAGTGTGAACAAGTTCGGAGCGCTTGATAAATTGCATTATTTTATAGTGTCTGTAAGTTCAATCGGGTAGTGTGAACAAGTTCGGAGCGCTTGATAAATTGAATTATTTTATAGTGTCTGTAAGTTCAATCGGATATCGTGAACAAGTCCGGAGCACTTGATAAATTGCATTATTTTATAGTGTCTGTAAGTTCAATCGGATATTGTGAACAAGTCCGGAGCACTTGATAAATTGCATTATTTTATAGTGTCTGTAAGTTCAATCGGGTAGTGTGAACAAGTTCGGAGCGCTTGATAAATTGCATTATTTTATAGTGTCTGTAAGTTCAATCGGGTAGTGTGAACAAGTTCGGAGCGCTTGATAAATTGCATTATTTTATAGTGTCTGTAAGTTCAATCGGGTAGTGTGAACAAGTTCGGAGCGCTTGATAAATTGAATTATTTTATAGTGTCTGTAAGTTCAATCGGGTAGTGTGAACAAGTTCGGAGCGCTTGATAAATTGCATTATTTTATAGTGTCTGTAAGTTCAATCGGGTAGTGTGAACAAGTTCGGAGCGCTTGATAAATTGAATTATTTTATAGTGTCTGTAAGTTCAATCGGGTAGTGTGAACAAGTTCGGAGCGCTTGATAAATTGAATTATTTTATAGTGTCTGTAAGTTCAATCGGATATCGTGAACAAGTCCAGAGCGCTTGATAAATTGCATTATTTTATAGTGTCTGTAAGTTCAATCGGGTAGTGTGAACAAGTTCGGAGCGCTTGATAAATTGAATTATTTTATAGTGTCTGTAAGTTCAATCGGATATCGTGAACAAGTCCAGAGCGCTTGATAAATTGCATTATTTTATAGTGTCTGTAAGTTCAATCGGATATCGTGAACAAGTCCAGAGCGCTTGATAAATTGCATTATTTTATAGTGTCTGTAAGTTCAATCGGGTAGTGTGAACAAGTTCGGAGCGCTTGATAAATTGCATTATTTTATAGTGTCTGTAAGTTCAATCGGGTAGTGTGAACAAGTTCGGAGCGCTTGATAAATTGCATTATTTTATAGTGTCTGTAAGTTCAATCGGGTAGTGTGAACAAGTTCGGAGCGCTTGATAAATTGCATTATTTTATAGTGTCTGTAAGTTCAATCGGGTAGTGTGAACAAGTTCGGAGCGCTTGATAAATTGCATTATTTTATAGTGTCTGTAAGTTCAATCGGGTAGTGTGAACAAGTTCGGAGCGCTTGATAAATTGCATTATTTTATAGTGTCTGTAAGTTCAATCGGGTAGTGTGAACAAGTTCGGAGCGCTTGATAAATTGAATTATTTTATAGTGTCTGTAAGTTCAATCGGATATCGTGAACAAGTCCAGAGCGCTTGATAAATTGCATTATTTTATAGTGTCTGTAAGTTCAATCGGGTAGTGTGAACAAGTTCGGAGCGCTTGATAAATTGAATTATTTTATAGTGTCTGTAAGTTCAATCGGATATCGTGAACAAGTCCAGAGCGCTTGATAAATTGCATTATTTTATAGTGTCTGTAAGTTCAATCGGGTAGTGTGAACAAGTTCGGAGCGCTTGATAAATTGAATTATTTTATAGTGTCTGTAAGTTCAATCGGATATCGTGAACAAGTCCAGAGCGCTTGATAAATTGCATTATTTTATAGTGTCTGTAAGTTCAATCGGGTAGTGTGAACAAGTTCGGAGCGCTTGATAAATTGAATTATTTTATAGTGTCTGTAAGTTCAATCGATATCGTGAACAAGTCCAGAGCGCTTGATAAATTGCATTATTTTATATAGTGTCTGTAAGTTCAATCGGGTAGTGTGAACAAGTTCGGAGCGCTTGATAAATTGAATTATTTTATAGTGTCTGTAAGTTCAATCGGATATCGTGAACAAGTCCAGAGCGCTTGATAAATTGCATTATTTTATAGTGTCTGTAAGTTCAATCGGATATCGTGAACAAGTCCAGAGCGCTTGATAAATTGCATTATTTTATAGTGTCTGTAAGTTCAATCGGATATCGTGAACAAATCCGGAGCACTTGATAAATTGCATTATTTTATAGTGTCTGTAAGTTCAATCGGATATCGTGAACAAGTCCAGAGCGCTTGATAAATTGCATTATTTTATAGTGTCTGTAAGTTCAATCGGGTAGTGTGAACAAGTTCGGAGCGCTTGATAAATTGAATTATTTTATAGTGTCTGTAAGTTCAATCGGATATTGTTAACAAGTCCGGAGCACTTGATAAATTGCATTATTTTATAGTGTCTGTAAGTTCAATCGGATATGGTGAACAAGTCCGGAGCACTTGATAAATTGCATTATTTTATAGTGTCTGTAAGTTCAATCGGATATTGTGAACAAGTCCGGAGCGCTTGATAAATTGCATTATTTTATAGTGTCTGTAAGTTCAATCGGATATCGTGAACAAGTCCAAGCGGTGACATTGTGTAATTGATCAACTGTGAGAAATGATCATGCAAAGATAAAATCTTTCCCAGTATTGTATATTTCGATATTTGATTTGTAAGTTTTATGTTATTTTTCAAGTATAATTTGTGCACACTTGTCTCTTAAAAAAAGTTTAAACTTTATTTATTGCGAAGCAAGTTCTAACAACTTATATTAATCACTCTCGTTGGCGCGGATGAAAGCGTATATGTGCTCATTCGTGTGGGAGGAAACCGGAGTACCGGGAGAAAACCCACCTGTCAGATCTAGCGACCGCCGTACATAGTATCTATAGGTACAAACCTAACCGGGCCAGCTGTTTCCCGTATTACACCAAGCGCACATTCAAGCAATATTATTATGATTTGTGCTGGCTCAGAGTGGTAAGCAGTTTGTGCTGGCTCAGAGTGGTAAGCAGTTTGTGCTGGTTCAGAGTGGTAAGCAGTTTGTGCTGGCTCAGAGTGGTAAGCAGTTTGTGCTGGTTCAGAGTGGTAAGCAGTTTGTGCTGGCTCAGAGTGGTAAGCAGTTTGTGCTGGCTCAGAGTGGTAAGCAGTTTGTGCTGGTTCAGAGTGGTAAGCAGTTTGTGCTGGCTCAGAGTGGTAAGCAGTTTGTGCTGGCTCAGAGTGGTAAGCAGTTTGTGCTGGCTCAGAGTGGTAAGCAGTTCATATCTCTTGAACCACTGGAAGGATTTTGCCAGAAATGTTCATCATAATAAGGTGAAGTACAGAGCGCTGGTTTCCGGCATGCGTGTTCAAGGTCACGGTCAAATGCTCATATTTTGTGTATGCTTCAATTCTCTTGGACCGCTGGAGCGATTTTGAATGAACTTGGCACAGCTGTTCACTTTAACCCTTTCCACCCCACAGACCTCTAAATAGGCTTACAAAAAGTGTAGATCCAGATGAGCCGGCTCGTGACGAGCCGTCTCATCAGGATCTGCACTTTTTGCCAGTGATATGACTATTTTTAGACATAATTACCCATTTTGATAAATGAACTTGTCCAAATGTGATTTTCTGATTCATTTATTGGTTTATGAATATCATGGACCAGTCCATGTGAGTTACTTGGTGTTGAATGGGTTAATGGTGATGTTTTAACCCTTTCCTTCATAGAGATTTAGGTTAATATACTATTATATCTCCATAGAAACGACAGCCATTTAGCTATCATGCAGTGGATAAGTAGTCAGCATATCTATCCCACCTCCATAGATATTACTGGGACTGCATAGAGATTTAGGTTAATATACTATTATATCTCCATAGAAATGACAGCCATTTAACCCTTTCCTTCATAGAGATTTAGGTTAATATACTATTATATCTCCATAGAAACAACAGCCATTTAGCTATCATGCAGTGGATAAGTAGCCGCCATATCTATCCCACCTCCATAGATATTACTGGGACTGCATAGAGATTTAGGTTAATATACTATTATATCTCCATAGAAATGACAGCCATTTAACCCTTTCCTTCATAGAGATTTAGGTTAATATACTATTATATCTCCATAGAAACGACAGCCATTTAGCTATCATGCAGTGGATAAGTAGTCGCCATATCTATCCCACCTCCATAGATATTACTTGGACTTCATAGAGATTTAGGTTAATATACTATTATATCTCCATACAAACGACAGCCATTTAGCAATCATGCAGTGGATAAGTAGTTGCCATATCTATCCCACCTCCATAGATATTACTGGGACTACACGAGATTCTGGCTTTTATTATGAACATTGGTTTGGCTACTACATTGTGAATATATGCCGTATTGGTAATGGCATCAAGAGGTGCTTCTATGAGGGAAAGGGTTAAGTTCTCCATATTTTAAACATCTACCGTATTTAGCTGTGTATAGTGCGCTACCGTGTATAGTGCGCACCCACGATCTGGCACGAAAATCGGCGGAAAAACTGAGTTCCTATGTATACTGCGCACGTGAAAAACGCAATTTTCCAAGTCAAAATTTAACATTTCTCAAAAATCGCTAAAAATTGTGCTCCGTGATTTTTACAACTTATATTAATCACTCGAGATATACCTCATCGCACTCGGGCACACCTGCTCAAATTTCTCGACATGTTCTCAAACATCTCAACACGTTCTCAAACATCTCAACACGTTCTCAAACATGTCAGCAGATGCTCAAACTTCTCAACACGTGAAGCCTACCTAATTAACTGGGACCCATTGTGAAAGGTTTGTCGAAATTAATTATCGCTACAATCAATTGAAATACTGCAGCCAAAAAAGTTTTTTTTTTATGCATTGTACATTGTACGGCGAAGTACGCGAAAAGTACGGGAAATATTACATACGATAAAACCACGTGATGTTATCAAATCGCCATTTTATTATGCATTTACCTTTTCAATTAAATTCATCAAAGTTTGCCAAAATAAACGAAATATATGCTAATTTTGTGGTCTTATTCATTTGATTTATTTATATAGACTATCGGCAACTGGTTTCAATAGCTAGTTTATAACGATTGTCGAATGTAACAACTTATAGAATGACTGTGGGCCGTTCGGGTCGAATTTCAATTTTTTCACGAAATTTTGGTTCGGAAAAAATGTACTGATGTCTGTACTGGTGTATAATGCGCAGTAGATAAAATGGATGAGGATTTCAGTAAGAAATGTGCGCACTATACACAGCTAAATACGGTACATTACAAGCTATTTATTAAGTCTGGATGTCCTAAATTTATATTTTATCATCTGCCCGATTTTGGCATGGCCTGTACTGGTGCTGCAACTATTAAAAGGCATGCGGAAAAAAAGGTATCTATTTTGTCTCATTTTGTAAAAATTTGTATACACTAAATAAATACTTAGACACTCTAAATACACTGACCCCCATCTGAAGTTGTATGTCCAGGGAGCTGAGCACTAGGCCCCACAACTGTTCATTGACGTACGGGTATATGTCTGGCATCAACTGACTGTTCAATGTCTGTAGATTTGTACTTAAATATCCCAGGAACTGATCAACAGACTGAAACATAGATTATAAATGCATCTCAATAGCTCCAGCAGCTGCAACTGCATTTAGCCAAAAATTTCACACATTTCCTGTAAACAAATGATAACTTTTACATGGAACTTTACTGAACACTAATCAATGTCACAGTTTTCCACTGTTAATGTCACTCACAGTTTTCCACTGTTAATGTCACAGTTTTCCACTGTTAATGTCACAGTTTTCCACTGTTAATTTGACAGTTCTCCACTATTCAATCTGATCTTAATTAACATCAATTTGACAGTTCTCTACAGTTCAACCATATCTTAATTAACATCAATTTGACAGTTTTCCACTGTTTAACATTATCTTAATCAACATCAATTTGACAGTTCTCTACAGTTCAACCTTATCTTAATTAACATAAAAATGACAGTTCTCTACAGTTCAACCTTATCTTAATTAACATCAATATGACAGTTCAACCTTATTTTAATTATTATCAATTTGACAGTTCTCTACAGTTCAACCTTATTTTAATTAACATCAATTTGACAGTTCAACCATATCTTAATTAACATCAATATGACAGTTCTCTACATACAGTTCAACGTTACATCAATATGACAGTTCTCTACTGTTCAACCTTACATCAATATGACAGTTCTCTACTGTTCAACCTTACATCAATATGACAGTTCTCTACTACAGTTCAACCTTACATCAATATGACAGTTCTCTACTGTTCAACCTTACATCAATATGACAGTTCTCTACTGTTCAACCTTACATCAATATGACAGTTCTCTACAGTTCAACCTTACATCAATATGACAGTTCTCTACTGTTCAACCTTACATCAATATGACAGTTCTCTACTGTTCAACCTTACATCAATATGACAGTTCTCTACTGTTCAACCTTACATCAATATGACAGTTCTCTACTGTTCAACCTTACATCAATATGACAGTTCTCTACTGTTCAACCTTACATCAATATGACAGTTCTCTACTGTTCAACCTTACATCAATATGACAGTTCTCTACTGTTCAACCTTACATCAATATGACAGTTCTCTACTGTTCAACCTTACATCAATATGACAGTTCTCTACTGTTCAACCTTACATCAATATGACAGTTCTCTACAGTTCAACCTTACATCAATATGACAGTTCTCTACAGTTCAACCTTACATCAATATGACAGTTCTCTACTGTTCAACCTTACATCAATATGACAGTTCTCTACTGTTCAACCTAACATCAATATGACAGTTCTCTACAGTTCAACCTTACATCAATATGACAGTTCTCTACTGTTCAACCTTACATCAATATGACAGTTCTCTACTGTTCAACCTAACATCAATATGACAGTTCTCTACAGTTCAACCTAACATCAATATGACAGTTCTCTACTGTTCAACCTTACATCAATATGACAGTTCTCTACAGTTCAACCTTACATCAATATGACAGTTCTCTACAGTTCAACCTTACATCAATATGACAGTTCTCTACTGTTCAACCTAACATCAATATGACAGTTCTCTACTGTTCAACCTTACATCAATATGGCAGTTCTCTACTGTTCAACCTTACATCAATATGACAGTTCTCTACTGTTCAACCTTACATCAATATGACAGTTCTCTACTGTTCAACCTTACATCAATATGACAGTTCTCTACTGTTCAACCTAACATCAATATGACAGTTCTCTACAGTTCAACCTTACATCAATATGACAGTTCTCTACTGTTCAACCTTACATCAATATGACAGTTCTCTACTGTTCAACCTAACATCAATATGACAGTTCTCTACAGTTCAACGTTACATCAATATGACAGTTCTCTACATACAGTTCAACCTTACATCAATATGGCAGTTCTCTACTGTTCAACCTTACATCAATATGACAGTTCTCTACTGTTCAACCTAACATCAATATGACAGTTCTCTACAGTTCAACCTTACATCAATATGACAGTTCTCTACTGTTCAACCTAACATCAATATGACAGTTCTCTACTGTTCAACCTAACATCAATATGACAGTTCTCTACATACAGTTCAACGTTACATCAATATGACAGTTCTCTACATACAGTTCAACCTTACATCAATATGACAGTTCTCTACTGTTCAACCTTACATCAATATGACAGTTCTCTACTGTTCAACCTAACATCAATATGACAGTTCTCTACAGTTCAACGTTACATCAATATGACAGTTCTCTACATACAGTTCACCCTTACATCAATATGACAGTTCTCTACAGTTCAACCTTACATCAATATGACAGTTCTCTACTGTTCAACCTAACATCAATATGACAGTTCTCTACGTTCAACCTACATCAATATGACAGTTCTCTACTGTTCAACCTTACATCAATATGACAGTTCTCTACTGTTCAACCTAACATCAATATGACAGTTCTCTACTGTTCAACCTTACATCAATATGACAGTTCTCTACTGTTCAACCTAACATCAATATGACAGTTCTCTACTGTTCAACCTTACATCAATATGACAGTTCTCTACTGTTCAACCTAACATCAATATGACAGTTCTCTACTGTTCAACCTTACATCAATATGACAGTTCTCTACTGTTCAACCTAACATCAATATGACAGTTCTCTACTGTTCAACCTTACATCAATATGACAGTTCTCTACTGTTCAACCTAACATCAATATGACAGTTCTCTACTGTTCAACCTTACATCAATATGACAGTTCTCTACTGTTCAACCTTACATCAATATGACAGTTCTCTACTGTTCAACCTGCAGGGCTCGACAAATCCACTCGTCCACTCGTATTTACAAGTGACTTTTCGATCTGGACGAGTAGAAATTCCAAGTCGCTTGCCCAGTCGGACGAGTGAAAATTTCAGCTAAATATCCAATATAAATCGAAGGAACAAAATAAAATAATATCTGTTTTACTTTCTTCGGAATGATTACCAGGCGTGATAATGGGAAATCACCGAGGATATTTTAATGTGTTTATGCTGCCACATAATTGCATTTATTAATAAATTAAAGTGCAATTCCGATTTTTAATTTTCCTAAAATACATGGGACGAGTGATAGTCCAATCTGGACGAGTGGAACAGTGGCATCACTCGCCCAGTAGGACGAGTAAGAAATTAAAAAATTGTCGAGGCCTGACCTGGTACTAAGTTGACAGGGATAAGGAAATGTAAGTACATCAAACCTCTCCAGAGCAAACACCATCCGGATACACCCAATATTGGTTTAATCTCTCTACATGAGGTTGTTGTTCTAGGGAGGTTCAACTTTTTCAAGTTTGGAAATGAGGGAAGTCAGTTTTGTCAGCTATGATTGCTCACACTGAGATTATTGGCCCGGATATGGTCCTAGATTAAGATAATTACTGTTTATTGAAAATTGAAAAGAACAATTGGCGATCATTTGAGTCTGATGACACATACATGTACAGACTGTTTCTTTTTACAGCCAAATATTTGTCTGTTCTTGGGAGTTTTTTTGCATTGCTGGGTGGGAAAATGACTGTCGTTGTGTGTTGTTGGGATGTGTCGTTAATGAGAGGTGAAATTGTAAACGGGTGGGAATAAAGGTGACGTTATAAAGAGGTTGTTGCTCATGGGAGGTGACGTTTGAGGAGGTGGGGACTGTACTATTATTGCATTACTTTATACGACAGTAATATCTGATTAAACAGACGATTAAATGCTTACAATCATATACTAGCTTTCAAGATTGTGGTATTCGTAAATAAGTAAAGAAAAGTGTTTGTTTATTATAGTGTCACCTCTATTGAAAGGGCCAGCCATTTCTGACTGATGAGACAACTCTTATGGACATAAGTACTTCTCGAATCCTATCCTTGAAGGCAAGGCCTGGCAATCGGTAACCATTATTTAACTAACTTCGACCTCACGCTCGGTAGCGGACATCTGAACCACTAGGTCGATCACTTACCGAAGCTTTTGAAGGATCCTTTTTGGTAAATATCTCCATGTATCGTTGCATATCCACTCTCATTTTCTCACAGATCTGTTTCAGTAATTTAGTACTTTTCATGCGAATTTCATCGTTTGATGTGTCAATGAGCCGTTGCAGAGTGGACAAGGATTGGTTTCCCACATCGCTGTTGTACCGTGCAGATATGGCCATGATTATCTCGTTCCAGGCCAGCTGATCTTGTAACTCACTCAGATACATGCGTACATGCTCTATGTTGTTCAGTGTAATACACAGCTGTACACATATTATATGATGTAATACACAGCTGTACAAATAGTATATGGTGTAATACACAGCTGTACAAATAGTATATGGTGTAGTACACAGCTGTACAAATAGTATATGATGTAATACAAAGCTGTACAAATATTATATAGTGTAATACACAGCTGTACAAATATTATATGATGTAATACACAGCTGTACAAATAGTATATGGTGTAATACACAGCTGTGCAAATAGTATATGGTGTAATACACAGCTGTACAAATAGAATATGGTGTAATACACAGCTGTACAAATATTATATAGTGTAATACACAGCTGTAAAAATATTATATGATGTAATACACAGCTGTACAAATATTATATAGTGTAATACACAGCTGTAAAAATATTATATGATGTAATACACAGCTGTACAAATATTATATAGTGTAATACACAGCTGTACAAATATTATATAGTGTAATACACAACTGTACAAATATTATATAGTGTAATACACAACTGTACAAATAGTATATGGTGTAATACACAGCTGTACAAATACTATACAATGTAATACACAACTGTACAAATATTATATAGTGTAATACACAGCTGTACAAATATTATATGGTGTAATACACAACTGTACAAATAGTATATGGTGTAATACACAACTGTACAAATATTATATGGTGTAATACACAGCTGTACAAATAGTATATGATGTAATACACAGCTGTACAAATAGTATATAGTGTAATACACAACTGTACAAATAGTATATGGTGTAATACACAGCTGTACAAATAGTATATGATGTAATACACAGCTGTACAAATATTATATAGTGTAATACACAACTGTACAAATAGTATATGGTGTAATACACAGCTGTACAAATAGTATATGGTGTAATACACAGCTGTACAAATATTATATAGTGTAATACACAACTGTACAAATAGTATATGGTGTAATACACAACTGTACAAATAGTATATGGTGTAATACACAGCTGTACAAATATTATATTGTGTAATACACAACTGTACAAATATTATATAGTGTAATACACAGCACAAAACAACAAAAACACAACACAAAAAAAAACACACACAAAAAAAAACCACACATATATAGTGTAATACACAGCTGTACAAATAGTATATGGTGTAATACACAGCTGTACAAATATTATATAGAAACACACACAAAAAATGTAATACACAACTGTACAAATATTATATAGTGTAATACACAGCTGTACAAATAGTATATAGTGTAATACACAGCTGTACAAATAGTATATGGTGTAATACACAGCTGTACAAATATTATATTGTGTAATACACAACTGTACAAATATTATATAGTGTAATACACAGCTGTACAAATACTATACAATGTAATACACAACTGTACAAATATTATATAGTGTAATACACAACTGTACAAATAGTATATGGTGTAATACACAGCTGTACAAATATTATATAGTGTAATACACAGCTGTACAAATAGTATATGGTGTAATACACAGCTGTACAAATAGTATATGGTGTAATACACAGCTGTACAAATATTATATAGTGTAATACACAGCTGTACAAATAGTATATGATGTAATACACAGCTGTACAAATATTATATAGTGTAATACACAACTGTACAAATAGTATATGGTGTAATACACAGCTGTACAAATATTATATAGTGTAATACACAACTGTACAAATATTATATAGTGTAATACACAACTGTACAAATAGTATATGGTGTAATACACAGCTGTACAAATATTATATAGTGTAATACACAACTGTACAAATATTATATAGTGTAATACACAACTGTACAAATAGTATATGGTGTAATACACAGCTGTACAAATATTATATAGTGTAATACACAACTGTACAAATATTATATAGTGTAATACACAACTGTACAAATAGTATATGGTGTAATACACAGCTGTACAAATATTATATAGTGTAATACACAGCTGTACAAATATTATATAGTGTAATACACAACTGTACAAATATTATATAGTGTAATACACAACTGTACAAATACTATACAATGTAATACACAACTATACAAATATTATATAGTGTAATACACAACTGTACAAATAGTATATAGTGTAATACACAACTGTACAAATACTATACAATGTAATACACAACGGTACACACATAATATGCTGTAATACATAACTGTAAAAACATTAAATTGTGTAATACACAACCATAAACATATTATACTAGGTTTGGTACGGATCATTCCTGCATAGTTTCGTAAACATCTGACAGGAAGTTTAGAAGATCTTAGAGGACAAAATGTGTTCAATAAAAAATCAGTTGAACAAGAACATGAAGATTGCATACACAACTAGTATTGGTAGTAATCATTAAAGTTTCATTAAAATCTGGCGGGGGTTTTAGAGACGAAACATGAACAAAGCCTGGACAAAGCTGGACAAAGCTGGACAAAGCCTGGACAAAGCCTGGACAAAGCTGGACAAAGCCTGGACAAAGCCTGGACAAAGCTGGACAAAGCCTGGACAAAGCTGGACAAAGCCTGGACAAAGCTGGACAAAGCCTGGACAAAGCCTGGACAAAGCTGGACAAAGCCTGGACAAAGCCTGGACAAAGTGTCTTCTCTTAAAATCTTCAAAAGGCAATACCTCCATATAAAATCCTTTGTGTTCCGGTCGACTGATTTTATATGGAGGTATTGCCTTTTGAAGATACAACTAGAACTGATAGTGAGCATGCCTGTAAAGTTTCATTCAAAATCTGCCAAGAAGGTTTAGAGATGAAGCCTCGGCAAGGAAAAGGTGAATGGATGTACAGACAATGCCAAAAATATTAAATATTAATTTTGTGTTTGTTAGTGTAAGATAGGATTTTATTTCATCGAGTGATCACCGACATTTGTTTTTCCATGAGTTGCGTTTTAACTGCCCCTGTCGGGAGCCTCATTTCACTACATTCCACAACCGCACAACCACTTATGTTAGTGTGAACGTGCATAATAAGAAATAGTTCCAATGTAATTTTCAAGTTAGTTTTTGTTTGCAGTCAAAATTAAAAACTACGGGCAAAACAAATTCATTAGAATATATTACGTTATACTTATCTGTTCATGATTTCCAGAAAATAACTAAAATACAAAAGTACATAAACTGCGGAGGAATAAGAAACTCTAGCAGTGACAGAAAAAAACCATCTGTCACTGTTTTGAAACAGTGTAAGATGGAGTTTTCTTTCACTGAGAATTCTCTATCATTCATTGGAAAGCGTAAAAGAAAAACGCAATATACAATAGTATCATGTAAATTTGTTTATAATTTCTACAATGCTAAATGTGTAGTAACTACCGTTCGCACAGGGTGCTCAGCCGGATACCGGGTTTTAGCGAGGAGGTCATTTTCAATAATGCATAATGCGCATTACAGAAGCCTGTTAGAAGCGCATTGCAGAAGCCTGTCAGACGTGCATTACAGAAACATGTCAGAAGTGCATTACAGAAGCCTGTTAGAAGTGCATTACAGAAGCCTGTTAGAAGTGCATTACAGAATCCTGTTAGAAGTGCATTACATCAGCCTGTTAGAAGTGCATTACATAAGCCTGTTAGAAGTGCATTACAGAAACATGTCAGAAGTGCATTACAGAAGCCTGTTAGAAGTGCATTACAGAAGCCTGTCAGAAGTGCATTACAGAAACATGTCAGAAGTGCATTACAGAAGCCTGTTAGAAGTGCATTACATAAGCCTGTTAGAAGTGTATTACAGAAGCCAGTTAGAAGTGCATTACAGAAGCCTGTCAGAAGTGCATTACAGAAGCATGTTAGAAGTGCATTACAGAAGCATGTTAGAAGTGCATTACAGAAGCACATTACAGAAACATGTCAGAGAGCATTACAGAAACCTACCAGAAGCGCATTACAGAAACATGGCGTAATCGCATTACAGAAACATGGCATAAGCGCATTACAGAAACATGGCATAAGCGCATTACAGAAACATGACATAAGCGCATTACAGAAACATGGCATAAGCGCATTACAGAAACATGGCATAAGCGCATTACAGAAACATGGCATAAGCGCATTACAGAAACATGGCATAAGCGCATTACAGAAACCAATCACAGTCGTTCTTGTCACATGTGTTGTTTTCATCCGGGAACTTTTTCTTGGGGGCAGAATTTTTCTATCTGCAATCTTTTGGATTTACAAGTATACCGTGTATTATTTCTTATTACTTCCAGTTTTACCCTTTCCGCCCCAACCTCCCTCCTGTTTTGACACCCAGTGCGAACTACCTACTGTTGTGTTTATAACCCACTTCATGTGTATACAATATTGTTACGGTGGATTTCAATTACACCTATTGTGGTGGAATTCAATTACACCTATTGTGGTGGAATTCAATTACACCTATTGTGGTGGATTTCAATTACACCTATTGTGGTGGAATTCAATTACACCTATTGTGGTGGATTTCAATTACACCTATTGTGGTGGATTTCAATTACACCTATTGTGGTGGAATTCAATTACACCTATTGTGGTGGATTTCAATTACACCTATTGTGGTGGAATTCAATTACACCTATTGTGGTGGATTTCAATTACACCTATTGTGGTGGATTTCAATTACACCCATTGTGGTGGATTTCAATTACACATATTGTTGTGGATTTCAATTACACCTATTGTGGTGGATTTCAATTACACCTATTGTGGTGGATTTCAATTACACCTATTGTGGTGGATTTCAATTACACCTATTGTGGTGGATTTCAATTACACCTATTGTGGTGGATTTCAATTACACCTATTGTGGTGGATTTCAATTACACCTATTGTTGTGGATTTCAATTACACCTATTGTGGTGGATTTCAATTACACCCATTGTGGTGGATTTCAATTACACCTATTGTGGTGGATTTCAATTACACCTATTGGATTTCAATTACATCTATTGTGGTGGATTCTATGTCCAACTTTATGTATTTTGAACATTGTTACGGTGCATTCATTTACATCTTTTGTTTAGCAGTTTATCTCGTTTCAAAATAAACCGTCTGTCTCCACTATGGAGTCAGACATATTCATTCCTATTCAATTGTTTGTGTTCCTTTACAATGGTTGTGGATGTTTGGAATGACTTTGGTCATTCTAGAAACTATTAGTTGGAGGTAGACCCTAACTTTGAATATTACATAAATGAACTTCGAGTTATATGTAATGTTGGAGGAAGTATAAAAGCATAGATAATAATATGGATTACCTACCCTGTCATTAATATCAAACTATTATGGATTACCTACCCTGTCATTAACATCAAACTATTATGGATTACCTACCCTGTTGTTAACATCAAACTATTATGAATTACCTACCCTGTTGTTAACATCAAACTATTATGGATTACCTACCCTGTGTTAACATCAAACTATTATGGATTACCTACCCTGTTGTTAACATCAAACTGTTATGGATTACCTACCCTGTCATTAACATCAAACTATTATGGATTACCTACCCTGTCATTAACATCAAACTATTATGGATTACCTACCCTGTCATTAACATCAAATTATTATGGATTACCTACCCTGTCATTAACATCAAACTATTATGGATTACATACCCTGTCATTAACATCAAACTATTATGGATTACCTACCCTGTTGTTAACATCAAACTATTATGGATTACCTACCCTGTTGTTAACATCAAACTATTATGGATTACCTACCCTGTTGTTAACATCAAACTATTATGGATTACCTACCCTGTCATTAACATCAAACTATTTTGGATTACCTACCCTGTCATTAACATCAAACTATTATGGATTACCTACCCTGTTGTTAACATCAAACTATTATGGATTACCTACACTGTCATTAATATCAAACTATTTTGGATTACCTACCCTGTCATTAACATCAAATATTATGGATTACCTACCCTGTTGTTAACATCAAACTATTATGGATTACCTACCCTGTCATTAATATCAAACTATTATGGATTACCTACCCTGTTGTTAACATCAAACTATTATGGATTACCTACCCTGTCATTAACATCAAACTATTATGGATTACCTACCCTGTCATTAACATCAATTATTATGGATTACCTACCCTGTCATTAACATCAAACTATTATGGATTACATACCCTGTCATTAACATCAAACTATTATGGATTACCTACCCTGTCATTAACATCAAACTATTATGGATTACCTACCCTGTCATTAATATCAAAAACCACCCAACACTACCTACCCTGTTGTTAACATCAAACTATTATGGATTACCTACCCTGTTGTTAAATCAAACTATTATGGATTACCTACCCTGTTGTTAACATCAAACTATTATGGATTACCTACCCTGTCATTAACATCAAACTATTTTGGATTACCTACCCTGTCATTAACATCAAATTATTATGGATTACCTACCCTGTTGTTAACATCAAACTATTATGGATTACCTACACTGTCATTAATATCAAACTATTTTGGATTACCTACCCTGTCATTAACATCAAACTATTATGGATTACCTACCCTGTCATTAATATCAAACTATTTTGGATTACCTACCCTGTCATTAACATCAACTTATTATGGATTACCTACACTGTCATTAACATCAAACTATTATGGATTACCTACACTGTCATTAATATCAAACTATTTTGGATTACCTACCCTGTCATTAACATCAAATTATTATGGATTACCTACCCTGTTGTTAACATCAAACTATTATGGATTACCTACACTGTCATTAATATCAAACTATTTTGGATTACCTACCCTGTCATTAACATCAAACTATTATGGATTACCTACCCTGTTGTTAACATCAAACTATTATGGATTACCTACCCTGTTGTTAACATCAAACTATTATGGATTACCTACCCTGTCATTAACATCAAACTATTATGGATTACCTACCCTGTTGTTAACATCAAACTATTATGGATTACCTACCCTGTCATTAACATCAAACTATTATGGATTACCTACCCTGTCATTAACATCGAATTATTATGGATTACCTACCCTGTTGTTAACATCAAACTATTATGGATTACCTACCCTGTCATTAATATCAAACTATTTTGATTACCTACCCTGTCATTAACATCAAACTATTATGGATTACCTACCCTGTTGTTAACATCAAACTATTATGGATTACCTACCCTGTTGTTAACATCAAACTATTTTGGATTACCTACCCTGTTGTTAACATCAAACTATTATGGATTACCTACCCTGTTGTTAACATCAAACTATTATGGATTACCTACCCTGTTGTTAACATCAAACTATTTTGGATTACCTACCCTGTCATTAACATCAAATTATTATGGATTACCTACCCTGTTGTTAACATCAAACTATTATGGATTACCTACACTGTCATTAATATCAAACTATTTTGGATTACCTACCCTGTCATTAACATCAAACTATTATGGATTACCTACCCTGTCATTAACATCAAACTATTATGGATTACCTACCCTGTTGTTAACATCAAACTATTATGGATTACCTACCCTGTCATTAATATCAAACTATTTTGGATTACCTACCCTGTCATTAACATCAAACTATTATGGATTACCTACCCTGTTGTTAACATCAAACTATTATGGATTACCTACCCTGTTGTTAACATCAAACTATTTTGGATTACCTACCCTGTCATTAATATCAAACTATTATGGATTACCTACCCTGTTGTTAACATCAAACTATTATGGATTACCTACCCTGTCATTAATACCAAACTATTATGGATTACCTACCCTGTTGTTAACATCAAACTATTATGGATTACATACCCTGTCATTAATATCAAACTATTTTGGATTACCTACCCTGTCATTAATATCAAACTATTTTGGATTACCTACCCTGTCATTAACATCAAACTATTATGGATTACCTACCCTGTCATTAATATCAAACTATTTTGGATTACCTACCCTGTCGTTAACATCAAACTATTATGGATTACCTACCCTGTTGTTAACATCAAACTATTTTGGATTACCTACCCTGTCATTAATATCAAACTATTTTGGATTACCTACCCTGTCATTAACATCAAACTATTATGGATTACCTACCCTGTCATTAATATCAAACTATTTTGGATTACCTACCCTGTCGTTAACATCAAACTATTATGGATTACCTACCCTGTTTAACATCAAACTATTATGGATTACCTACCCTGTCATTAACATCAAACTATTATGGATTACCTACCCTGTCATTAACAGCAAACTATTATGGATTACCTACCCTGTCATTAACATCAAACTATTATGGATTACCTACCCTGTCATTAACAGCAAACTATTATGGATTACCTACCCTGTCATTAACATCAAACTATTATGGATTACCTACCCTGTTGTTAACATCAAACTATTATGGATTACCTACCCTGTCATTAACATCAAACTATTATGGATTACCTACCCTGTCATTAACAGCAAACTATTATGGATTACCTACCCTGTCATTAACATCAAACTCGGCATTAAGCTTGTCATCATAGTAGCAGTTCCTCTCTAAGATGGAGTGAATCTTGTCTGCATACACCCTTGCGCCATCACAGATTATCTACAACAATATTACACTCATTGCCTGACAAAACTGTCACGGAGAGAAATACGGATGGACGTCACGGAGAAAACGTGTGTCAATTACAGACTAGACCATGGTGTTACATAGACGACCCAGGGTCCCTAATGAGTCCGTAGTTCGAGCCCCACTGGAACCGTTACGATTGTGCCCTTAGGCAAGGCATTTAAATTCAACATTGCCTCTTCTCTCTCCATTGTGGCGATGGATTCCATCAGGAATGAGGTCTCGAGAGTGATTAATATAAGTTGTCAGAACTTGTTTTGCAATCGAGCTAAACTTTTAACCTACAAATAAAGACAACCCAAAGACAACATTCTTCCCATTCCCATGGATTGTCTTTATAAGACAGGCTTTGAACTCATTAATGTGGTGATGGTAGGCACGCGCTACACATGGTGATTATAATATCTCCCTTGTGACATCAAAACATGATAAACAGACACTAGACTTACAACATCAAAACATGATAAACAGACACTAGACTTACGACATCAAAACATGACAAACACACTAGACTTACGACATCAAAACACGGTAAACAGACACTAGACTTACGACATCAAAACATGGTAAACAGACACTAGACTTACGACATCAAAACATGACAAACAGACACCAGACTTACGATATCAAAACATGACAAACAGACACCAGACTTATGACATCAAAACATGGTAAACAGACACTAGACTTACGACATCAAAACATGGTAAACAGACACTAGACTTACGACATCAAAACATGGTAAACAGACACCAGACTTACGACATCAAAACATGATAAACAGACACTAGACTTACGACATCAAAACATGATAAACAGACACTAGACTTACGACATCAAAACATGGTAAACAGACACTAGACTTACAACATCAAAACATGGTAAACAGACACTAGACTTACAACATCAAAACATGGTAAACAGACACTAGACTTACATCTGTTACATTTGTTACACCAATCAGAGCACAGTCAGGATCTCGCAAGTCTATTTTCCTCCATTCTTCTATCACCTACAACAATACATAACACATACATTGTTTTGGAAGTTCACATTTGACACAAGAGTACAAATCAAAGAAAGGTGTGAATATTTAACTATCACATATAAAGTGCACATAATGAAGGGTGTGAATATTTAACTATCACATATAAAGTGCACATAAAGAATGGTGTGAATATTTAACTATCACATATAAAGTGCACATAATGAAGGGTGTGAATATTTAACTATCACATATAAAGTGCACATAAAGAATGGTGTGAATATTTAACTATCACATATAAAGTGCATGTAAAGAAGGGTGTGAATATTTAACTATCACATATAAAGTGCACATAATGAAGGGTGTGAATATTTAACTATCACATATAAAGTGCACATAAAGAATGGTGTGAATATTTAACTATCACATATAAAGTGCACATAATGAAGGGTGTGAATATTTAACTATCACATATAAAGTGCACATAAAGAATGGTGTGAATATTTAACTATCACATATAAAGTGCATGTAAAGAAGGGTGTGAATATTTAACTATCACATATAAAGTGCACATTAACAGCGAGAGCTAAGGTACATCCCACGTATCGCGGAATCAAATGTTTGAAGTTCGAATATAAGTAAATGTCTGTAACAGAATTTCATCACATACAGAAGAACAACATGGGAAGCATTTAAAAAAAAAAATTCCGATTTATCTTACTTTGAAGGCTACCTTTTTGCATTTATATTTCCACATAGGTCATTCTTAAAGCGACACTACATCGGTGAAAACGCAAATGTCTGCAGAATGTATTATATGGTACTATTTTCCCCCCAAATTTTGCCTCAAAAACTGAGTATTTCATTAAATAAACAAACGTTGTATACGCAATTTGTTGACATAACAAAATAATGTAAATAGGGTCGATATTCATGCGTAATACAATGTGTTTATCCTGAATAGCATGAGTTATGCTACATATTTACCGTGATATCTCACATACACGAGTTATGCTACATATTTACCGTGATATCTCACATACATGAGTTATGCTACATATCTCACATACATGAGCTATGCTACATATTTACCGTGATATCTCACATACACGAGTTATGCTACATATTTACCGTGATATCTCACATACACGAGTCATATCTCACATACATGAGCTATGCTACATATTTACCGCGATATCTCACATACACGAGTCATATCTCACATACATGAGCTATGCTACATATTTACCGTGATATCTCACATACACGAGTTATGCTACATATTTACCGTGATATCTCACATACACGAGTTATGCTACATATCTCACATACACAAGTTATGCTACATATCTCACATACACGAGTTATGCTACATATCTCACATACACGAGTTATGCTACATATTTACCGCGATATCTCACATACACGAGTTATGCTACATATCTCACATACATGAGTTATGCTACATATCTCACATACACGAGCTATGCTACATATTCACCGTGATATCTCACATACATGAGTTATGCTACATATTTACCATGATATCTCACATACATGAGCTATGCTACATATTTACCGCGATATCTCACATACACGAGTTATGCTACATATTTACCGTGATATCTCACATACATGAGTTATGCTACATATTTACCGCGATATCTCACATACATGAGTTATGCTACATATTTACCGTGATATCTCACATACATGAGCTATGCTACATATTTACCGCGATATCTCACATACACGAGTTATGCTACATATTCACCGTGATATCTCACATACATGAGCTATGCTACATATTTACCGTGATATCTCACATACATGAGTTATGCTACATATTCACCGTGATATCTCACATACATGAGTTATGCTACATATTTACCGTGATATCTCACATACATGAGTTATGCTACATATCTCACATACATGAGCTATGCTACATATTTACCGTGATATCTCACATACATGAGTTATGCTACATATTTACCGCGATATCTCACATACATGAGTTATGCTACATATCTCACATACATGAGTTATGCTACATATTTACCGCGATATCTCACATACATGAGTTATGCTACATATTTACCGCGATATCTCACATACATGAGTTATGCTACATATTTACCGTGATATCTCACATCCACGAGCTATGCTACATATTTACCGTGATATCTCACATACATGAGTTATGCTACATATTTACCGTGATATCTCACATACATGAGCTATGCTACATATTTACCGTGATATCTCACATACATGAGTTATGCTACATATTTACCGCGATATCTCACATACATGAGTTATGCTACATATTTACCGCGATATCTCACATACATGAGTTATGCTACATATTTACCGCGATATCTCACATACATGAGTGCCTATGCATATTTATTTGTAGACTAATCTTAATTAAATTATCTCTAAACGAATGTATCGCGTGTTTAATATTGACTTCAATGACAACAAACGTCAATTCAGGAGCCTGGATGACCGTTATATGAAATCCTACGTCCACGTTTGAAAGTTTATATACCACAAAAACACTGTTAAATTGATTCAATGTTAGTGACATGATTCAGAAGAATTTGTAGTAGCAATGCATTTATACGTGAAAAAAATGCATTTTATTTGCTGTTTGCGATGTAATGTTGCTTTAATGCGAACTTACATGACATCACAATCGCACATGTTAGCTTTCCCATAGACCATAATGCACAGCAAAGCACCACATGTAGCACTAGAGCATACGGGAAGCTAACAAAATCGCGAATTCTGACTACAAATGAAATAACTCGAGAACAAAAATCAACTTTCAATAGTTTTCTTCTGGTTATACCCTGGGAAAGCAATAAGGATTGTACCACCTATAGATCACATGTACGAGACAAGTGTACACAAAATATACAAGATGAAGGAAATAAAACATTCAAATCCACATCTACAATAATATCCAATGTTTTTTTTGCCGGTACGCCCATATGATCATTTCTCACAGTTGATTACACGAGTCACAGTTTTGGACTTATATCTAGCCGCTGCATGTTGAAATGTTCTCAGCGGGAACGTTTTAGGACTGAAGCTGTCAATGACACGAATTACGACATCTATTATGACATCATTTTTAGTCGGCTAAACACACTGTTCTAGCGTCATTTAGTTCACGGTTGCATCGTTTTCTATCATAAAAAACACTTTTCAGCCTTTGTTTGCCGAATGATTGGATAATATTTCATATATGAACATAGAAAGGTATAGTGGCTAGCATCACTTCGAGGGTATCGCGTGCACGTAGTCATATTCCTTCTATAATGTCTATTTCACTAATTGATTTTGACTTCAACCCGTTATTAGGCTTTCCCCGTTGATATGTACCGGGTATTTCATATTAATGATACATTCTACATCCGTTATGTCGAATTCGGTCGGACCGAACAAAATACTTTGACATAATCGAAGTTTGACTTAACGAAATTCAATATAAACAAAGCCAGTCATACACTTAACAACTCTTATAAGTGTGCATCTTTGATTTCCGTATAACTTTTTTATTTATCAATATTTTGCACGAAATTTTGTGTACTGGCTATTGACTACACTTCGAGTATTATCCCGTGCTCCACGTGTTCAGTTTAATCGATACGGTGCATTGAACCACGCAACGTCAAAATCAACACAATGCACAAGGAAATGGTGCGCTGGCACAAAATAAAACTGCATGTGGTCGTTGTGGACTTGATTACGATCCACACATCAGAAAAAAACGGGGAATAGCCGTCGGCTTCATCAACGCCGATATACACCAAACAGAGGTATGTCTCAAAGTTAATTCAATGTCACTAATTAATTCAGTTTCTTTGTGTTATAAAAATTGAAAGTCACTAACATTCAGTTTTTTATCGAAAATATCCATAAATAATAAATTATATATTTTAATTACAATTTCATGTTATCCGTATCATTTGCAGGTTGCGCGACACATGGGTGTACACTGCAATACCATCAGAAAGCTGATGCTTAAGTACAGAGCGACTGGCAACATTGGTAACCTTCCTCGCAGACCACGTGAGCGTTGTACAACAGTTGCACAAGATAATCACATCGTACATGTGCAACGTCAGCAGAGAACACGTAAAGCTGTCAAGACGGCCGGAGAAACGCGTGGGACACCATATCTCTGCGCAGACCGTTGTGACGCGGTGTAGACGGCCCTTTACGGGTATTGTACTGACTCAGAGGCATAGGGCACTGCGAGATCGTTGGGCTCGGCGTCATCTTAGAACAACACAGGCAGAATGGGGGCAGGTCCTGTTTACTGACGAAAATAAGTTCTGCCTACAGGAAAACGACTGTCGTTCAACGACAACTGCGTCATCGAACGAGATAAGTACGGGGGTGGGTCAGTAATGGTATGGACTGGTGTCTCCTTACATCACAAGACTAACATCGTGTTCATTAACGGTAATCTAAACGCCGCCCGGTACCAACATGACGTGCTTCAAACTGAGGTAGTACCCATGTTTAGGAACAATAGAGGATTGCGGTTGCTGCAGGGTGGCACACCAGCCCACACGACTAGGGCGACAAGATTCTTTCTGAATGCTAACCACATCAATGTGATGGACATACCACCGAAGTCTCCCGACTTAAACTTTATAGAAAATCTATGGGATGAATTGAATCGCTGCGTAAGAAGGACCGGCGCAGTGCCACAGACCATCGCCCAGCTCCGTGCGAAGATTGGGCAAATCTACCCCAGAACCCCTGTACTACTTTATGTCCCTTCCATGCGACGACGTTGCCAAGCTGTGATAGATATTAGAATAATTAATTCTCATCGGAGTTTTATCATTGACATTATCATTTTGCAACATCAACTTTTTACGCACCATCACATTAATTAGTCATGTGTGTTAAATTTGTATTTGTTATGAAATTAAAAAAATGGAATATCATGAAATATATCTCAACTGTATTTGCTGAAAATTTCATCATTATTGGGCCAATATTGTCGGAGATGTGAGACCATTTATACATGCACACTTATAAGAGTTGTTAAGTGTATGTAAAATGATAGTGTCTGAAACAGGACTTTGATCCAACTTTGAGATAACCAGAGAATTTGAAATAACTGACTTTGACATAGCGGATAGATAGTTCGTATACGTGTGGAATCTATCTGAAATCTAATATCCACGACTCACCTTTGCAAAGCACGAGAGCACGTCTACGGACGAATGCGAGTATTTTACCAGATTTGTTACCACGACTACCTGAAATTATCAAAATGACGATATGTGATAAAAATACGTTATTTATTTTATTTATTTAACAAGCCACGTAATAACCTCTAATTAATATGTGGAAAACCTGATAATTGCATTGTTTCCCTTCATATCAGGTTGTGAGTTTGAACCCTGACTCTTAAATCCACATCGCCTCTCCTCTCTCCCTCATGGCGATGGAATCCACTAGAACATTAGTTAAACTGGGAAATTAGAATTTAGTTGCTGATAAAGCGAAACTCCATTCAAACTGAAATACGCTCATGAAGAGAGAGAATAAGAGTCTATCTTTCGACTTTTCTCGATTGCCATGGAAACCATTTGTGCATATTAAATTTGCTAATGTGAGTTTGTGTGTATACACGTGGTCCTGGTATCCATGACTGTGAGAGAAGCTGTCACTCGTCCATTCTGTGACAATCATTTTATAACATACATGATTGCACTGTGCAGAATTTGGCCTTAGAAATATGGTGAAACTGTGTTAATTGGAATTCATGAGAATCACAATGACGTACATCTTTCTCTATCTCGAGGGACTTTTCTATTCTCTGTATGCATTCTGATCTAAATGTCTGCAGCCAGTAGATCATAGATTCCTCAAACCACTCCTGGTAGTGGAACACATTCAACCGGAACAAATCCCTGAAATACACAACATACCGCATTCAACCGGAACAAATCCCTGAAAGACACAACATACCACATTCAACCTTAACAAGTTCCTGAAATACACAACATGAAATACACAACATACCACATTCAACCATAACAAGTTCCTGAAATACACAACATACCACATTCAACCGGAACAAGTTCCTGAAATACACAACATAACACATTCAACCTTAACAAGTTCCTGAAATACACAACATACCACATTCAACCGTAACAGGTCCCTGAAATACACAACATGAAATACACAACATACCACATTCAACCGGAACAAGTTCCTGAAATACACAACATACCACATTCAACCGGAACAAGTTCCTGAAATACACATCATACCACATTCAACAGGAACAAGTTCCTGAAATACACAACATACCACATTCAACCGTAACAAGTCCCTGAAATACACAACATACCACATTCAACAGGAACAAGTTCCTGAAATACACAACATACCACATTCAACCTTAACAAGTTCCTGAAATACACAACATAACACATTCAACCTTAACAAGTTCCTGAAATACACAACATACCACATTCAACCTTAACAAGTTCCTGAAATACACAACATACCACATTCAACCTTAACAAGTTCCTGAAATACACAACATACCACATTCAACCTTAACAAGTTCCTGAAATACACAACATGAAATACACAACATACCACATTCAACCAGAACAAGTTCCTGAAATACACAACATACCACATTCAACAGGAACAAGTTCCTGAAATACACAACATACCACATTCAACCGTAACAAGTTCCTGAAATACACAACATACCACATTCAACCAGAACAAGTTCCTGAAATACACATCATACCACATTCAACAGGAACAAGTTCCTGAAATACACAACATACCACATTCAACCGGAACAAGTTCCTGAAATACACAACATACCACATTCAACCGGAACAAGTTCCTGAAATACACAACATACCACATTCAACCGGAACAAGTTCCTGAAATACACAACATACCACATTCAACCGGAACAAGTTCCTGAAATACACAACATACCACATTCAACCGGAACAAGTTCCTGAAATACACAACATACCACATTCAACCGTAACAAGTCCCTGAAATACACAACACACCACATTCAACCGTAACAAATCCCTGAAATACACAACATAACACATTCAACCGTAACAAATCCCTGAAATACACAACACACCACATTCAACCTTAACAAATCCCTGAAATACACAACACACCACATTCAACCGTAACAAATCCCTGAAATACACAACATACCACATTCAACCTTAACAAATCCCTGAAATACACAACACACCACATTCAACCGTAACAAATCCCTGAAATACACAACACACCACATTCAACCGTAACAAATCCCTGAAATACACAACATAACACATTCAACCGTAACAAATCCCTGAAATACACAACACACCACATTCAACCTTAACAAATCCCTGAAATACACAACACACCACATTCAACCGTAACAAATCCCTGAAATACACAACATAACACATTCAACCGTAACAAATCCCTGAAATACACAACATAACACATTCAACCGTAACAAATCCCTGAAATACACAACATAACACATTCAACCGTAACAAATCCCTGAAATACACAACATACCACATTCAATATATATTTGGATAGTGTTTGCTCTTATTTTAGTGTGTTTTATTCAGTCCTATTTCTTGTGTTTTATTCAGTCCTATTTCTTGTGTTTTATTCAGTCCTATTTCTTGTGTTTTATTCAGTCCTATTTCTTGTGTTTTATTCAGTCCTATTTCTTGTGTTTTATTCAGTCCTATTTCTGAGGTCTTATTCAGTCCTATTTCTGAGGTATTATTCAGTCCTATTTCTTGTGTTTTATTCAGTCCTATTTCTGAGGTCTTATTCAGTCCTATTTCTGAGGTATTATTCAGTCCTATTTCTGAGGTCTTATTCAGTCCTATTTCTGAGGTATTATTCAGTCCTATTTCTTGTGTTTTATTCAGTCCTATTTCTGAGGTCTTATTCAGTCCTATTTCTGAGGTATTATTCAGTCCTATTTCTGAGGTCTAATTCAGTCCTATTTCTGAAAGTCTTATTCAGTCCTATTTCTTGGGCCTTATTCAGTCCAATTTCTTGGGTCTTATTCAGTCCTATTTCTTGGGCCTTATTCAGTCCAATTTCTTGGGCCTTATTCAGTCCAATTTCTTGGGTCTTATTCAGTCCTATTTCAACTAGGACTGAGTAGAATTCAATACATCTTAGATGCTCTGCTACAGACATAATTATTAACTTATCTGGATGTCCCTACTACAAACCTTGGTATAAATGATAAATGAAGCGAATACTCACCGCCTACTGACATTATCCCTGATGATAGTTTGGAAGTTCTTGAGAGAGAAGTAGAGGTGTAGAGTTTTCCTGCTTGACATCCTGATATTGACAGAGAAATAGTTATACCGTTTCTTGTACTGGTTCATCTTCTCTATAACACTGATACACTTGGTCGATATCTGAAATATCACATGACACACATGGTCGATATCTGAAACATCACATGATGCATATGGTCGATATCTGAAATATCACATGACACACATGGTCGATATCTGAAACATCACATGATGCACATGGTATAACACTGATACACTTGGTCGATATATGAAATATCACATAACACACATGGTCGATATCTGAAACATCACATGACACACATGGTCGATATCTGAAATATCACATGACACACATGGTCGATATCTGAAATATCACATGATGCACATGGTCGATATCTGAAACATCACATGATGCACATGGTCGATATCTGAAACATCGCATGACACACATGGTCGATATCTGAAACATCACATGATGCACATGGTCGATATCTGAAACATCGCATGATGCACATGGTCGATATCTGAAATATCACATGATGGACATGGTCGATATCTGAAATATCACGGGACACACATGGTCGATATCTGAAACATCACATGGCACACATGGTCGATATCTGAAACATCGCATGATGCACATGGTCGATATCTGAAATATCACGGGACACACATGGTCGATATCTGAAACATCACGGGACACACATGGTCGATATCTGAAACATCGCATGATGCACATGGTCGATATCTGAAACATCGCATGGCACACATGGTCGATATCTGAAACGTCGCATGGCACACATGGTCGATATCTGAAACATCGCATGACACACATGGTCGATATCTGAAACATCGCATGACTTTCATCCGCACCAATGAGAGTGATTAATATAAGTTGTTAGAACTGCAATCATTGTAAAATAAATAAAGTTTAAACTTTAAACGGTTATATGGGTATGTATGTTCCATTAATGTCAATTCCCTAGCGGGACGTAGACATGTTTTCCTGGGCAAGCTTAGCCGACCTAAGTGGTTAACCAGTACTAAGCAATGTGTATGAGGTGCCTTGCTCAATGACAGTACATGTGTGGCTTGACCGAGTATCGAACCCGGGACCAATCAATTCCAAATCCGACGCTCTACCACTGGACCACAGATGCCACACTTTGGTAAGGAGTATTGGTGTGTGTTTTACGTTTATTTATCGTCAGCTACTTGGGGTTGAATGGGTTAATCCCTCCTGCTAATCTCTATGAAAATCCGTTTTACGAACATCAAAGAGCAACTCTAGATACAACTACATGTATTTTAAATAGCTAATGTTAGTGAGAATATTACCTTCTTCTCGATGATCAGACTGACAGTTCTGTAGTAGTTGATAGAGAGACTGTTGTAGAACTGTCGGAACACAGGCAACAATGTACAATGTGAGATCACTACATCAACCAGATCTGAAAACACAGGCAACAATGTACAATGTGTGAGATCACAGCACCAACAAGATCTGAAAACATAGGCAACAATGTACAATGTGTGAGATCACAGCACCAACAAGATCTGAAAACACAGACAACAATGTACAATGTGTGAGATCACAGCACCAACAAGATCTGAAAACACAGGCAACAATGTACAATGTGTGAGATCACAGCACCAACAAGATCTGAAAACACAGGCAACAATGTACAATGTGTGAGATCACAGCACCAACAAGATCTGAAAACATAGGCAACAATGTACAATGTGTGAGATCACAGCACCAACAAGATCTGAAAACATAGGCAACAATGTACAATGTGTGAGATCACAGCACCAACAAGATCTGAAAACACAGACAACAATGTACAATGTGTGAGATCACAGCACCAACAAGATCTGAAAACACAGGCAACAATGTACAATGTGTGAGATCACAGCACCAACAAGATCTGAAAACACAGGCAACAATGTACAATGTGTGAGATCACAGCACCAACAAGATCTGAAAACATAGGCAACAATGTACAATGTGTGAGATCACAGCACCAACAAGATCTGAAAACATAGGCAACAATGTACAATGTGTGAGATCACAGCACCAACAAGATCTGAAAACACAGACAACAATGTACAATGTGTGAGATCACAGCACCAACAAGATCTGAAAACACAGACAACAATGTGAGATCACTACATCAACTAGATCTGAAAACACAGCGAACAATGTACAATGTGTGAGATCAGTACATCAACTAGATCTGAAAACACAGACAACAATGTACAATGTGAGATAAAGTGAATCTAGCATCTCCAAGAGTTGCAGATTTATAAAGAATTCCCACCCGAGGACTGAAGATGTGAGCAAAGAACTCGGCAGAGGGTGGGCATTCCTTATCTGCAACTCTATGGAGGTACTAGATTTATTTTTCCACCTTTTTTATGCTTTTGATGCACTTTACAAATTATGCCAGCCTATATACATGAATCAATGGCGTATGAATTTACTATAAAATGATGGTAATTGGAATGTGACAGTTTACTCACATTTATATTGATTGTCACTTATTAAAATTAACACCACGTACATGTTAAGTGTAACGGTCTAATTTCTTTAATGCTAGTCCTTTATACCAAACACGGGTAAAGATTCAAATAATCTATAACTATTTCCCCCCAAACTTTATTTATTTTACAATGATTGCGAAGCAAGTTTTAACAACTTATATTAATCACTCTCGTTGCTGTGGATGAAAGCGAAAATGTGGTCATTTGTGTGGGACGAAACCGGACCACCCGGAGAAAACCCACCTGTCTGATCTGGCGACCACCGTACCATCTCACATACTTCCCTGTATCTATAACTTTAACATCATAATAAAAGGAAATAATAATGACAAGAAGTAACAGTCACACTGTGATCAATGATGTACATAGAGGTGGGATGTTCACAAACAATGCAAGTGCATTGTGGGTCAACGGGCAATAGTAGTCACGTAAACAACACGATGTAACGTATTGCTGTTCTCATAATGTAATTGTGCTCGAATTTTACCGTTATCCAATGAAATGATACTGTCATACATATTGCAGCACAAACTACATGGGTAAGATACTATCGTACTGCAGCACAAACTACATGGGTAAGATACTATCGTACTGCAGCACAAACTACATGGGTAAGATAATGTCATATTGCAGCACAAACTACATGGGTAAGATACTGTCATATTGCAGCACAAACTACATGGGTAAGATACTATCGTACTGCAGCACAAACTACATGGGTAAGATACTGTCATATTGCAGCACAAACTACATGGGTAAGATACTGTCGTACTGCAGCACAAACTACATGGGTAAGATACTGTCATATTGCAGCACAAACTACATGGGTAAGATACTGTCATATTGCAGCACAAACTACATGGGTAAGATATTGTCATACTACAGTACAAACTACATGGGTAAGATACTGTCATATTGCAGCACAAACTACATGGGTAAGATACTGTCATACTACAGCACAAACTACATGGGTAAGATACTGTCATATTGCAGCACAAACTACATGGGTAAGATAATGTCATATTGCAGCACAAACTACATGGGTAAGATACTGTCGTACTGCAGCACAAACTACATGGGTAAGATACTGTCATATTGCAGCACAAACTACATGGGTAAGATACTGTCATATTGCAGCACAAACTACATGGGTAAGATACTGTCATATTGCAGCACAATCTACATGGGTAAGATACTGTCATATTGCAGCACAAACTACATGGGTAAGATACTGTCGTATTGCAGCACAATCTACATGGGTAAGATACTGTCATATTGCAGCACAAACTACATGGGTAAGATACTGTCATATTGCAGCACAATCTACATGGGTAAGATACTGTCATATTGCAGCACAAACTACATGGGTCAGATACTGTCATATTGCAGCACAAACTACATGGGTAAGATACTGTCATATTGCAGCACAAACTACATGGGTAAGATACTGTCGTATTGCAGCACAAACTACATGGGTAAGGTACTGTCGTACTGCAGCACAAACTACATGGGTAAGATACTGTCGTACTGCAGCACAAACTACATGGGTAAGATATTGTCATATTGCAGCACAAACTACATGGGTAAGATACTGTCGTACTGCAGCACAAACTACATGGGTAAGATACTGTCATACTGCCGCACAAACTACATGGGTATGATACTGTCATATTGCAGCACAAACTACATGGGTAAGATACTGTCATATTGCAGCACAATCTACATGGGTCAGATACTGTCATATTGCAGCACAAACTACATGGGTCAGATACTGTCATATTGCAGCACAAACTACATGGTAAGATACTGTCATATTGCAGCACAATCTACATGGGTAAGATACTGTCATATTGCAGCACAAACTACATGGGTAAGATACTGTCGTATTGCAGCACAAACTACATGGGTAAGGTACTGTCGTACTGCAGCACAAACTACATGGGTAAGATACTGTCATACTGCAGCACAAACTACATGGGTAAGATACTGTCATATTGCAGCACAAACTACATGGGTCAGATACTGTCGTACTGCAGCACAAACTACATGGGTCAGATACTGTCATATTGCAGCACAAACTACATGGGTAAGATACTGTTGTACTGCAGCACAAACTACATGGGTAAGATACTGTCATATTGCAGCACAAACTACATGGGTAAGATACTGTCGAACTGCAGCACAAACTACATGGGTAAGATACTGTCGTACTGCAGCACAAACTACAACGACACTGACCATTAAGTCGTTCTATCTCTGGCAAGACTTTGTCTAGAATCGCTGTATCCGTCTCCTCTGTATCACTCAGTTCCTTGTCGATCCATGTACATACATCTTCCTGTAACTTCTTCAACAGTTTCTCAGAGATGTCTCTGTGAGGATCAGACTTGGGTTCCCAGAGGTCCAGGCCTAACAGCTGAACAATTACACTGTAATATCAAAACAGTAAAACCTGCTTATAGTCAATTCTGTTTTGTATATAAGGAACACTGGATTAAAGTTAATTGGATATAAGAAACTGAAAAATATTACGGTAAAACCTGTATATAAGAGACTCTGATATAAAGAAATTGGATATATGTGGAACTGCAGAATAATACAGAAACAAACCCTGTGAATAGGGAATTCTGATATAAATAACATTGGATATAAGGAACTGCAAAATAATACGGTAAAACCTGTATATAAGAGATTCTGATATAAAGAAATTGGATATATGTGGAACTGCAGAATAATACAGAAACAAACCCTGTGTATAGGGAATTCTGATATAAATAACATTGGATATAAGGAACTGCAAAATAATACGACAAAACCTGTATATAAGAGATTCTGTTATTAAGAAATTGGATATAAGGAACTGTAGCTTAAAACCTTTGTATGTGGAACTGATGCATACTGTTAGTAAAACAAATATTTTATAATGTCACATATAATTTGAAACCCAAGACTGTCATAGTGATCAGTCTGAGCACGATTATGAAGAATTAAATAACAAATTGTTTGCAAGCTGTACTTTCATATACAACGTATTTTCATGTAAGATAATAAACATAGGCAATGGTGTTAAGGACAACAATGCCATCCATGTACTCAACTCTAACACAACTCTATAGCACTTACCCGAGTTTAGTCTTGATTATATTAAGATTACTAGGTGCTGGTGGAAATAGTGTCGGTAATTCAGAGACAATGACACGCTTCTGGTGGATGTATTTTATAGCTACAGTTCTGTAGTTGGAAATCTGAAAGGAACATTCAGGGTTCATTCTAGGTCAGAATTTTTGGGAGAAGTGAGAAAACGCGTGATCTTAATTGGTGTTCTTTAATATACTTCTGCAAAATAGGGTTAAAATGCACAGTACAATTAAATACAACATTTGAATAGAAGGAGTGCTTTATAATGGGCCAGTGTATCTTACTAGACAAAATTTTGTTTGAAAATCGTAAAAACCAAAAAAAATATAAACATTTTTAGGGAGAAGTGGGGCCCCCAGAGGGCGAAGTCACGGTCCCTAGGGTGACAATTTCGCCCACATCGCCCTCTAGAATGATCCCTGAACATTTAAGCAGATTCACATGAAAGAATTTGACAACCCAGTGAGATTCAAACCTACGGCAGTACGGGCAAATGATTTCAGTACCACGTATGTCCTTCATTAACCAACATAATATATAACTCAGGGATCAGTTTAGAGGGCGATGTGGGCGAAATTGTCGCCCTAGGGACCCTGACTTCGCCCTCTGGGGGCCCCACTTCTCCCTAAAAAAATTTATTTGGTTTTTACAATTTTCAAACAAAATTGTGTCTAGTAAGATACACTGGCCCATTATAAAGCACTCCTTCTATTCAAATGTTGTATTTAATGGTTGTACTGTGCATTTTAACTCTATTTTGCAGAAGTATATTAAAGAACACCATTTAAGGAAGCGACCACGCGCTTTCTCACATATCCCAAAAATTCTGACCTAGAATGAACCCTGGGCTAAAACATTGCTGCATTATACACAGTAACAAAGTTTCAAAAATATTTTGCTCAGCTACAGAGTGGACATTGCAATTAGTATGGCATTTCAAGGGGCACAACTCTAGTGTTACTATTGCAATATGACTGGTTATCGAACTTTGCTGGATAATATTTAATAGAGTCAGAAGGCTGACACAGCTAAAGTTTTTTACAGATGGATCTGTAGTCCAGTGGTAACACGCTGGACTGGTAATCAATGGATCGTAGGTTCGATCCCCTATCTGACCCTAATAAAATTAAAAGTCTTTCAGATGGGACTTTAAACCGAGGTCTCGTGTCGGTGCTATACACCGTGCACGTAAACGAACCAGAGTCGGAATGGATCTCTGTCTGTATCATTGCACTATCCTCCAAAAATCTAAAATGACTAATCTCTTCAGGAGGCGTCGCTCATATGGGCAACCGGTAGCGACGATAAATAAACGTAAAACACACACACAGCTAAATTTGTGAATTTTCTGCATTTCAAGGGCTATAGCATGTCTGGTTATCATACTTGGCCCAGACATTGTGCCCATAAACTAGGGCTGGCAAAGAATGGCAGTTTTATATTTTTTTCAACTAATTTTTTTATTAAATTTCACATTGTCTTGCCTCTCCCTCCCTCCCTCCCTCCCTCTCGTGGCGATGGATTCCAACAGGAATGAGGTCTCGAGAGTGATTAATATAAGTTGTAAGAACTTGTTTCATTAGAGAGTAGATGTTGTGTGTTAGAGAGTAGATGTTGTGTGGATGTTTAGAGAGTAGATGTTGTGTGGATGTTTAGAGATGATGTGTGTGGATGTTTAGAGAGTAGATGTTGAAAAAAAAAATTAGAGAGTAGATGTTGTGTGGATGTTTAGAGAGTAGATGTTGTGTGGATGTTTAGAGAGTAGATGTTGAGTGTGGATGTTAGAGAGTAGATGCTGTGTGGATGTTTAGAGAGTAGATGTTGTGTGGATGTTAGAGAGTAGATGTGTTGGATGTTAGAGAGTAATGTATGTTTGAGTAGATGTGTGTGGATGTTTAGAGAGTAGATGTTGTGTGGATGTTAGAGAGTAGATGCTGTGTGGATGTTTAGAGAGTAGATGTTGAGTGTGGATGTTAGAGAGTAGGTATTGTGTGCGGATGTTAGAGAGTAGATGTTGTGTGGATGTTTAGAGAGTAGATGTTGTGTGTGGATGTTTAGAGAGTAGATGTTGTGTGGATGTTTAGAGAGTAGATGTTGTGTGTGGATGTTTAGAGAGTAGATGTTTGTGTGGATGTTAGAGAGTAGATGTTGTGTGTGGATGTTTAGAGAGTAGATGTTGAGTGTGGATTTAGAGAGTAGGTATGTGTGGGATGTTAGAGAGTAGATGTTGTGTGGATGTTTAGAGAGTAGATGTTGTGTGGATGTTTAGAGAGTAGATGTTGTGTGTGGATGCTTAGAGAGTAGATGTTGTGTGTGGATGTTAGAGAGTAGATGCTGTGTGTGGATGTTTAGAGAGTAGATGTTGTGTGGATGTTTAGAGAGTAGATGTTGTGTGGATGTTTAGAGAGTAGATGTTGTGTGGATGTTTAGAGAGTAGATGTTGTGTGGATGTTTAGAGAGTAGATGTTGAGTGTGGATGTTAGAGAGTAGGTATTGTGTGCGGATGTTAGAGAGTAGATGTTGTGTGCGAATACTGCCCATCTTCCGCCATAAGTGACCACATGATTCAATAAAAACACAAAACAAAATGCCTTCTTTAAAATACTGTACAATTACAAACATCCGTCAAGTGGAGCTACTGAGATGATACCTGTATATATATTCAACAAACCTCAATATCGGTGAGTGACATTCTGTCGAGGATATTTTTCTGGCCAATCTGCATGGTGGCCCAGGTCATTCTGAGGTCGTCGAGGGCGATGAGAAGATTCCCTTCCCTGACGTCGAGGCATAGCTCCTCACACTGCATCTCCAGCAAGCAGATCACATTCCTGAAACCATGTGTAGTTGCGCTTATTTAAAGCCACTACCAGCTATGCACATGCTCACCGTACCCTGAAGATTCTGGGATATAGGGGATTTGTGACAAATTATATAGATTTACGGACACTACCAGCTACGCACATGATCACCGCACCTGAAGATTCTGGGATATAGGTGATTTGTGACAAATTATATAGATTTACGGACACTACCAGCTACGCACATGATCACCGTACCCTGAAGATTCTGGGATATAGGTGATTTGTGACAAATTATATAGATTTACGGACACTACCAGCTACGCACATGATCACCGTACCCTGAAGATTCTGGATATAGGGGATTTGTGACAAATTATATAGATTTACGGACACTACCAGCTACGCACATGATCACCGTACCCTGAAGATTCTGGGATATAGGTGATTTGTGACAAATTATATAGATTTACGGACACTACCAGCTACGCACATGATCACCGTATCCTGACGATTCTGTTATAGGTGATTTGTGACAAATTATATAGATTTACGGACACTACCAGCTACGCACATGATCACCGTATCCTGACGATTCTGTTATAGGTGATTTGTGACAAATTATATAGATTTACGGACACTACCAGCTATGCACATGATCACCGCCCCCTGAAGATTCTGGGATATAGTGTGTGTTTTACGTTTATTTATCGTCACTACCAGTTGCCCATGTGAGCGACGCCTCCTGAAGAGATTAGTCATTTTAAATTTTTGGAGGATAGTGCAATGATACAGACAGAGACCCATTCCAGAGTCTCCGCACTGACACGAGACCTCGGTTTAAAGTCCCATCTGAAAGACTGTTAATTTTATTAGGGTTAGACGGGGGATCGAATCTGCGATCCCTGGATTACCAGTCCAGCGTGTTAACCTATCATGTGCTTCTAATATATGCTAACACATATCGAAATCACGTGTTAATGAAAAATCGACAAGATCTGACTTACAATAAATGTAATATGTATCGGCCCTATTACCTACCATGTCGTTCTGTACATTGTTCGATACATTACCTCAATTGTGCAAATGGCCGTCCAATTATTGAGTGAGTGAGTGAATGAGTGGGTGGATGAGTGAGTGGGTGGATGAGTGAGTGAGTGAGTGAGTGAGTGGGTGAGTGCTTGGGTGAGTGGGTGCTTGGGTTTTGGGTGGGTCGAGGAGTGAGGGTTGGTGGGTGGGTGAATGAATGAGTGAGTGAATGAGTGAGTGGGTGAGTGAGTATTGGGGTGGGTTGGTCGGGTGGGTGAGTGAGTATTGGGGTGGGTTGGTTGGGTGGGTGAGTGGGTGTATGGGTGGGTGAGTGAATAAATAATTTATTATTGTGACGTGACAAATGATATAGATTTTCCAGGCTTCAGCTAATCACTACACTACTTTTCACAGGTCAGTAGCATTAGGTTAATAGGCTGCTTACACAGATGTGTTCAAACAAAGGCAATGGGGCCATCAATACAACGAGAGTATTTCAATACTTTTTTAAACTTTTTTTAAGAAGCAAGTTCTAACAACTTATATTAATCACTCTCGTTGGCGTGGATGAAAGCGTAAATGTGGTCATTCGTGTGGGAGGAAACCGGAGTACCCGGAGAAAACCCACCTGTCCGATCTGGTGAACACCGTACCATCTCACATACTTCCCCAGTCTGAGGATTGAACCCGGGTTGCATTGGTGAGAAGCGAGCGTGCTAACCACTGCGCTAATCGGACAACCAATACTTACACAATGGCCTGTGACAACTTTGAGATTCTGTGACCTTCGGCAAACATCTTCAGAATTCTGTGGTCCTTCAGCGACAATGAACCATATATGTCGGCAACACTTCTCTGCAGAACATACATAAAACTGTGTTATAACGTTACAGACATTGCTAGTCCTGGCCCCGAGGTTATAAAACCTTTTTGGTCTCAGCTAAAAACTCAACTCAAGTCTGGCCCCGAGGTTGTAAAACCTTTTTGGTCTCAGCTAAAAATTCAACTCAAGTCTCAAAACTCATGGAGATTCGAGACAGAAACTTAGGTTATAAAGCTTTTTAAAGCGACACTACATCAGTGAAAACACAAATTTCTGCAGAATGTAATTTCCTATTATATGTTATAATTTTTTCACAAATATTTGCTTCAATCGCTGAGTATTTCAACTAATAAACAAACGTCGTATACGTGATTTGTTTACATAACAAAATAATGTATATAGGGTCGACATCCATGCGTAATACACCGCGTGTATCCTGAATAACACGATACATGGTACAGATTTATCGTTATATGAAATCCTACTTTCAATATTGAAAGTTTGTAGACCACAAAGACACTGTTTATTGATTCAATGTTAGTGTTAGAAAGTATTCAGAAGAATTTGTTGTAGCAATGCATTTATACGTGAAAAAATGCATTTTATTTTAGCGATATAATGTTGCTTTAGTTTATACAAATTTATTTTAGCTTGATTGCGAAACAAGTTCTTTCAACTTATATTAATCACTATCGAGACCTCATTCCTGATGGAATCCATCGCCATGAAGGAAAGAGAAGAGGCATGTGGAATTTAAATGCCTTGCCTAAGATTGTGTCAATCATAACAGCTCCAGCGGGGCTCGAACTCCGGACTTTTAAAGTTTTATATTCGAATAATTGGAAAAAATGTTATATTTGTAACAATGAAATAAACTCATAAATCAGATACATTGTTTTCTTATGAAGCCATCATAAAACATTCCAAAACAAAAGAAATCGCCCCAGGATGTGTGAAAAAACCATGTTGTGGTCGCATCCATGGCAGGTGTCAAAGGAGAAAAAATGATTTAAATATAATATAAATTGTATATAAATATGCAAATAAAATATAAATTTAGAAAAAAACATACAATTTGTAGTTTTACAATCATTATTGACAGAGATCAGTATGGCAGAATCATTATTGACATAGATCAGTATGGCAGAATCATTATTGACATAGATCAGTATGGCAGAATCATTATTGACATAGATCAGTATGGCAGAATCATTATTGACATAGATCAGTATGGCAGAATCATTATTGACATAGATCAGTATGGCAGAATCATTATTGACATAGATCAGTATGGCAGAATCATTATTGACATAGATCAGTATGGCAGAATCATTATTGACATAGATCAGTATGGCAGAATCATTATTGACATAGATCAGTATGGCAGAATCATTATTGACATAGATCAGTATGGCAGAATCATTATTGACATAGATCAGTATGGCAGAATCATTATTGACATAGATCAGTATGGCAGAATCATTATTGACACAGATCAGTATGGCAGAATCATTATTGACACAGATCAGTATGGCAGAATCATTATTGACACAGATCAGTATGGCAGAATCATTATTGACATAGATCAGTATGGCAGAATCATTATTGACATAGATCAGTATGGCAGAATCATTATTGACACAGATCAGTATGGCAGAATCATTATTGACATAGATCAGTATGGCAGAATCATTATTGACACAGATCAGTATGGCAGAATCATTATTGACACAGATCAGTATGGCAGAATCATTATTGACATAGATCAGTATGGCAGAATCATTATTGACACAGATCAGTATGGCAGAATCATTATTGACATAGATCAGTATGGCAGAATCATTATTGACATAGATCAGTATGGCAGAATCATTATTGACACAGATCAGTATGGCAGAATCATTATTGACATAGATCAGTATGGCAGAATCATTATTGACACAGATCAGTATGGCAGAATCATTATTGACACAGATCAGTATGGCAGAATCATTATTGACATAGATCAGTATGGCAGAATCATTATTGACACAGATCAGTATGGCAGAATCATTATTGACACAGATCAGTATGGCAGAATCATTATTGACACAGATCAGTATGGCAGAATCATTATTGACACAGATCAGTATGGCAGAATCATTATTGACATAGATCAGTATGGCAGAATCATTATTGACATAGATCAGTATGGCAGAATCATTATTGACAGAGATCAGTATGGCAGAATCATTATTGACAGAGATCAGTATGGCAGAATCATTATTGACATAGATCAGTATGGCAGAATCATTATTGACATAGATCAGTATGGCAGAATCATTATTGACATAGATCAGTATGGCAGAATCATTATTGACATAGATCAGTATGGCAGAATCATTATTGACACAGATCAGTATGGCAGAATCATTATTGACACAGATCAGTATGGCAGAATCATTATTGACACAGATCAGTATGGCAGAATCATTATTGACATAGATCAGTATGGCAGAATCATTATTGACACAGATCAGTATGGCAGAATCATTATTGACATAGATCAGTATGGCAGAATCATTATTGACACAGATCAGTATGGCAGAATCATTATTGACACAGATCAGTATGGCAGAATCATTATTGACATAGATCAGTATGGCAGAATCATTATTGACACAGATCAGTATGGCAGAATCATTATTGACACAGATCAGTATGGCAGAATCATTATTGACACAGATCAGTATGGCAGAATCATTATTGACACAGATCAGTATGGCAGAATCATTATTGACATAGATCAGTATGGCAGAATCATTATTGACACAGATCAGTATGGCAGAATCATTATTGACACAGATCAGTATGGCAGAATCATTATTGACACAGATCAGTATGGCAGAATCATTATTGACAGAGATCAGTATGGCAGAATCATTATTGACACAGATCAGTATGGCAGAATCATTATTGACACAGATCAGTATGGCAGAATCATTATTGACACAGATCAGTATGGCAGAATCATTATTGACACAGATCAGTATGGCAGAATCATTATTGACATAGATCAGTATGGCAGAATCATTATTGACATAGATCAGTATGGCAGAATCATTATTGACATAGATCAGTATGGCAGAATCATTATTGACATAGATCAGTATGGCAGAATCATTATTGACATAGATCAGTATGGCAGAATCATTATTGACATAGATCAGTATGGCAGAATCATTATTGACATAGATCAGTATGGCAGAATCATTATTGACATAGATCAGTATGGCAGAATCATTATTGACATAGATCAGTATGGCAGAATCATTATTGACATAGATCAGTATGGCAGAATCATTATTGACATAGATCAGTATGGCAGAATCATTATTGACATAGATCAGTATGGCAGAATCATTATTGACATAGATCAGTATGGCAGAATCATTATTGACATAGATCAGTATGGCAGAATCATTATTGACATAGATCAGTATGGCAGAATCATTATTGACATAGATCAGTATGGCAGAATCATTATTGACATAGATCAGTATGGCAGAATCATTATTGACATAGATCAGTATGGCAGAATCATTATTGACATAGATCAGTATGGCAGAATCATTATTGACATAGATCAGTATGGCAGAATCATTATTGACACAGATCAGTATGGCAGAATCATTATTGACATAGATCAGTATGGCAGAATCATTATTGACATAGATCAGTATGGCAGAATCATTATTGACATAGATCAGTATGGCAGAATCATTATTGACATAGATCAGTATGGCAGAATCATTATTGACATAGATCAGTATGGCAGAATCATTATTGACATAGATCAGTATGGCAGAATCATTATTGACATAGATCAGTATGGCAGAATCATTATTGACATAGATCAGTATGGCAGAATCATTATTGACATAGATCAGTATGGCAGAATCATTATTGACATAGATCAGTATGGCAGAATCATTATTGACATAGATCAGTATGGCAGAATCATTATTGACATAGATCAGTATGGCAGAATCATTATTGACATAGATCAGTATGGCAGAATCATTATTGACATAGATCAGTATGGCAGAATCATTATTGACATAGATCAGTATGGCAGAATCATTATTGACATAGATCAGTATGGCAGAATCATTATTGACATAGATCAGTATGGCAGAATCATTATTGACATAGATCAGTATGGCAGAATCATTATTGACATAGATCAGTATGGCAGAATCATTATTGACATAGATCAGTATGGCAGAATCATTATTGACATAGATCAGTATGGCAGAATCATTATTGACATAGATCAGTATGGCAGAATCATTATTGACATAGATCAGTATGGCAGAATCATTATTGACATAGATCAGTATGGCAGAATCATTATTGACATAGATCAGTATGGCAGAATCATTATTGACATAGATCAGTATGGCAGAATCATTATTGACATAGATCAGTATGGCAGAATCATTATTGACATAGATCAGTATGGCAGAATCATTATTGACATAGATCAGTATGGCAGAATCATTATTGACATAGATCAGTATGGCAGAATCATTATTGACATAGATCAGTATGGCAGAATCATTATTGACATAGATCAGTATGGCAGAATCATTATTGACATAGATCAGTATGGCAGAATCATTATTGACATAGATCAGTATGGCAGAATCATTATTGACATAGATCAGTATGGCAGAATCATTATTGACATAGATCAGTATGGCAGAATCATTATTGACATAGATCAGTATGGCAGAATCATTATTGACATAGATCAGTATGGCAGAATCATTATTGACATAGATCAGTATGGCAGAATCATTATTGACATAGATCAGTATGGCAGAATCATTATTGACATAGATCAGTATGGCAGAATCATTATTGACATAGATCAGTATGGCAGAATCATTATTGACATAGATCAGTATGGCAGAATCATTATTGACATAGATCAGTATGGCAGAATCATTATTGACATAGATCAGTATGGCAGAATCATTATTGACATAGATCAGTATGGCAGAATCATTATTGACATAGATCAGTATGGCAGAATCATTATTGACATAGATCAGTATGGCAGAATCATTATTGACATAGATCAGTATGGCAGAATCATTATTGACATAGATCAGTATGGCAGAATCATTATTGACATAGATCAGTATGGCAGAATCATTATTGACATAGATCAGTATGGCAGAATCATTATTGACATAGATCAGTATGGCAGAATCATTATTGACATAGATCAGTATGGCAGAATCATTATTGACATAGATCAGTATGGCAGAATCATTATTGACATAGATCAGTATGGCAGAATCATTATTGACATAGATCAGTATGGCAGAATCATTATTGACATAGATCAGTATGGCAGAATCATTATTGACATAGATCAGTATGGCAGAATCATTATTGACATAGAT
>CM026403.1:8805762-8836137 GCA_014843695.1 Archivesica marissinica
TGAGTATATTTATATTGCGAAATAAATTAATGAAAAGTTATTCGGATTAAAATTAGTTTAGCACATTTTGATAAACAGCCTCAAACTGCAGGCGATCATGTCGTATAACAAACAGGAATATGCAAATCTTTCCTCCTAGCATCTCCATCGGCTGCTCATCAAGCCAGCTGTCAGATGGAAGACACCCACCAGTGGGATTCGAACATACAACTGTGAGAAACTACTGATTCGAAGTTGTCGAGTTTATCACTCCGATAATACCGAAGATCAATTATTTTGAGAAATGTGCCCGAACCTGCATTGCGTTATTATTGCATTTAAGAATATTATATTCTATGCGAGGAAGCCATACAGCTGGCTTGTGGCAGGTTGGTGGTTCTACCTGGATGCCAGTCTGTATGAAATACTGCTCCAAGAGTACATGGGATTGTCCACCATAAATAAATGCTGACCTGATCTGTTGATGCAACTTTAAACCCCAAAACAAGCGGCTACTCATAAGTTTGTATGTTTTGTCCAACAGAAATAACTACAACATTTTTGACATAATAATATATTTTAATTCAATGTTGTGCAGTGAGAGAGACGCATGTATTTTGACGACATATTTAAGACTAGACAAGAATACAATAAATATGTACATGTTAATACTACATCTACAAGACCAAAAATGTGTAGAAATCTCTGATCGAGATACACGGGACCAGCGTAAAAACCAGAGGTAAAATCATCAATGACGTTTCATACACTTGAAAGTTACTATCCAATGTACCTCGGGTGTTTCATACACTTGAAAGTTACTATCCAATTTGTACAGTCATTTATTACACATGTAATATATGTGTATTTGTACAGTAATATATATGTATTTGTTATTACACATGTTATATATATGTATTTGTACAGTCATTTATACTTGTAATATATATGTATTTGTACAGTCATTTATACTTGTAATATATATATATTTGTACAGACATTTATAACACATGTCAATTTATAAAACAAATTATCTGTCTATTATTAATGTGTAGGTGTGCCAGTAATTTGGCAAGTTTCTTGATTCTGGACAATGACACAGTTGAAAAACTTCTCTTCCCAAGTTTGAATGTCGCTGAAGACCATCAGTTCTCTAGTCTATATTAACACATTATTCTCAATATGCCATGTAAGTCTAATTCAAACTCCCTCAATATTCTTCAACCTGTTGTATTAGATACCGTTTGTCCCTGCGTTTGCTGTCCCCTGACGTTAATGGTAGTTTGTCAAGGGTTAACAACGTCATCGTTTTGGTGCTGTATTGATTACAGCCTCACAGTTCCACATAAGTAATGTTGTCTTCCATTAAGCTAAACAGTACTCGTCATTCAGCTCGAGTTTTGGGCAGTCCTTAGTCGTGTCTTCGTACCAGCATTGTCCACGATACCGGTTCACTAGAAAGCAGTGACGCCTGTTGCTGCAGAACTCGCATTGTCCATGATACCGGTACACTAGAAAGTAGCTACGCCTGTGGCTGCAGTACCAGCATTGTCCACGATACCGGTACACTAGAAAGCAGTGCCGTCCTTTGCTGCAATAAAGAGTAGATATTGTAGATTCTAAAACGACCTAGCTAATAACATACATATTTGTAGAGTAAAATCTACCTCGGGTTATTCTGCGATATACCTACCTTGAACTATGCTGCGCTCACCGTGTTTTGGCTATTCCATTTATACAATGCGTGTAAACTATTATGAATGACAGTCACGTGATGTTTGTAAATACTACCGTGGGAATTCGCGGAAGTGAGCTATTTTTAGAATCAGATCATTTCTTGTCCGTCTTGTTTTTCTGTTAAGTAACGTTTCAGTTACTATTCTATACAGTGTTATTTGACATAAAATAACGTCATCAACCCTAACGCGGGAGGACATTTCGAAAGCCAAATGCAGCGGAGTACCACGGCGTTTGAATAAAATACTCCTTTGATTCTCAATTTATTAGAAGCAATTCGTGTTAGAATCGAAATAATAAGTATCAATCGTGGTATATCGCAGAATAACCCTCGTTTGTAGTTCTTATGCGTAGAAATATATCACTCAGGCCATCGGTCTTCGTGATATATTTCTACGCAAAAAAACTTCAAACTCGAGTTATTCTGTGATATACCACGGTTGATACTTATTATTTCTTAAGTAACATTACTGATTGCCTCATCTAGGCGTGATATAATATGAAAACATTACAAATAATTTCTTAGCAGTATTTGAGGAAAATTCTGGTATTGTGAATAAATTATAGCTAATGCTCTTATGGGTGGCTTATTTATGTCAGTCACCACAGCAGTGGAAACATATCTTGTTCAACTCTACTTGTATAACTATAATGCTTTCAATATAGTACAATATACCACATAACTATAATGCTTTCAACATAGTACAATATATCACATAACTATAACTCTTTCAACATGTTACAAGTATGCATACAATGAATGCCAGACGGAGGTATGTCAAAGGTACCCTTTGTAATGAAATATAAAAACAATGAATGTCCTTGATGGACTTCCAAGCAATATGAATAACGAACAAGCATTGCATGTTACAAGTATGCATACAATGAATGCCAGAAGGAGGTATGTCTCGGTACCCTTTGTAATGAAATATAAAAACAATGAATGTCTGAACAGTATGTCAGCATTAATACCTAAAGGATGCATTAAACTAAGACTACGAACACCCAATGCCGATAACAAATACAAGGGCTAATACTATTATTAAAAAGCAGAACAAAATTAATCTGCAATTACCGAGTCACGAATGTTGAGATGCTGTCAGCAGGACTTCATGATTGTTGGGAGGTTGTCAGCAGGACTTCATGAATGTTGAGATGTTGTCAGCAGGACTTCATGAATGTTGCGATGCTGTCAGCAGGACTTCATGAATGTTGCGATGCTGTCAGCAGAAATCCCTTTGATTGACGGACACACGCAGTACTAATGAACACTTGTAGGAGATGTTCTTGCCTAATATGAGGGGTGTTTAGACTGAAAACAAACTCAACAGAAACTTGCACACTACACAATATTTTTGTATCCCGTATTTCATTCATTACTGTCTGTGAATATGCATGATGGCGTAGGCATGACTATCAAACCATCGCAAACAAATCCACAAACCTATCGGTTATCTCTTGCGATTGTTCACTATCAAAATACTTGGCAAACATTCCCATGCCAGGAGTGTACTGCAGCAAGATGATTCTGCAAACCACTCTGCTGTCTAGTGAAGTATTTTGAACATACTAGAGACATTTCCTGGTCATTTAGTCAACTTGTACAGCTTCGAGAATTCTCCTGGGCAAGCTTGGCACAACTCAAGTTGTCGAGCATAGCTAAATTCCGAGATAACTATGAGAACAGTTACCTGGTCCAGTTTAGATGGATGTCTACGCAAACTTTGCACCAGGCATTACTCGCTCAGATAGTACTATCACGGACAACGTGGTGCATACATTGTTCTAGAAAGCTCTATTGACTGAACAAGTTGCCACGTTTGTTATGGTCGTCTCAAAATGCTTGCTACACTGAACGATTTGACAGGTGCATAGATAGTTCAGTCGAACACTCAAAGCACAGCAAGATGAATGGATGATCGGGAAACCACTCGTAAGAAGCCCAGGAAATACCCACTTAGCAACAGTTATGTTATATGTCAGGTTATATGCCTGCATCAGCACCATTTTGGGCTATATCGCCGGTGGGCAGTTTACCTAACAACACCTTTCCTGGGCAGGTTCCAGCGGTTAACAAGTACTTGGGTGCACCAACCTCCGTAAGAAACTGCCTACTTTTTCATACAAATGAGACACCGGCTTAGCAACAGAACAAGGTTGTTTTGCATCAGACCGATAACACTACAGATGCAACACACTACAGCTTCAGACTCGCCACACTACAGACGCACAACACTGCAGACCCAACACATTATTGCATACATTTGTATATAAATCTTGTACCCACGCTACAGGTCAAGCCCTCGCTACAGGTCAAGCACAGGTCAAGCCCTCGCTACAGGTCAAGCACAGGTCAAGCCCTCGCTACAGGTCAAGCACAGGTCAAGCCCTCGCTACAGCTCAAGAACAGGTCAAGCCCTCGCTACAGCTCAAGCACAGGTCAAGCCCTCGCTACAGTTCACGCCCTCGCTACACGCTACAGTTCACGCCATCGCTACAGTTCAAGCCCTCACTACAGTTCAAGCCCTCGCTACAATTCAAGCCCTCGCTACAGTTCAAGCCCTCGCTACAGTTCAAGCCCTCGCTACAGTTCAAGCCCTCGCTACAGTTCAAGCCCTCGCTACAGTTCACGCCCTTGCTACAGTTCACGCCCTCGCTACAGTTCAAGCCCTCGCTACAGTTCACGCACTTGCTACAGTTCATGCCCTCGCTACAGTTCAAGCCCTCGATACAGTTCACGCCCTCGATACAGTTCACGCCCTCGCTACAGTTCACGCCCTCGCTACAGTTCACGCCCTCGCTACAGTTCAAGCCCTCGCTACAATTCAAGCCCTCGCTACAATTCAAGCCCTCGCTACAGTTCAAGCCCTCGCTACAGTTCAAGCCCTCGCTACAGTTCAAGCCCTCGATACAGTTCAAGCCCTCGCTACAGTTCAAGCCCTCGCTAAAGTTCAAGCCCTCGCTACAGTTCAAGCCCTTACTATTCAAGTTTTATCTTTAAGACGCGACACGTAGAACACTATTCATAAGGAGTAATAGGTTAACACGCGATGTAAATTATTAAAAATCAACACAATGCACGATGGCAAAAGTAGCTACTTTCGAAACCATAGTTGTAATGATCAATGACTAGTTGGCACGACTCGGTTCAAGATCAGCTCGGTGAAAGGTGTGTGTGTGTACAGGTGAACTGATCCATCCCCGCATCACCATTCTGACGTCGCATCAACTAAGGCAGAAAGTCATGTACTAACTTGATTTACTAAGTAGTTACTAATGCTACCAATAATCCATTTATTCAGGTACAACTTTTTAACTACTGAACAGACGACACGTTGGGACAAAACTAAATATAATTATGATAAGATGCAGATTAACAAGAGATGGGATATCTTGACTCGCATCACAATGCATGGACTTAAGTTAATCTAAACAACCAAAATGTGCGGCTCTCCACTGCGGATCAAACTCTCACTGCGGCCCAAACTCTTCACTGCGGCTCAAACTCTCCACTGTAGGCCAAACTCTCCACTGCGGGCCAAACTCTTCACTGCGGCTCAAACTCTCACTGTGGCTCAACATCAAGGCGAGTCGAGTCTGTGGTGTGTTTGACTCGCATTAGTATGTATGGCCCTTAAACCCACAAACACACACACGAGTCTATGGCGCATTCCACATGCCAGCGTCTACGGTCTGTTCAACTCATCAGTCTGCTGCTTGTTTAACCCGAGTCAATGCTAATTCCACTGGTCTGAGTCTTCAGCAAGTTTCACACCCGAATTCATGTTTAGTTCAACTCACACTAGTCTACATTCTGTTTTGACACACCCGAGTCGACACCTGAGATGTTACTGTCGCATCTACAACTTCCATGCGGCATGCGGCAAAGCACTCACAAGTATGATGATCTTCTATGCAAGCAATATGATTGGTCCGGTGCCAAGGTCATATGGCACTTTCCCAAGTCAAGCGTCCTGCCTTTTCCCGTATGGCTGATGACCCTAAATCGGACAATTGACCTCGTACAAAATCTAAGTGTGATTATATATCAATCCAGTCTGCTGCCAGTACCATGCAAGACATCATCACAACAAGATGAGTGGCCTCCTTGATTGACAATTTTACATGTATCCCCTCTGCTCTTAAGCGAATATTCCTAGAGAGTTTAGAGATGTTTCTTTTTCAACCAATCAACTGGTACAGATTAAAGCAATTTTCTTGTCAAACTTGGCGCCAGACAATTCATCAAGTTTGGAGAGAACGCCAAAATAAATATGGAAGCGATCGACTTGTTCAGTTTAGGGAGGATTTCTGGACAAACTTTGCATCAGACAACTTAATCAGTAGTGAGGATATTCAGACAACCTGGTGCAAAGAGGTTGTTTGAGACTCCTCTCTAAAGACTATGCTGCCTAGTTTGTTTTGAACTCCTCTTTACACTGGACAAGTTGAAGGCTTCAATAGTCATCTCGAAATAAGCTCTGGATTGATGAAAAGTTTAAGAAAAATACATGTAATCTGTACTGACTGATAGGATGACCAAGAACTTCTCATAACATTCTAGGAATCCTCACTTAAGAGCAGAGGGTGGTTTGCAAAAAGGTCAATCAATGATGCCACTCACCTGGATTGGAAGATGTCTTGTATGGTACCGAAAGAAGACTACATTGACATTATATCACTCACAGATTTTGCATGAGGACAAATGTCTCGACTTAGGGACATTTGCCATATGGAAGAAGACCAAACGTTTGTCTTGATAAATGACACATGACCTAACAACAGAACACCGTACAGCTTGCACAGGCGATCCTCATACTGGAATGCTTTGCCACATGGAAGATGCAGACTCAACCGTGACATATTAGATACTGACTTGGGTGTGTCAAGCAGGCTGTAGAATCTGACAAATTGAACAGACTGTATACTTGGGTGAGTGAAGTCATCCTCATCGACAACAAACTCACTAACTGCATCCTCTTATATATCCACCATCCCTCCTCCATGAGTAGCCAACTGATGACATCAAGTCCCTGCAGAAGGTTTCCTTCACTAAAAGAACCACCTAAATGCAGAGTCAAGGCCTCATCAGCCGGAAACTCCTCGTACACATTCTCATCTACCACAAGCTCACACACTGCACTCTCCTCCACATCCACCATCCTTACCATACCCTCATCCACATCAGACATCGGCAGATCCTCCTCCGCGCATGTTCGTTCCACTGCTAGCTTCGTGGTCGTCATCACACCAACAACTGCATCCTCTGTACCTGTAATGAGACAGAATGAAATGCAAAGTACTCAAATGGATGACAAAAATAAAGCGGTGTGTGGAACCTGAATACAACCTTAAATCAAAAGGACCATGACACCCTGGATCTGTAACCCAAGTTGAAAAGCTTAAAGGACTATGCAACACAAAACACTATAAAATTCAGGTAAAATTGGGTACCCAGAAAAGGCTCCGGACAGACATATTTGTTTTAGTCAATTAAAGGACAGTGACGCTGGTGCTACAGGGTTGATCCAGACAAAAGGTACACTACAGCACCACATTATGGTGTATTTAGTTTAAGCTCGATATAATTCCACTAATTGATTAATGAGAAGTCGCTCTGGAATTACACAGTTATGGATGTTTAGTCAATTTTCCTGAGTACACCGATTACCGGTGACATGAGCAATAATAGCCTGTGTTTCAAAACGAGACTATGCAAATAATGTCCACAGCCTCTATGAGGGCTCTATGTTGGTTGCTATTCAGATAGTGGGGCTAAAACACTTGGCTGAATAGCAAACACAGATCCTGATCAGACGCGGCGCTACGCTGTGGCTGATCTGGATCCATGTTGTTTGCAAATGTGATTTTATTTACTCAGCAGGCAAAGGGTTAAGCATAATGATATTGTTTTATTTTATGCAATATCAGTTTGAAACAAGTAAATCATAACTGAACAAAGTGAAAACAACAGCACTGAGCTCCAAGTTTTATTTACGCGGGGATTATCAATTATCGGCGACGATGTACATTTCGCCTCAGAAGCTTATACCAATACCGTATAAGGCAATCGTGTGATGTCAATGATCGCCAATATGCCTGTAGACATTTCAGCTCGTTTTTCCTAGCGACATTTGTTTAACTCGGACGTAAATAGTAAACACAATATGCGCAAGTGTGGTTCACTTGGATTTATTCCGATATCACTGCTAATTAGTATTCACCGATATTAAGGTCACTGGGGATAAAGGGCAATAAATTCAGCGTTTTGCATCCGATATTTCGTCGAAAATCCTGCTCGTACCACCACTGCATTATAGCGATATTAATCTTCTTAAGTTTACCTCTATTGATACCGATAACAGACTCCGGACATATTTGAGGATTCTTAGTCAATAAAAGGACAATAACCATGGTGTTACTAGCCAGTTAGATGCTGAGAACAGACTCCGGACGGATATATTTGAAGATTCTTAGTTAATAAAAGGACAATAACCATGGTGTTACTAGCCAGTTAGAGGCTGAGAACAGACTCCGGACGGACATATTTGAGGATTCCTAATCAATAAAATGGCAATAACCATGGTGTTACTAGCAAGTTAGAAGCTGAGAACAGACTCCGGACGGATATATTTGAAGATTCTTAGTCAATAAAAGGGCAATAACCATGGTGTTACTAGCGAGTTAGAGGCTGAGAACAGACTCCGGACGGACATATTTGAGGATTCCTAATCAATAAAAGGACAATAACCATGGTGTTACTAGCCAGCTACGTGCTGAGAACAGACTCCGGACGGACATATTTGAGGAATCTTAATCAATAAAAGGACAATAACCATGGTGTTACTAGCACGATTCCTGAAAAGTGCATGTGCTCCACCACACTATGGCAATACATATTCAAAGTTTCGTACAATTCCACCATTTGATTACCGAGAACTGGCTTCGGACAGATGCACAGCATCACCAAAATAGCCGAAATGTTGAGGTATAAGAAAAGGCTCTCGTGTCCAGATCACGATATCTACACATCAAGGCATGTCACATTGCTAAGTATGAATCATGATGAATGTGGTATTGGACACACAAACTAAATAAGAATCTGCCAGTGGGGAAGGCCAGAGTTCCCTACCCAACATTTCACAATGTCTCACCACGAGGATGCATACAATTGTACAAGGATATGTCTCACAAGGAGGATGCATACAATTGTACAAGGATATGTCTCACAAGGAGGATGCATACAAGTGTGCGAGGATATGTCTCACACAACCAGGATGAATACAATTGTGCGAGGAAATGTCTCACACCACTAGGAAGCATCACATTGTGTGAGGAAATGTCTCACACCACGAGGAAGCATCACATTGTGTGAGGAAATGTCTCACAAGGAGGATGCATACAATTGTGCGAGGATATGTCTCTCACTACGAGGAAGCATCAAATTGTGCGAGGATATGTCTCACAAGGAGGATGCATACAATTGTGCGAGGATATGTCTCACACTACGAGGATGAATACAATTGTGTGAGGATATGTCTCACACTACGATTAAGAATCAACTTGTGTGAGGAAATGTCTCACACAATGAGGCATCAACTTGTGTGAGGTATTGCCTCGCATATATAATATCGATCACGTCTCCAGGTTAAAACTCGATACAAGCAAATGTAAGGTGTTATAAAACCATTGTGTTGATGTTGCTAACCTCCAGTATGGGTAACAGACATTATGTGATGTTGTGAACCTCCAGTGTGGGTAGCAGACATTATGTGATGTTGCTAACCTCCAGTGTGGGTAGCAGACATTATGTGATGTTGCTAACCTCCAGTGTGGGTAGCAGACATTATGTGATGTTGCTAACCTCCAGTATGGGTAGCAGACATTATGTGATGTTAACCTCCAGTATGGGTAGCAGACATTATGTGATGTTAACCTCCAGTATGGGTAGCAGACATTATGTGATGTTAACCTCCAGTATGGGTAGCAGACATTATGTGATGTTGTGAACCTCCAGTATGGGTAGCAGACATTATGTGATGTTGTGAACCTCCAGTATGGGTAGCAGACAGTATGTGATGTTGTTAACCTCCAGTGTGGGTAGCAGACATTATGTGATGTTGCTAACCTCCAGTATGGGTAACAGACATTATGTGATGTTGTTAACCTCCAGTGTGGGTAGCAGACATTATGTGATGTTGTTAACCTCCAGTATGGGTAGCAGACATTATGTGATGTTAACCTCCAGTATGGGTAGCAGACATTATGTGATGTTGTTAACCTCCAGTATGGGTAGCAGACATTATGTGATGTTGCTAACCTCCAGTGTGGGTAGCAGACATTATTTGATGTTGTGAACCTCCAGTATGGGTAGCAGACATTATGTGATGTTGTTAACCTCCAGTATGGGTAGCAGACATTATGTGATGTTGTGAACCTCCAGTATGGGTAGCAGACATTATGTGATGTTGCTAACCTCCAGTATGGGTAGCAGACAGTATGTGATGTTGTGAACCACCAGTATGGGTAGCAGACATTATGTGATGTTGTTAACCTCCAGTATGGGTAGAAGACATTATGTGATGTTGCTAACCTCCAGTATGGGTAGCAGACAGTATGTGATGTTAACCTCCAGTGTGGGTAGCAGACAGTATGTGATGTTAACCTCCAGTATGGGTAGCAGACATTATGTGATGTTGTGAACCTCCAGTGTGATGTTGTTACATCATAATATAATAGATTCTGCAGATAAAAGCAACATTTATTCTTTCGAGATCATGAACCGATTTCAAAAATGGGAGACTTACCGTCTTCAACAGTTAGCCGATCGTCCACAGTCACCTGGCAGACCCGCTGCTGCGTCACCTGGCAGTCCCGCTGCTCCACCACCACAGAGTCGTCCTCCTCCTCTGCTATCTCCACCCCTACAATGATATAAAACATCTTGTCACAATCTATTCATATACACAACACGATACTAGGTATTCCTCACACCTGGACTATTACAAACATATTATGCAAGAATCGTGCATGTTTGTCTGCTCTTGGCAACATGTAAGCATGCCATTCACAATCATATGCAAGAATTGTCGTGTTTGTCTGCTCTCGGCAACATGTAAGCATGTCATTCACAACCATATGCAAGAAGTGTCGCGTTTGTCTGCTCTCGGCAACATGTAAGCATGTCATTCACAATCATATGCAAGAATTGTCGCGTTTGTCTGCTCTCGGCAACATGTAAGCATGTCATTCACAACCATATGCAAGAAGTGTCGTGTTTGTCTGCTCTTGGCAACATGTAAGCATGCCATTCACACTCATATGCAAGAATTGTCGTGTTTGTCTGCTCTTTGCAACATGTAAGCATGCCATTCACAATCATATGCAAGAATTGTGCGTGTTTGTCTGCTCTTGGCAACATGTAAGCATGTCATTCACAACCATATGCAAGAATGCAAGAATCCTAACGGCTCCAGCAGGACTCAAACTCCGGACCTTTCGCACATACAGCGAACGCACTCCCACTGTGCTAACACGACTACCACAACTTGCTATATTATATATCATTTGTATGGCTCAAGTGATAATGCAAGGATTAGTGTGATTCTCTGTCTTCTAACTTAGGTCCTTGGACATGCACCATGTCTACTCTTCAGGAGATACATATATACTAGCAATATACGCACATTGATGTAAAATTGTAACATTTGGATATACGACCTACGTAGACCCCGCACTAGCCTGCACAATACTGCTGCCGTCCAAGGGTCTAATGAAGGCTCTGTACAATGTACAGTAACAGTCGAGTTACAATACAGGTGTTTTTCTCAAGCATTCATACTGGGGGTGGCTGGATGTGTTGGGTTTCTTGGGAAATAGAGTACCCTCAAGTCCCCATTTGCAAAGAAGTTAACCACAAAGACTTAAAATTAGATGCTCCGTAATTCCATTCAAGTCATTTGTGTCGCAACAAATTTCTTGGGTAAATACCTTGAAACCCCTCACAAAAATCGTTGATAGGATAAACTAGCCGTGTTAAAATCTATTATTAGTACGAAAAATGATGTATGCTCAGGCTTTGCTTAGAATGCAGGAAATGGCATTTCAGAGAATCTAGATTTCAATAAATTTTCGAGGCTATATGCCCCCCGGCCCCTCTTTTTCAAACATGACTAGTGCCCCGCTAGCAATGCCTTAATGTTTTAATAGTTATTCTTTTGCAGTAAAGTGTTGATTTACACATCCCGGTTTTAATTTACAGGCTCTTTCGAGGTTTATTTAGCACATTTAACATATACATTTGTACATTTGTAATTTAGCACATTTAGCATATACATTTGTAATTATGACAATTACAGTTACCACGAACGACGAAACAGGGATATGTGAATGAGGAAGATGGGACTGGAGGGTGGTAGACAAGGGGGTTGAGGGTGGTAGACAAGGGGGTTGAAGGTGGGAGACCAGTGCGTGGAAAGTGGGAGACCTGTGTGTGGAAAGTGGGAGAACAAGGGGAGGAAGGTGGTACACCAGAGGGTTGAAGGTGGAATAAGTGGTGGTGAAAGGTGGGATACCAGGAGGTGGAAGGTGGGAGACCAAGGGTTGGAATACCTAGGGTTGTTGTGGTATATGGGAAACTTGTACTATCTCGCTACAGAGCTAGCTTTTATAGCGACGAGGTAGGTTATGGAGGATCAGGCAGTCATGGGTTCAAACCCCGACTTGGGCTTGGTTACTTTAATGGTGTCAGAAGTGTTTTTCAGGTGCATGCTAGACTACACAAAGTCGTACCTCAGTTGGAGAGGGCTTTACTCCGTTGAATTTCTGTATGAACGGACGATGTCTGGATTCAAAAGATATGAAGAGAGGAGGACACGGTAGCGTGTTCGCATCCAGGTATTGGAGGATCAGGCAGTCGTGGTTTCGGATCCCGACTTGGGCTCGGTTACTTTAGTGTGGATGGTGGGATACCAAGAGGTGGAAAACCAATGGGTGGATGGTGCGAAACCAGTGGTGGAAGGTGGGAAAACCAATGGGTGGACTCCCCGTGGATGGTGGGAGACCAGGAGATGGAAGGCATGAGACGCAGGATGGAAGATGGGAGACCAGGGTGTGGAAGGCGGGATAAATGGTGTCGAAGGTGGGAGACCAGAAAGTGAAGGTGAGTGACGTTGGGTGGGAGATAAGGACCACTTCCCCCCTCCATTATAACTGAACGTCTCGGAGGCTAATGTAAACGCAGAAGACTGGAAGGTGAAATAGTAGACATCTATATACAGATTTACATGTACACGCATCATGGAAATTCATCATGCAATAAGTATAGTCTTGACAAAATTCATCCAAGATCCAGCCTCCCCCACCCACACAGCAGCGACAAATAATGACAAAATGACAGCAGTGTCTAAAGTAAATAAAAAAGCTAACTTACCAAACACGCACGGGCAGAACACCTCCAACAAACGTCTTCCGAATCGGCTGAACATTCTGGCTATGTGATTCTTGCTATGTGTTGCTATGTGATTCTTGCTATGTGATATTGGACTCTTAGGTTTCTTATATAAATGGTTCGTATAAGGAAGGCTAAGAGACCGAAAATGCGTGTGTTTTACTTTATATAGTGAGCATTGTGAGCCGCTATTGGGACATTCCATTTTCAACATAGGGATGAACAGGTAATAGCAGGTTTACTATTCCTAAAACTAAAGGTCCAATTTCATATATTTTCCAATTCAATCCATATTTATGGTAGGCCTTATAATTATGGCCATGTCTAATTGAATAAATTAACATGTAATTTTTATAATAAATGGTTACAGCACAACATTCACAACCCGATTTACCTAAAATGTAGAGTTTCTAGTTGGTAACTCCCCTCATCACGACTTGCTCGGGGCGTACAACACCTTTATAATCCATTGTTGGTGATTGTGACTGGATAAATGGAAAATATAGCGATTATATTGTGTGTGTCAGACCGATAGCAGGAGCGGGTCCAGGATTTCGGATTAGAGGAGGTGCAACGTTGTAGCAATCAGTATTCAATCATACGTAAAGAGAGGGTACTGTAACTCGTGTAGCAATCTAGCATTCAATAATACGTACAGAGGGTACTGTAACACGTGTAGCAATCTAGCATTCAATAATACGTACAGAGGGTACTGTAACACGTGTAGCAATCTAGCATTCAATAACACGTACAGAGAGGGTACTGTAACACGTGTAGCAATATAGCATTCAATAATACGTATGGAGGGGGTACTGTAACTCGTGTAGCAATCTAGCATTCAATAATACGTACAGAGGTGGTATTGTAACCCGTGTAGTAATCTAGCATTCAATAATACGTACATAGAGGGTACTGTAACCCGTGTAGCAATATAGCATTCAATAATACGTACAGAGGGTACTGTAACTCGTGTAGTAATCTAGCATTCAATAATACGTACAGAGAGGGTACTGTAACCCGTGTAGCAATCTAGCATTCAATAATACGTACAGAGGGTACTGTAACCCGTGTAGAAATCTAGCATTCAATAATACGTATGGATGGGGTGCTGTAACCCGTGTAGCAATCTAGCATTCAATAATACGTACTGAGGGGACTGTAACTCGTGTAGTAATCTAGCAATCAATAATACGTACAGAGCGTGTACTGTAACTCGTGTATCAATCTAGCATTCAATAACACGTACAGAGAGGGTACTGTAACACGTGTAGCAATCGACCATTCAATAATACGTACAGAGGGGGTACTGTAACACGTGTAGTAATCTAGCATTCAATACTACTTACAGAGAGAGTACTGTAACACGTGTAGCAATCTAGCATTCAATAATACGTACAGAGAGGGTACTGTAACTCGTGTAGTAATCTAGCATTCAATAATACTTACAGAGAGGGTACTGTAGCACGTGTAGCAATCTAGCATTCAATAATACGTACATAGGTGGTACTGTAACCCGTGTAACAATCTAGCATTCAATAATACGTACAGAGGGGGTACTGTAACCCGTGTAGTAATCTAGCATTCAATAATACGTACAGAGGGGGTACTGTAACCCGTGTAGTAATCTAGCATTCAATAATACGTACAGAGAGAGTACTGTAACCCGTGTAGCAATCTAGTATTCAATAATACGTACAGAGAGGGTACTGTAACTCGTGTAGTAATCTAGCATTTAATAATACGCACAGAGGGGGTACTGTAACTCATGTAGCAATCTAGCATTCAATAATATGCACAGAGGGGGTACTGTAACTCGTGTAACAATCTAGCATTCAATAATACGTACAGACTGGGTACTGTAACTCGTGTAGTAATCTAGCAATCAATAATACGTACAGCGAGGGTACTGTAACTCGCGTAGTAATCTAGCATTCAATAATACGTACAGAGGGGGTACTGTAACACGTGTAGTAATCTAGCATTCAATATTACGTACAGAGAGGGTACTGTAACCCGTGTAGCAATCTAGCATTCAATAACACGTACATAGGGGGTACTGTAACTCGTGTAGTAATCTAGCATTCAATAATACGTACTGAGAGGGTACTGTAACTCGTGTAGTAATCTAGCATTCAATAATACGTACAGATGGGGTACTGTAACCCGTGTAGCAATATAGCATTCAATAATACGTACAGATGGGGTACTGTAACCCGTGTAGCAATCTAGCATTCAATAACACGTATGGAGGGGTTACTGTAACTTGTGTAGCAATCTAGCATTCAATAACACGTATGGAGGGTGTACTGTAACCCGTGTAGAAATCTAACATTCAATAACACGTATGGAGGGGGTACTGTAACCCGTTTAGCAACCTAGTATTCAATAACACGTATGGAGGGGATACTGTAACCCGTGTGGCAATCTAGCATTCAATAACACGTAGGGAGGGGGTACTGTAACCCGTGTAGCAATCTAGCATTCAATAACACGTATGGAGGGGGTACTGTAACCCGTGTAGCAATCTAGCATTCAATAACACGTATGGAGGGGGTACTATAACCCGTGTAGCAATCTAGCATTCAATAACACGAACAGAGGGAGTACTGTAACCCGTGTAGCAATATAGCATTCAATAATACGTATGGAGGGAGTACTGTAACTCGTGTAGCAATCTAGCATTCAATAATACGTAGGGAGGGGGTACTGTAACCCGTGTAGTAATCTAGCATTCAATAATACGTATGGAGGGGGTACTGTAACCGGTGTAGCAATCTAGCATTCAATAATACGTACAGAGAGGGTACTGTAACCCGTGTAGCAATCTAGCATTCAATAACACGTATGGAGGGGGTACTGTAACTCGTGTAGCAATCTAGCAGTCAATAATACGTACAGAGAGGGTACTGTAACTCGGGTAGTAATCTAGCAATCAATAATACGTACAGAGAGAGTACTGTAACTCGTGTAGTAATCTAGCATTCAATAATACCTACAGAGAGGGTACTGTAACCCGTGTAGCAATCTAGCATTCAATAATATGTACAGAGAGGTTACTGTAACACGTGTAGTGAGTGGGTACTGTAACCCGTTTAGCAATCTAGCATTCAATAATACGTACAGAGAGTGTACTGTAACTCGTGTAGTAATCTAGCAATCAATAATACGTACAGAGAGGGTACTGTAACCCGTGTAGTAAACTAGCATTCAATAATACGTACAGAGGGGGTACTGTAACCCGTGTAGCAATCTAGCATTCAATAACACGTACAGAGAGGGTACTGTAACTCGTGTAGCAATCTAGCATTCAATAATATGTACAGAGGGGGTACTGTAACCCGTGTAGTAATCTAGCATTCAATAATACGTATGGAGGGAGATCTGTAACCCGTGTAGCAATCTAGCATTCAATAACACGTACAGAGAGTGTACTGTAACCCGTGTAGTAATTTAGCATTCAATAATACGTACAGAGAGGGTACTGTAACCCGTGTAGTAATCTAGCATTCAATAATACGTACAGAGAGGGTACTGTAACTCGTGTAGCAATCTAACATTCAATAACACGTATGGAGGGGGTACTTAACTAGTGTAGCAATCTAGCATTCAATAATACGTATAGAGGGGGTACTGTAACCCGTATAGCAATCTAGCATTCAATAATACGCACAGAGGGGTTACTGTAACTCGTGTAACAATCTAGCATTCAATAATACGTACAGACTGGATACTGTAACTCGTGTAGCAATCTAGCATTCAATAATACGCACAGAGGGAGTACTGTAACTTGTGTAACAATCTAGCATTCAATAATACGTACAGACTGGGTACTGTAACTCGTGTAGCAATCTAGCATTCAATAATACGTATGGAGGGGGTACTGTAACATGTGTAGTAATCTAGCATTCAATAATACGTATGGAGAGGGTACTGTAACCCGTGTAGCAATCTAGCATTTAATAACACGTATGGATGGGATACTGTAACCCGTGTAGCAATCTAGCATTCAATAATACGTCTGGAGGGGGTACTGTAACTCGTATAGCAATCTAGCATTCAATAATACGTACAGATGGGGTACTGTAACCCGTGTAGCAATCTAGCATTCAATAATACGTACAGATGGGGTACTGTAACCCGTGTAGCAATCTAGCATTCAATAACACGTATGGAGGGGTTACTGTAACTCGTGTAGCAATCTAGCATTCAATAACACGTATGGAGGGTGTACTGTAACCCGTGTAGAAATCTAACATTCAATAACACGTATGGAGGGGGTACTGTAACCCGTTTAGCAATCTAGTATTCAATAACACATATGGATGGGATACTGTAACCCGTGTGGCAATCTAGCATTCAATAACACGTATGGAGGGGGTACTGTAACCCGTGTAGCAATCTAGCATTCAATAACACGTATGGAGGGGGTACTGTAACCCGTGTAGCAATCTAGCATTCAATAATACGTACAGAGGGGGTACTGTAACCCGTGTAGCAATCTAGCATTCAATAACACGTATGGAGGGGGTACTATAACCCGTGTAGCAATCTAGCATTCAATAACACGCACAGAGGGAGTACTGTAACCCGTGTAGCAATATAGCATTCAATAATACGTATGGAGGGAGTACTGTAACTCGTGTAGCAATCTAGCATTCAATAATACGTATGGAGGGGGTACTGTAACCCGTGTAGTAATCTAGCATTCAATAATACGTATGGAGGGGGTACTGTAACCTGTGTAGCAATCTAGCATTCAATAATACGTACAGAGAGGGTACTGTAACCCGTGTAGCAATCTAGCATTCAATAACACGTATGGAGGGGGTACTGTAACTCGTGTAGCAATCTAGCAGTCAATAATACGTACAGAGAGGGTACTGTAACTCGTGAAGTAATCTAGCAATCAATAATACGTACAGAGAGGGTACTGTAACTCGTGTAGTAATCTAGCAATCAATAATACCTACAGAGAGGGTACTGTAACTTGTGTAGCAATCTAGCATTCAATAATACGTACAGAGAGGGTACTGTAACACGTGTAGCAATCTAGCATTCAATAATACGTACAGAGAGGGTACTGTAACACGTGTAGTAATCTAGCATTCAATAATACGTACAGAGAGGGTACTGTAACCCGTGTAGTAATCTAGCATTCAATAATACGTACAGAGAGGGTACTGTAACACGTGTAGTAATCTAGCATTCAATAATACGTACAGAGAGGGTACTGTAACTCGTGTAGTAATCTAGCAATCAATAATACGTACAGAGAGGGTACTGTAACCTGTGTAGCAATCTAGCATTCAATAATACGTACAGACTGGGTACTGTAACTCGTGTAGCAATCTAGCATTCAATAATACGTACAGAGGGTACTGTAAATCGTGTAGTAATCAAGCAATCAATAATACGTACAGAGAGGGTACTGTAACCCGTGTAGTAATCTAGCATTCAATAATACGTACAGAGGGGGTACTGTAACCCGTGTAGCAATCTAGCATTCAATAACACGTACAGAGAGGGTACTGTAACTCGTGTAGCAATCTAGCATTCAATAATATGTACAGAGGGGGTACTGTAACCCGTGTAGTAATCTAGCATTCAATAATACGTATGGAGGGAGATCTGTAACCCGTGTAGCAATCTAGCATTCAATAACACGTACAGAGAGTGTACTGTAACCCGTGTAGTAATTTAGCATTCAATAATACGTACAGAGAGGGTACTGTAACCCGTGTAGTAATCTAGCATTCAATAATACGTACAGAGAGGGTACTGTAACTCGTGTAGCAATCTAACATTCAATAACACGTATGGAGGGGGTACTTAACTAGTGTAGCAATCTAGCATTCAATAATACGTATAGAGGGGGTACTGTAACCCGTATAGCAATCTAGCATTCAATAATACGCACAGAGGGGGTACTGTAACTCGTGTAACAATCTAGCATTCAATAATACGTACAGACTGGATACTGTAACTCGTGTAGCAATCTAGCATTCAATAATACGCACAGAGGGGGTACTGTAACTCGTGTAACAATCTAGCATACAATAATACGTACAGACTGTGTACTGTAACTCGTGTAGCAATCTAGCATACAATAATACGTACAGAGGGGGTACTGTAACATGTGTAGTAATCTAGCATTCAATAATACGTATGGAGAGGGTACTGTAACCCGTGTAGCAATCTAGCATTTAATAACACGTATGGATGGGATACTGTAACCCGTGTAGCAATCTAGCATTCAATAATACGTCTGGAGGGGGTACTGTAACTCGTATAGCAATCTAGCATTCAATAATACGTACAGATGGGGTACTGTAACCCGTGTAGCAATCTAGCATTCAATAATACGTACAGATGGGGTACTGTAACCCGTGTAGCAATCTAGCATTCAATAACACGTATTGGGGGGTTACTGTAACTCGTGTAGCAATCTAGCATTCAATAACACGTATGGAGGGTGTACTGTAACCCGTGTAGAAATCTAGCATTCAATAACACGTATGGAGGGGGTACTGTAACCCGTGTAGCAATCTAGCATTCAATAATACGTACAGAGGGGGTACTGTAACCCGTGTAGCAATCTAGCATTCAATAACACGTATGGAGGGGGTACTATAACCCGTGTAGCAATCTAGCATTCAATAACACGCACAGAGGGAGTACTGTAACCCGTGTAGCAATATAGCATTCAATAATACGTATGGAGGGAGTACTGTAACTCGTGTAGCAATCTAGCATTCAATAATACGTATGGAGGGGGTACTGTAACCGTGTAGCAATCTAGCATTCAATAATACGTACAGAGAGGGTACTGTAACCCGTGTAGCAATCTAGCATTCAATAACACGTATGGAGGGGGTACTGTAACCCGTGTAGCAATCTAGCATTCAATAACACGTATGGAGGGGGTACTGTAACCCGTGTAGCAATCTAGCATTCAATAACACGTACAGAGGGGGTACTGTAACCCGTGTAGCAATCTAGCATTCAATAACACGTATGGAGGGGGTACTGTAACCCGTGTAGCAATCTAGCATTCAATAACACGTATGGAGGGAGTACTGTAACACGTGTAGCAATCTAGCATTCAATAATACGTATGGAGGGGGTACTGTAACCCGTGTAGTAATCTAGCATTCAATAATACGTATGGAGGGGGTACTGTAACCTGTGTAGCAATCTAGCATTCAATAATACGTACAGAGAGTGTACTGTAACCCGTGTAGCAATCTAGCATTCAATAACACGTATGGAGGGGGTACTGTAACTCGTGTAGCAATCTAGCATTCAATAATACGTACAGAGAGGGTACTGTAACTCGTGTAGTAATCTAGCAATCAATAATACGTCTGGAGGGGGTACTGTAACTCGTATAGCAATCTAGCATTCAATAATACGTACAGATGGGGTACCGTAACCCGTGTAGCAATCTAGCAATCAATAATACGTACAGATGGGGTACTGTAACCCGTGTAGCAATCTAGCATTCAATAACACGTATGGAGGGGTTACTGTAACTCGTGTAGCAATCTAGCAATCAATAACATGTATGGAGGGTGTACTGTAACCCGTGTAGAAATCTAACATTCAATAACACGTATGGAGGGGGTACTGTAACCCGTTTAGCAACCTAGTATTCAATAACACGTATGGATGGGATACTGTAACCCGTGTGGCAATCTAGCATTCAATAACACGTATGGAGGGGTTACTGTAACCCGTGTAGCAATCTAGCATTCAATAACACGTATGGAGGGGGTACTGTAACCCGTGTAGCAATCTAGCATTCAATAATACGTACAGAGGGGGTACTGTAACCCGTGTAGCAATCTAGCATTCAATAACACGTATGGAGGGGGTACTATAACCCGTGTAGCAATCTAGCATTCAATAACACGCACAGAGGGAGTACTGTAACCCGTGTAGCAATATAGCATTCAATAATACGTATGGAGGGAGTACTGTAACTCGTGTAGCAATCTAGCATTCAATAATACGTATGGTGGGGGTACTGTAACCCGTGTAGTAATCTAGCATTCAATAATACGTATGGAGGGGGTACTGTAACCTGTGTAGCAATCTAGCATTCAATAATACGTACAGAGAGGGTACTGTAACCCGTGTAGCAATCTAGCATTCAATAACACGTATGGAGGGGGTACTGTAACTCGTGTAGCAATCTAGCAGTCAATAATACGTACAGAGAGGGTACTGTAACTCGTGTAGTAATCTAGCAATCAATAATACGTACAGAGAGGGTACTGTAACTCGTGTAGTAATCTAGCATTCAATAATACCTACAGAGAGGGTACTGTAACCCGTGTAGCAATCTAGCATTCAATAATATGTACAGAGAGGGTACTGTAACACGTGTAGTAATCTAGCATTCAATAATACGTATAGAGTGGGTACTGTAACCCGTGTAGCAATCTAGCATTCAATAATACGTACAGAGAGTGTACTGTAACTCGTGTAGTAATCTAGCAATCAATAATACGTACAGAGAGGGTACTGTAACTTGTGTAGTAATCTAGCATTCAATAATACGTACAGAGGGGGTACTGTAACCCGTGTAGCAATCTAGCATTCAATAATATGTACAGAGAGGGTACTGTAACACGTGTAGTAATCTAGCATTCAATAATACGTACAGAGAGAGTACTGTAACCCGTGTAGTAATCTAGCATTCAATAATACGTACAGAGAGGGTACTGTAACACGTGTAGTAATCTAGCATTCAATAATACGTACAGAGAGGGTACTGTAACTCGTGTAGTAATCTAGCATTCAATAATACGTACAGACTGGGTACTGTAACTCGTGTAGCAATCTAGCATTCAATAATACGTACAGAGGGTACTGTAACCCGTGTAGCAATCTAGCATTCAATAACACGTATGGAGGGGGTACTGTAACCCGTGTAGCAATCTAGCATTCAATAACACGCACAGAGGGAGTACTGTAACCCGTGTAGCAATATAGCATTCAATAATACGTATGGAGGGAGTACTGTAACTCGTGTAGCAATCTAGCATTCAATAATACGTATGGAGGGGGTACTGTAACCCGTGTAGTAATCTAGCATTCAATAATACGTATGGAGGGGGTACTGTAACCTGTGTAGCAATCTAGCATTCAATAATACGTACAGAGAGGGTACTGTAACCCGTGTAGCAATCTAGCATTCAATAACACGTATGGAGGGGGTACTGTAACTCGTGTAGCAATCTAGCAGTCAATAATACGTACAGAGAGGGTACTGTAACTCGTGTAGTAATCTAGCATTCAATAATACGTACAGAGAGGGTACTGTAACTCGTGTAGTAATCTAGCATTCAATAATACGTACAGAGAGGGTACTGTAACCCGTGTAGCAATCTAGCATTCAATAATACGTACAGAGAGGGTACTGTAACACGTGTAGTAATCTAGCATTCAATAATACGTATAGAGAGGGTACTGTAACCCGTGTAGCAATCTAGCATTCAATAATACGTACAGAGAGGTACTGTAACTCGTGTAGTAATCTAGCAATCAATAATACGTACAGAGAGGGTACTGTAACTCGTGTAGTAATCTAGCATTCAATAATACGTACAGAGGGGGTACTGTAACCCGTGTAGCAATCTAGCATTCAATAATACGTACAGAGAGGGTACTGTAACACGTGTAGTAATCTAGCATTCAATAATACGTACAGAGAGGGTACTGTAACCCGTGTAGTAATCTAGCATTCAATAATACGTACAGAGAGGGTACTGTAACCCGTGTAGTAATCTAGCATTCAATAATACGTACAGAGAGGGTACTGTAACTCGTGTAGCAATCTAGCATTCAATAATACGTATGGAGGGGGTACTGTAACTCGTGTAGCAATCTAGCATTCAATAATACGTACAGAGGGGTACTGTAACTCGTGTAGTAATCTAGCATTCAATAATACGTACAGAGAGGGTACTGTAACCCGTGTAGCAATCTAGCATTCAATAATACGTATGGAGGGGGTACTGTAACCCGTGTAGCAATCTAGCATTCAATAATACGTACAGAGGGGTACTGTAACCCGTGTAGCAATCTAGCATTCAATAATACGTATGGAGGGGTACTGTAACCCGTGTAGCAATCTAGCATTCAATAATACGTACAGGGGGGTACTGTAACCCGTGTAGCAATCTAGCATTCAATAATACGTATGGAGGGGGTACTGTAACCCGTGTAGCAATCTAGCATTCAATAATACGTACAGAGGGGGTACTGTAACCCGTGTAGCAATCTAGCATTCAATAATACGTATGGAGGGGGTACTGTAACTCGTGTAGCAATCTAGCATTCAATAATACGTACAGAGAGGGTACTGTAACCCGTGTAGTAATCTAGCATTCAATAATACGTACAGAGAGGGTACTGTAACTCGTGTAGTAATCTAGCATTCAATAATACGTACAGAGAGGGTACTGTAACCCGTGTAGCAATCTAGCATTCAATAATACGTACAGAGAGGGTACTGTAACACGTGTAGTAATCTAGCATTCAATAATACGTATAGAGTGGGTACTGTAACCCGTGTAGCAATCTAGCATTCAATAATACGTACAGAGAGTGTACTGTAACTCGTGTAGCAATCTAGCAATCAATAATACGTACAGAGAGGGTACTGTAACTCGTGTAGTAATCTAGCATTCAATAATACGTACAGAGGGGGTACTGTAACCCGTGTAGCAATCTAGCATTCAATAATACGTACAGAGAGGGTACTGTAACCCGTGTAGCAATCTAGCATTCAATAATACGTACAGAGAGGGTACTGTAACCCGTGTAGTAATCTAGCATTCAATAATACGTACAGAGAGGGTACTGTAACCCGTGTAGCAATCTAGCATTCAATAATACGTACAGAGAGGGTACTGTAACCCGTGTAGTAATCTAGCATTCAATAATACGTACAGAGGGGGTACTGTAACTCGTGTAGCAATCTAGCATTCAATAATACGTACAGAGGGGGTACTGTAACCCGTGTAGCAATCTAGCATTCAATAACACGTATAGAGGGGGTACTGTAACCCGTGTAGCAATCTAGCATTCAATAACACGCACAGAGGGAGTACTGTAACCCGTGTAGCAATATAGCATTCAATAATACGTATGGAGGGAGTACTGTAACTCGTGTAGCAATCTAGCATTCAATAATACGTATGGAGGGGGTACTGTAACCCGTGTAGTAATCTAGCATTCAATAATACGTATGGAGGGGGTACTGTAACCTGTGTAGCAATCTAGCATTCAATAATACGTACAGAGAGGGTACTGTAACCCGTGTAGCAATCTAGCATTCAATAACACGTATGGAGGGGGTACTGTAACTCGTGTAGCAATCTAGCATTCAATAATACGTACAGAGAGGGTACTGTAACTCGTGTAGTAATCTAGCAATCAATAATACGTACAGAGAGGGTACTGTAACTCGTGTAGTAATCTAGCATTCAATAATACCTACAGAGAGGGTACTGTAACCCGTGTAGCAATCTAGCATTCAATAATATGTACAGAGAGGGTACTGTAACACGTGTAGTAATCTAGCATTCAATAATACGTATAGAGTGGGTACTGTAACCCGTGTAGCAATCTAGCATTCAATAATACGTACAGAGAGGGTACTGTAACTCGTGTAGTAATCTAGCATTCAATAATACGTACAGAGAGGGTACTGTAACTCGTGTAGTAATCTAGCATTCAATAATACGTACAGAGGGGGTACTGTAACCCGTGTAGCAATCTAGCATTCAATAATATGTACAGAGAGGGTACTGTAACACGTGTAGTAATCTAGCATTCAATAATACGTACAGAGAGGGTACTGTAACCCGTGTAGTAATCTAGCATTCAATAATACGTACAGAGAGGGTACTGTAACACGTGTAGTAATCTAGCATTCAATAATACGTACAGAGAGGGTACTGTAACTCGTGTAGTAATCTAGCATTCAATAATACGTACAGACTGGGTACTGTAACTCGTGTAGCAATCTAGCATTCAATAATACGTACAGAGGGTACTGTAACTCGTGTAGTAATCAAGCAATCAATAATACGTACAGAGAGGGTACTGTAAATCGTGTAGTAATCTAGCATTCAATAAAACGTATGGAGGGGGTACTGTAACCTGTGTAGCAATCTAGCATTCAATAATACGTACAGAGAGGATACTGTAACTCGTGTAGTAATCTACCATTCAATAATACATACAGAGAGGGTACTGTAACCCGTGTAGTAATCTAGCATTCAATAATACGTACAGAGGGGGTACTGTAACCCGTGTAGCAATCTAGCATTCAATAACACGTACAGAGAGGGTACTGTAACTCGTGTAGCAATCTAGCATTCAATAATATGTACAGAGGGGGTACTGTAACCCGTGTAGTAATCTAGCATTCAATAATACGTATGGAGGGAGATCTGTAACCCGTGTAGCAATCTAGCATTTAATAACACGTACAGAGAGTGTACTGTAACCCGTGTAGTAATTTAGCATTCAATAATACGTACAGAGAGGGTACTGTAACCCGTGTAGTAATCTAGCATTCAATAATACGTACAGAGAGGGTACTGTGACTCGTGTAGCAATCTAACATTCAATAACACGTATGGAGGGGGTACTTAACTAGTGTAGCAATCTAGCATTCAATAATACGTATAGAGGGGGTACTGTAACCCGTATAGCAATCTAGCATTCAATAATACGCACAGAGGGGGTACTGTAACTCGTGTAACAATCTAGCATTCAATAATACGTACAGACTGTGTACTGTAACTCGTGTAGCAATCTAGCATACAATAATACGTACAGAGGGGGTACTGTAACATGTGTAGTAATCTAGCATTCAATAATACGTATGGAGAGGGTACTGTAACCCGTGTAGCAATCTAGCATTTAATAACACGTATGGATGGGATACTGTAACCCGTGTAGCAATCTAGCATTCAATAATACGTCTGGAGGGGGTACTGTAACTCGTATAGCAATCTAGCATTCAATAATACGTACAGATGGGGTACTGTAACCCGTGTAGCAATCTAGCATTCAATAATACGTACAGATGGGGTACTGTAACCCGTGTAGCAATCTAGCATTCAATAACACGTATTGGGGGGTTACTGTAACTCGTGTAGCAATCTAGCATTCAATAACACGTATGAAGGGTGTACTGTAACCCGTGTAGAAATCTAACATTCAATAACACGTATGGAGGGGATACTGTAACCCGTTTAGCAACATAGTATTCAATAACACGTATGGAGGGGATACTGTAACCCGTGTAGCAATCTAGCATTCAATAACACGTATGGAGGGGGTACTGTAACCCGTGTAGCAATCTAGCATTCAATAATACATACAGAGAGGGTACTGTAACCCGTGTAGTAATCTAGCATTCAATAATACGTACAGAGGGGGTACTGTAACCCGTGTAGCAATCTAGCATTCAATAACACGTACAGAGAGGGTACTGTAACTCGTGTAGCAATCTAGCATTCAATAATACGTACAGAGGGGGTACTGTAACCCGTGTAGTAATCTAGCATTCAATAATACGTATGGAGGGAGAACTGTAACCCGTGTAGCAATCTAGCATTCAATAACACGTACAGAGAGGGTACTGTAACCCGTGTAGTAATCTAGCATTCAATAATACGTACAGAGAGGGTACTGTAACCCGTGTAGCAATCTAGCATTCAATAATACGTATAGAGGGGGTACTGTAACTCGTGTAGCAATCTAGCATTCAATAATACGTATAGAGGGGGTACTGTAACTCGTGTAGCAATCTAGCATTCAATAATACGTACAGAGGGGGTACTGTAACCCGTGTAGCAATCTAGCATTCAATAATACGTACAGAGAGGGTACTGTAACCCGTGTAGCAATCTAGCATTCAATAATACGTCGGAGGGGTACTGTAACCGTGTAGCAATCTAGCATTCAATAATACGTACAGAGGGGGTACTGTAACTCGTGTAGCAATCTAGCATTCAATAATACGTACAGATGGGTACTGTAACCCGTGTAGCAATCTAGCATTCAATAATACGTACAGAGGGGGTACTGTAACCCGTGTAGCAATCTAGCATTCAATAATACGTACAGAGGGGGTACTGTAACCCGTGTAGCAATCTAGCATTCAATAATACGTACAGAGGGGGTACTGTAACCCGTGTAGCAATCTAGCATTCAATAATACGTAGGGAGGAGTACTGTAACCCGTGTAGCAATCTAGCATTCAATAATACGTATGGAGGGGGTACTGTAACCCGTGTAGCAATCTAGCATTCAATAATACGTATGGAGGGGGTACTGTAACTGTGTAGCAATCTAGCATTCAATAATACGTACAGAGGGGGTACTGTAACCCGTGTAGCAATCTAGCATTCAATAATACGTACAGAGGGGGTACTGTAACTCGTGTAGCAATCTAGCATTCAATAATACGTATAGAGGGGGTACTGTAACCCGTGTAGCAATCTAGCATTCAATAATACGTACAGAGAGGGTACTGTAACCCGTGTAGCAATCTAGCATTCAATAATACGTATAGAGGGGGTACTGTAACCCGTGTAGCAATCTAGCATTCAATAACACGTACAGAGGGGGTACTGTAACCCGTGTAGCAATCTAGCATTCAATAATACGTATGGAGGGGGTACTGTAACTCGTGTAGCAATCTAGCATTCAATAATACGTATGGAGGGGGTACTGTAACCCGTGTAGCAATCTAGCATTCAATAATACGTACAGAGGGGGTACTGTAACCCGTGTAGCAATCTAGCATTCAATAATACGTACAGAGGGGGTACTGTAACCCGTGTAGCAATCTAGCATTCAATAATACGTACAGAGGGGGTACTGTAACCCGTGTAGCAATCTAGCATTCAATAATACGTACAGAGGGGGTACTGTAACCCGTGTAGCAATCTAGCATTCAATAATACGTACAGAGAGGGTACTGTAACCCGTGTAGCAATCTAGCATTCAATAATACGTACAGAGGGTACTGTAACACGTGTAGCAATCTAGCATTCAATAATACGTACAGAGAGGGTACTGTAACCCGTGTAGCAATCTAGCATTCAATAATACGTACAGAGGGGGTACTGTAACCCGTGTAGCAATCTAGCATTCAATAATACGTACAGAGAGGGTACTGTAACCCGTGTAGTAATCTAGCATTCAATAATACGTACAGAGAGGGTACTGTAACCCGTGTAGCAATCTAGCATTCAATAATACGTACAGAGGGGGTACTGTAACCCGTGTAGCAATCTAGCATTCAATAACACGTACAGAGGGAGTACTGTAACCCGTGTAGCAATCTAGCATTCAATAATACGTATGGAGGGAGTACTGTAACTCGTGTAGCAATCTAGCATTCAATAATACGTATGGAGGGGGTACTGTAACCCGTGTAGCAATCTAGCATTCAATAATACGTACAGAGAGGGTACTGTAACTCGTGTAGTAATCTAGCATTCAATAATACGTACAGAGGGGGTACTGTAACCCGTGTAGTAATCTAGCATTCAATAATACGTACAGAGGGGGTACTGTAACCCGTGTAGCAATCTAGCATTCAATAATACGTACAGAGGGGGTACTGTAACACGTGTAGTAATCTAGCATTCAATAATACGTACAGAGAGGGTACTGTAACCCGTGTAGCAATCTAGCATTCAATAATACGTACAGAGGGTACTGTAACACGTGTAGTAATCTAGCATTCAATAATACGTACAGAGAGGGTACTGTAACCCGTGTAGTAATCTAGCATTCAATAATACGTACAGAGAGGGTACTGTGACTCGTGTAGCAATCTAACATTCAATAAGACGTATGTAGGGGGTACTTAACTAGTGTAGCAATCTAGCATTCAATAATACGTATAGAGGGGGTACTGTAACCCGTATAGCAATCTAGCATTCAATAATACGCACAGAGGGGGTACTGTAACTCGTGTAACAATCTAGCATTCAATAATACGTACAGACTGGATACTGTAACTCGTGTAGCAATCTAGCATTCAATAATACGCACAGAGGGGGTACTGTAACTCGTGTAACAATCTAGCATACAATAATACGTACAGACTGTGTACTGTAACTCGTGTAGCAATCTAGCATACAATAATACGTACAGAGGGGGTACTGTAACATGTGTAGTAATCTAGCATTCAATAATACGTATGGAGAGGGTACTGTAACCCGTGTAGCAATCTAGCATTTAATAACACGTATGGATGGGATACTGTAACCCGTGTAGCAATCTAGCATTCAATAATACGTCTGGAGGGGGTACTGTAACTCGTATAGCAATCTAGCATTCAATAATACGTACAGATGGGGTACTGTAACCAGTGTAGCAATCTAGCATTCAATAATACGTACAGATGGGGTACTGTAACCCGTGTAGCAATCTAGCATTCAATAACACGTATTGGGGGGTTACTGTAACTCGTGTAGCAATCTAGCATTCAATAACACGTATGGAGGGTGTACTGTAACCCGTGTAGAAATCTAGCATTCAATAACACGTATGGAGGGGGTACTGTAACCCGTGTAGCAATCTAGCATTCAATAACACGTACAGAGGGGGTACTGTAACCCGTGTAGCAATCTAGCATTCAATAACACGTATGGAGGGGGTACTGTAACCCGTGTAGCAATCTAGCATTCAATAACACGTATGGAGGGGGTACTGTAACCCGTGTAGCAATCTAGCATTCAATAACACGTATGGAGGGGGTACTGTAACCCGTGTAGCAATCTAGCATTCAATAACACGCACAGAGGGAGTACTGTAACCCGTGTAGCAATCTAGCATTCAATAATACGTATGGAGGGAGTACTGTAACTCGTGTAGCAATCTAGCATTCAATAATACGTATGGAGGGGGTACTGTAACCCGTGTAGTAATCTAGCATTCAATAATACGTATGGAGGGGGTACTGTAACCTGTGTAGCAATCTAGCATTCAATAATACGTACAGAGAGGGTACTGTAACCCGTGTAGCAATCTAGCATTCAATAACACGTATGGAGGGGGTACTGTAACCCGTGTAGCAATCTAGCATTCAATAACACGTATGGAGGGGGTACTGTAACCCGTGTAGCAATCTAGCATTCAATAACACGTACAGAGAGGGTACTGTA
>CM026403.1:8839445-8866283 GCA_014843695.1 Archivesica marissinica
CTAGCAAATGTATTGCGTTCTGTCAATCACAGGTATGGCGTTCTGTATAGCACAGGTATGGCGTTCTGTCTATTACAGGTAGGGCATTCTGTCAATCACAGATATGGCGTTCTGTCAATCACAGATATGGCCTTCTGTCTATCATAGGTATGGCATTCTGTAAATCAGAGGTATGGCGTTCTGTTTAGCACAGGTATGGCATTCTGTCAATCGCAGGTATGGCGTTCTGTCTATCATAGGTATGGCGTTCTGTCAATCACAGGTATGGCGTTCTGTCAATCGATGGTATGGCATTCTGTCAATCGCAGGTATGGTGTTCTGTCAATCACAGATATGGCGTTCTGTCAATCACAGGTATGGCATTCTGTATAGCACAGGTATGGCGTTCTGTCTATTACAGGTAGGGCATTCTGTCAATCACAGATATGGCCTTCTGTCAATCACAGGTATGGTGTTCTGTCAATCACAGGTATGGCATTCTGTCTATAACAGGTATGGCGTTCTGTCAATCACAGGTATTGCATTCTTTCGTCACAGGTATGGCATTCTGTCAATCACAGGTATGGCGTTCTGTCTAGCACAGGTATTGCATTCTGTCAATCACAGTAATGGCGTTCTGTCAATCACAGGTATGGCATTCTGTCTATTACAGGTATGGCATTCTGTCAATCACAAGTATGGCGTTCTGTCTATCACAGGTATGGCGTTCTGTATAGCACAGGTATGGCGTTCTGTCTATTACAGGTAGGGCATTCTGTCAATCACAGATATGGCGTTCTGTCAATCACAGATATGGCCTTCTGTCTATCATAGGTATGGCATTCTGTAAATCAGAGGTATGGCGTTCTGTTTAGCACAGGTATGGCATTCTGTCAATCGCAGGTATGGCGTTCTGTCTATCATAGGTATGGCGTTCTGTCAATCACAGGTATGGCGTTCTGTCAATCGATGGTATGGCATTCTGTCAATCGCAGGTATGGTGTTCTGTCAATCACAGATATGGCGTTCTGTCAATCACAGGTATGGCATTCTGTCAATCACAGGTATGGCATTCTGTCTATCACAGGTATGGCGTTCTGTCAATAACAGGTATGGCGTTCTGTCTAGCACAGGTATTGCGTTCTGTCTAGGACATGTATGGCCTTCTGTCAGATGTAAGTATAGTGTTCTCTCAATCGCAGGTATGGCGTTCTATCTATCACAGGTATGGTGTTCTGTCAATCGCAGGTATGGTTTTCTGTCAATCGCAGGTATGGCTTTCTGTCTATCATAGGTATGGCATTCTGTCAATCACAGGTATGGCCTTCTGTTCATCACAGGTATTGCATGCTGTCAATCACAGGCATGGCATTCTGTCAATCAGAGGTATGGCGTTCTGTTTAGCACAGGTATGGCATTCTGTCAATCGCAGGTATGGCGTTCTGTCTATCATAGGTATGGCGTTCTGTCAATCGATGGTATGGCGTTCTGTCAATCACAGGTATGGTGTTCTGTCAATCACAGGTATTGCATTCTGTCAATCACAGGTATGGCATTCTGTCAATCACAGGTATGGCGTTCTGTCTAGCACAGGTATTGCATTCTGTCAATCACAGTAATGGCGTTCTGTCAATCACAGGTATGGCATTCTGTCTATTACAGGTATGGCATTCTGTCAATCACAGGTATGGCGTTCTGTCTATCACGGATAGGGCCTTCTGTCTATTACAGGTATGGCATTCTGTCAATCACAGTAATGGCATTCTGTCAATCACAGGTATGGCGTTCTGTCTAGCACAGGTATTGCATTCTGTCAATCACAGGTATGGCATTCTTTCTATCACAGGTATGGTGTTCTGTCAATCACAGGTATTGCATTCTGTCAATCACAGGTATGGCATTCTGTCAATCACAGGTATGTATTTCAGGTATGGCGTTCTGTTTGGCATAGGTATGGCGTTCTGTCAATCACAGGTATGGCGTTCTGTCTACCATAGGTATGGTGTTCTGTCAATCACAGGTATGGCGTTCTGTCAACAGCAGGTATCGTGTTCTGTCAATCACAGATATGTCGTTCTGTCAATCACAGTTATGGCGTTCTGTCAATCGCAGGTATGGTGTTCTGTCAATCACAGGTATGGCGTTCAGGTATGGCGTTCTGTTTAGCACAAGTATGGGGTTCTGTCAATCACATATATGGCGTACTGTCAATCACAGGTATGGCGTTCTGTCTATCATAGGTACTGTTTAGCACAGGTATGTCGTTCTGTCAATCACAGATATGGCGTTCTGTCTATCATAGGTATGGCGTTCTGTCAATCACAGGTATAGCGTTCTGTCAATCGATGGTATGGCGTTCTGTCAATCACAGATATGGCGTTCTGTCAATCACAGGTATGGCGTTCTGTATAGCACAGGTATGGCGTTCTGTCTATTACAGGTAGGGCATTCTGTCAATCACAGATATGGCCTTCTGTCAATCACAGGTATGGTGTTCTGTCAATCACAGGTATGGCATTCTGTCTATAACAGGTATGGCGTTCTGTTTAGCACAGGTATGCCATTCTGTCAATCGCAGGTATGGCTTTCTGTCAATCGCAGGTATGGCATTCTGTCTATCATAGGTATGGCATTCTGTCAATCACAGGTATGGCCTTCTGTTCATCACAGGTATTGCATGCTGTCAATCACAGGCATGGCATTCTGTCAATCAGAGGTATGGCGTTCTGTTTAGCACAGGTATGGCATTCTGTCAATCGCAGGTATGGCGTTCTGTCTATCATAGGTATGGCGTTCTGTCAATCGATGGTATGGCGTTTTGTCAATCGCAGGTATGGTGTTCAGTCAATCACAGATATGGCGTTCTGTCAATCACAGGTATGGCGTTCTGTATAGCACAGGTATGGCGTTCTGTCTATTACAGGTAGGGCATTCTGTCAATCACAGATATGGCGTTCTGTCAATCACAGATATGGCCTTCTGTCAATCACAGGTATGGCGTTCTGTCAATCACAGATATGGCATTCTGCCTATAACAGGTATGGCGTTCTGTCAACCACAGGTATGGCGTTCTGTCTAGCAAATGTATTGCGTTCTGTCAATCACAGGTATGGCGTTCTGTATAGCACAGGTATGGCGTTCTGTCTATTACAGGTAGGGCATTCTGTCAATCACAGATATGGCGTTCTGTCAATCACAGATATGGCCTTCTGTCTATCATAGGTATGGCATTCTGTAAATCAGAGGTATGGCGTTCTGTTTAGCACAGGTATGGCATTCTGTCAATCGCAGGTATGGCGTTCTGTCTATCATAGGTATGGCGTTCTGTCAATCACAGGTATGGCGTTCTGTCAATCGATGGTATGGCGTTCTGTCAATCGCAGGTATGGTGTTCTGTCAATCACAGATATGGCGTTCTGTCAATCACAGGTATGGCATTCTGTATAGCACAGGTATGGCGTTCTGTCTATTACAGGTAGGGCATTCTGTCAATCACAGATATGGCCTTCTGTCAATCACAGGTATGGTGTTCTGTCAATCACAGGTATGGCATTCTGTCTATAACAGGTATGGCGTTCTGTCAATCACAGGTATTGCATTCTTTCGTCACAGGTATGGCATTCTGTCAATCACAGGTATGGCGTTCTGTCTAGCACAGGTATTGCATTCTGTCAATCACAGTAATGGCGTTCTGTCAATCACAGGTATGGCATTCTGTCTATTACAGGTATGGCATTCTGTCAATCACAAGTATGGCGTTCTGTCTATCACAGGTATGGCGTTCTGTATAGCACAGGTATGGCGTTCTGTCTATTACAGGTAGGGCATTCTGTCAATCACAGATATGGCGTTCTGTCAATCACAGATATGGCCTTCTGTCTATCATAGGTATGGCATTCTGTAAATCAGAGGTATGGCGTTCTGTTTAGCACAGGTATGGCATTCTGTCAATCGCAGGTATGGCGTTCTGTCTATCATAGGTATGGCGTTCTGTCAATCACAGGTATGGCGTTCTGTCAATCGATGGTATGGCATTCTGTCAATCGCAGGTATGGTGTTCTGTCAATCACAGATATGGCGTTCTGTCAATCACAGGTATGGCATTCTGTCAATCACAGGTATGGCATTCTGTCTATCACAGGTATGGCGTTCTGTCAATAACAGGTATGGCGTTCTGTCTAGCACAGGTATTGCGTTCTGTCTAGGACATGTATGGCCTTCTGTCAGATGTAAGTATAGTGTTCTCTCAATCGCAGGTATGGCGTTCTATCTATCACAGGTATGGTGTTCTGTCAATCGCAGGTATGGTTTTCTGTCAATCGCAGGTATGGCTTTCTGTCTATCATAGGTATGGCATTCTGTCAATCACAGGTATGGCCTTCTGTTCATCACAGGTATTGCATGCTGTCAATCACAGGCATGGCATTCTGTCAATCAGAGGTATGGCGTTCTGTTTAGCACAGGTATGGCATTCTGTCAATCGCAGGTATGGCGTTCTGTCTATCATAGGTATGGCGTTCTGTCAATCGATGGTATGGCGTTCTGTCAATCACAGGTATGGTGTTCTGTCAATCACAGGTATTGCATTCTGTCAATCACAGGTATGGCATTCTGTCAATCACAGGTATGGCGTTCTGTCTAGCACAGGTATTGCATTCTGTCAATCACAGTAATGGCGTTCTGTCAATCACAGGTATGGCATTCTGTCTATTACAGGTATGGCATTCTGTCAATCACAGGTATGGCGTTCTGTCTATCACGGATAGGGCCTTCTGTCTATTACAGGTATGGCATTCTGTCAATCACAGTAATGGCATTCTGTCAATCACAGGTATGGCGTTCTGTCTAGCACAGGTATTGCATTCTGTCAATCACAGGTATGGCATTCTTTCTATCACAGGTATGGTGTTCTGTCAATCACAGGTATTGCATTCTGTCAATCACAGGTATGGCATTCTGTCAATCACAGGTATGTATTTCAGGTATGGCGTTCTGTTTGGCATAGGTATGGCGTTCTGTCAATCACAGGTATGGCGTTCTGTCTACCATAGGTATGGTGTTCTGTCAATCACAGGTATGGCGTTCTGTCAACAGCAGGTATCGTGTTCTGTCAATCACAGATATGTCGTTCTGTCAATCACAGTTATGGCGTTCTGTCAATCGCAGGTATGGTGTTCTGTCAATCACAGGTATGGCGTTCAGGTATGGCGTTCTGTTTAGCACAAGTATGGGGTTCTGTCAATCACATATATGGCGTACTGTCAATCACAGGTATGGCGTTCTGTCTATCATAGGTACTGTTTAGCACAGGTATGTCGTTCTGTCAATCACAGATATGGCGTTCTGTCTATCATAGGTATGGCGTTCTGTCAATCACAGGTATAGCGTTCTGTCAATCGATGGTATGGCGTTCTGTCAATCACAGATATGGCGTTCTGTCAATCACAGGTATGGCGTTCTGTATAGCACAGGTATGGCGTTCTGTCTATTACAGGTAGGGCATTCAATCACAGATATGGCCTTCTGTCAATCACAGGTATGGCGTTCTGTCAATCACAGGTATGGCATTCTGTCTATAACAGGTATGGCGTTCTGTTTAGCACAGGTATGCCATTCTGTCAATCGCAGGTATGGCTTTCTGTCAATCGCAGGTATGGCATTCTGTCTATCATAGGTATGGCATTCTGTCAATCACAGGTATGGCCTTCTGTTCATCACAGGTATTGCATGCTGTCAATCACAGGCATGGCATTCAGTCAATCAGAGGTATGGCGTTCTGTTTAGCACAGGTATGGCATTCTGTCAATCGCAGGTATGGCGTTCTGTCTATCATAGGTATGGCGTTCTGTCAATCGATGGTATGGCGTTTTGTCAATCGCAGGTATGGTGTTCAGTCAATCACAGATATGGCGTTCTGTCAATCACAGATATGGCCTTCTGTCAATCACAGGTATGGCGTTCTGTCAATCACAGATATGGCATTCTGACTATAACAGGTATGGCGTTCTGTCAACCACAGGTATGGCGTTCTGTCTAGCAAATGTATTGCGTTCTGTCAATCACAGGTATGGCGTTCTGTATAGCACAGGTATGGCGTTCTGTCTATTACAGGTAGGGCATTCTGTCAATCACAGATATGGCGTTCTGTCAATCACAGATATGGCATTCTGTCTATCATAGGTATGGCATTCTGTAAATCAGAGGTATGGCGTTCTGTTTAGCACAGGTATGGCATTCTGTCAATCGCAGGTATGGCGTTCTGTCTATCATAGGTATGGCGTTCTGTCAATCACAGGTATGGCGTTCTGTCAATCGATGGTATGGCATTCTGTCAATCGCAGGTATGGTGTTCTGTCAATCACAGATATGGCGTTCTGTCAATCACAGGTATGGCATTCTGTATAGCACAGGTATGGCGTTCTGTCTATGACAGGTAGGGCATTCTGTCAATCACAGATAGGCGTTCTGTCAATCACAGGTATGGTGTTCTGTCTATCACAGGTATGGCGTTCTGTCAATCACAGGTATGGCATTCTATCAATCACAGGTATGGCATTCTGTCAATCACAGATATGGCATTCTGTCAATCACAGGTATGGCGTTCTGTCAATCACAGGTATGGCGATCTGTCTATAACAGGTATGGCGTTCTGTCAATCACAGGTATGGCGTTCTGTCTAGCAAAGGTATTGCGTTCTGTCCAATCACAGGTATGGCGTTCTGTATAGCACAGGTATGGCGTTCTGTCTATTACAGGTAGGGCATTCTGTCAATCACAGATATGTCGTTCTGTCAATCACAGATATCGCCTTCTGTCTATCATAGGTATGGCATTCTGTAAATTAGAGGTATGGCGTTCTGTTTAGCACAGGTATGGCATTCTGTCAATCGCAGGTATGGCGTTCTGTCTATCATAGGTATGGCGTTCTGTCAATCACAGGTGTGGCGTTCTGTCAATCGATGGTATGGCGTTCTGTCAATCGCAGGTATGGTGTTCTGTCAATCACAGATATGGCGTTCTGTCAATCACAGGTATGGCATTCTGTATAGCACAGGTATGGCGTTCTGTCTATTACAGGTAGGGCATTCTGTCAATCACAGATATGGCCTTCTGTCAATCACAGGTATGGTGTTCTGTCAATCACAGGTATGGCATTCTGTCTATAACAGGTATGGCGTTCTGTCAATCACAGGTATGGCGTTCTCTCAATCACAGGTATGGCATTCTGTCAATCACAGGTATGGCATTATGTCTATCACAGGTATGGCGTTCTGTCTATTACAGGTAGGGCATTCTGTCAATCACAGATATGGCCTTCTGTCAATCACAGGTATGGTGTTCTGTCAATCACAGGTATGGCATTCTGTCTATAACAGGTATGGCGTTCTGTCAATCACAGGTATGGCGTTCTCTCAATCACAGGTATGGCATTCTGTCAATCACAGGTATGGCATTATGTCTATCACAGGTATGGCGTTCTGTCTATTACAGGTAGGGCATTCTGTCAATCACAGATATGGCCTTCTGTTATCACAGGTATGGCGTTCTGTCTATCACAGGTACGGCGTTCTGTCTATCATAGATAGGGCCTCTATCAATCACAGGTATGGCATTCTGTCTATCACAGGTATGGCGTTTTGTCAATCACAGGTATGGCGTTCTGTCAATCGTAAGTATAGTGTTCTTTTAATCACAGGTATGGCATTCTGTCTATCACAGGTATGGCGTTCTGTCAATCACAGGTATGGCGTTCTGTCCAGCACAGGTATGGTGTTCTGTCAATTGCAGGTATGGCGTTCTGTCAATCGCAGGTATGGCGTTCTGTCAATCACAGGTATGGTATTCTGTCAATCACAGGTATTGCGTTCTGTCAATCACAGGTATGGTGTTCTGTCTATCACAGGTATGGTGTTCTGTCAATCGCAGGTATGGCATTCTATCAATCACAGGTATGGCATTCTATCAATCACAGGTATGTATTTAGGTATGGCGTTGTCGTTTGGATAGGTATGTCGTTCTGTCAATCACAGATATGGCGTTCTGTCTATCATAGGTATGGCGTTCTGTCAATCACAGGTATGGCATTCTGTCAACAGCAGGTATTGTGTTCTGTCAATCACAGATATGTCGTTCTGTCAATCACAGTTATGGCGTTCTGTCAATCGCAGGTATGGTGTTCTGTCAATCACAGGTATGGCGTTCAGGTATGGCGTTCTGTTTAGCACAAGTATGGGGTTCTGTCAATCACATATATGGCATACTGTCAATCACAGGTATGGCGATCTGTCTATCATAGATACTGTTTAGCACAGGTATGTCGATCTGTCAATCACAGATATGGCGTTCTGTCAATCACAGGTATGGCGTTCTGTCTATCATAGGTATGGCGTTCTGTCAATCACAGGTATAGCGTTCTGTCAATCGATGGTATGGCGTTGTCAATCGCAGGTATGGTGTTCTGTCAATAACAGATATGGCGTTCTGTCAATCACAGGTATGGCGTTCTGTATAGCACAGGTATGGCGTTCTGTCTATTACAGGTAGGGCATTCTGTCAATCACAGATATGGCCTTCTGTCAATCACAGGTATGGTGTTCTGTCAATCACAGGTATGGCATTCTGTCTATAACAGGTATGGCGTTCTGTTTAGCACAGGTATGCCATTCTGTCAATCGCAGGTATGGCTTTCTGTCAATCGCAGGTATGGCATTCTGTCTATCAGAGGTATGGCGTTCTGTATAGCACAGGTATGGCATTCTGTCAATCACAGGCATGGCATTCTGTCAATCAGAGGTATGGCGTTCTGTTTAGCACAGGTATGGCATTCTGTCAATCGCAGGTATGGCGTTCTGTCTATCATAGGTATGGCGTTCTGTCAATCGATGGTATGGCGTTTTGTCAATCGCAGGTATGGTGTTCAGTCAATCACAGATATGGCGTTCTGTCAATCACAGGTATGGCGTTCTGTATAGCACAGGTATGGCGTTCTGTCTATTACAGGTAGGGCATTCTGTCAATCACAGATATGGCGTTCTGTCAATCACAGATATGGCCTTCTGTCAATCACAGATATGGCATTCTGCCTATAACAGGTATGGCGTTCTGTCAACCACAGGTATGGCGTTCTGTCTAGCAAATGTATTGCGTTCTGTCAATCACAGGTATGGCGTTCTGTATAGCACAGGTATGGCGTTCTGTCTATTACAGGTAGGGCATTCTGTCAATCACAGATATGGCGTTCTGTCAATCACAGATATGGCCTTCTGTCTATCATAGGTATGGCATTCTGTAAATCAGAGGTATGGCGTTCTGTATAGCACAGGTATGGCATTCTGTCAATCGCAGGTATGGCGTTCTGTCTATCATAGGTATGGCGTTCTGTCAATCACAGGTATGGCGTTCTGTCAATCGATGGTATGGCGTTCTGTCAATCGCAGGTATGGTGTTCTGTCAATCACAGATATGGCGTTCTGTCAATCACAGGTATGGCATTCTGTATAGCACAGGTATGGCGTTCTGTCTATAACAGGTAGGGCATTCTGTCAATCACAGATATGGCCTTCTGTCAATCACAGGTATGGTGTTCTGTCAATCACAGGTATGGCATTCTGTCTATAACAGGTATGGCGTTCTGTCAATCACAGGTATGGCGTTCTGTCAATCACAGGTATGGCATTCTGTCAATCACAGGTATGGCGTTCTGTTCATCACAGGTATTGCATGCTGTCAATCACAGGTATGGCGTTCTGTCTAGCAAATGTATTGCGTTCTGTGTCTAGCACAGGTATGGCCTTCTGTCAATCATAAGTATAGTGTTCTCTCAATCACAGGTATAGCGTTCTATCTATCACAGGTATGGCGTTCTGTCTATCACAGGTATGGTGTTTTGTCATTCACAGGTATGGTATTCTGTCTATAAAAGGTATGACGTTTTGTCAATCACAGGTATGGCGCTCTGTCAATCGTAAGTATAGTGTTCTCTCAATCACAGGTATGGCTTTCTGTCTATCATAGGTATGGCGTTCTGTCAATCACAGGTATGGCGTTCTGTCAATCACAGGTATGGCATTCTATCAATCATAGGTATAGCGTTCTGTCAATCGCAGGTATGGTCTTCTGTCAATCACAGGTATAACATTCTGTCAATCACAGATATGGCGTTCTGTCAATCACAGATATGGCCTTCTGTAAATCACAGGTATGGCGTTTTGTTAATCACAGGTATGGCATTCTGTCTATAACAGGTATGGCGTTCTGAATCACAGGTATGACGTTCTGTCTAGCAAAGGTATGGCATTCTGTCAATCACATGTATGGCGTTCTGTCTATCACAGATACGGCGTTCTGTCAATCATAGGTATGTATTTCAGGTATGGCGTTCTGTTTGGCATAGGTATGGCGTTCTGTCAATCACAGGTATGGCGTTCTGTCCCTCATAGGTATGGCGTTCTGTCTATCATAGGTATGGCGTTCTGTCAATCGCAGGTATGGTGTTCTGTCAATCACAGATATGTCGTTCTGTCAATCACAGGTATGGCATTCTGTCTAGCACAGGTATGGCGTTCTGTCAATCACAGGTATGGCGTTCTGTCAATCGCAGGTATGGTGTTCCGTCAATCACAGGTATTGTAGTCTGTCAATCACAGGTATGGCGTTCTGTCAATCACAGGTATGGCATTCTGTTCATCACAGGTATTGCATGCTGTCAATCACAGGTATGGCATTCTGTAAATCAGAGGTATGGCGTTCTGTTTAGCACAGGTATGGCATTATGTCAATCGCAGGTATGGCGTTCTGTCTATCATAGGTATGGCGTTCTGTCAATCACAGGTATGGCGTTCTGTCAATCGATGGTATGGCGTTCTGTCAATCGCAGGTATGGTGTTCTGTCAATCACAGATATGGCGTTCTGTCAATCACAGGTATGGCGTTCTGTATAGCACAGGTATGGCGTTCTGTCTATTACAGGTAGGGCATTCTGTCAATCACAGATATGGCCTTCTGTCAATCACAGGTATGGCCTTCTGTCAATCACATATGGTGTTCTGTCAATCACAGGTATGGCATTCTGTCTATAACAGGTATGGCGTTCTGTCAATCACAGGTATGGCGTTCTGTCAATCACAGGTATGGCATTCTGTCAATCACAGGTATGGCATTCTGTCTATCACAGGTATGGCGTTCTGTCAATAACAGGTATGGCGTTCTGTCTAGCACAGGTATTGCGTTCTGTCTAGGACATGTATGGCCTTCTGTCAGATGTAAGTATAGTGTTCTCTCAATCGCAGGTATGGCGTTCTGTCAATCAAAGGTATGACGTTCTGTCTAGCAAAGGTATGGCATTCTGTCAATCACATGTATGGCGTTCTGTCTATCACAGATACGGCGTTCTGTCAATCATAGGTATGTATTTCAGGTATGGCGTTCTGTTTGGCATAGGTATGGCGTTCTGTCAATCACAGGTATGGCGTTCTGTCTATCATAGGTATGGCGTTCTGTCTATCATAGGTATGGCGTTCTGTCAATCGCAGGTATGGTGTTCTGTCAATCACAGATATGTCGTTCTGTCAATCACAGGTATGGCATTCTGTCTAGCACAGGTATGGCGTTCTGTCAATCACAGGTATGGCGTTCTGTCAATCGCAGGTATGGTGTTCCGTCAATCACAGGTATTGCAGTCTGTCAATCACAGGTATGGCGTTCTGTCAATCACAGGTATGGCGTTCTGTTCATCACAGGTATTGCATGCTGTCAATCACAGGTATGGCATTCTGTAAATCAGAGGTATGGCGTTCTGTTTAGCACAGGTATGGCATTATGTCAATCGCAGGTATGGCGTTCTGTCTATCATAGGTATGGCGTTCTGTCAATCACAGGTATGGCGTTCTGTCAATCGATGGTATGGCGTTCTGTCAATCGCAGGTATGGTGTTCTGTCAATCACAGATATGGCGTTCTGTCAATCACAGGTATGGCGTTCTGTATAGCACAGGTATGGCGTTCTGTCTATTACAGGTAGGGCATTCTGTCAATCACAGATATGGCCTTCTGTCAATCACAGGTATGGTGTTCTGTCAATCACAGGTATGGCATTCTGTCTATAACAGGTATAGCGTTCTGTCAATCACAGGTATGGCGTTCTTTCAATCACAGGTATGGCATTCTGTCAATCACAGGTATGGCATTCTGTCTATCACAGGTATGGCGTTCTGTCAATAACAGGTATGGCGTTCTGTCTAGCACAGGTATTGCGTTCTGTCTAGGACATGTATGGCCTTCTGTCAGATGTAAGTATAGTGTTCTCTCAATCGCAGGTATGGCGTTCTGTCTATCACAGGTATGGTGTTTTGTTTTTCACAGGTATGGTGTTTTGTCTAGCACAGGTATGACGTTCTGTCAATCGATGGTATGGCGTTCTGTCTATTATAGGTATGGCGTTCTGTCTGTCATAGGTATGACGTTCTGTCAATCGCAGGTATGGTGTTCTGTCAATCACAGATATGTCGTTCTGTCAATCACAGGTATGGCATTCTGTCTAGCACAGGTATGGCGTTCTGTCAATCACAGGTATGGCGTTCTGTCAATCGCAGGTATGGTGTTCTGTCAATCACAGGTATTGCAGTCTGTCAATCACAGGTATGGCATTCTGTCAATCACAGGTATGGCGTTCTGTTACACAGTATGGCGTTCTGTTAGCACAAGTATGGCGTTCTGTCAATCACAGATATGGCATACTGTCAATCACAGGTATGGCGCTCTGTCTATCATAGGTACTGTTTAGCACAGGTATGTCGTTCTGTCAATCACAGATATGGCGTTCTGTCTATCATAGGTATGGCGTTCTGTCTATCATAGGTATGGCGTTCTGTCTATCATAGGTATGACATTCTGTTTAGCACAGGTATGGCATTCTGTCAATCGCAGGTATGGCATTCTGTCAATCGCAGGTATGGTGTTCTGTTAATCACAGGTATGGCGTTCTGTTTAGCACAGGTATGCCATTCTGTCAATCGCAGGTATGGCTTTCTGTCAATCGCAGGTATGGCTTTCTGTCAATCACAGGTATGGCGTTCTGTTCATCACAGGTATTGCATGCTGTCAATCACAGGTATGGCATTCTGTCAATCAGAGGTATGGCGTTCTGTTTAGCACAGGTATGGCATTCTGTCAATCGCAGGTATGGCGTTCTGTCTATCATAGGTATGGCGTTCTGTCAATCGATGGTATGGCGTTCTGTCAATCGCAGGTATGGTGTTCTGTCAATCACAGATATGGCGTTCTGTCAATCACAGGTATGGCGTTCTGTATAGCACAGGTATGGCGTTCTGTCTATTACAGGTAGGGCATTCTGTCAATCACAGATATGGCGTTCTGTCAATCACAGATATGGCCTTCTGTCAATCACAGGTATGGCGTTCTGTCAATCACAGATATGGCATTCTGTCTATAACAGGTATGGCGTTCTGTCAATCACAGGTATGGCGTTCTGTCAATCACAGGTATGGCGTTCTGTCAATCACAGGTATGGCGTTCTGTATAGCACAGGTATGGCGTTCTGTCTATTACAGGTAGGGCATTCTGTCAATCACAGATATGGCCTTCTGTCAATCACAGATATGGCCTTCTGTCAATCACAGGTATGGTGTTCTGTCAATCACAGGTATGGCATTCTGTCTATAACAGGTATGGCGTTCTGTCAATCACAGGTATGGCGTTCTGTCAATCACAGGTATGGCATTCTGTCAATCACAGGTATGGCATTCTGTCTATCACAGGTATGGCGTTCTGTCAATAACAGGTATGGCGTTCTGTCTAGCACAGGTATTGCGTTCTGTCTAGGACATGTATGGCCTTCTGTCAGATGTAAGTATAGTGTTCTCTCAATCGCAGGTATGGCGTTCTGTCTATCACAGGTATGGTGTTTTGTTTTTCACAGGTATGGCGTTCTGTCTATCACAGGTATGGTGTTCTGTCAATCACAGGTATGGTATTCTGTCTATAAAAGGTATGGCGTTCTGTCAATCACAGGTATGGCGTTCTGTCAATCGTAAGTATAGTGTTCTCTCAATCACAGGTATGGCATTCTGTCAATCACAGGTATGGCGTTCTGTCTATCACAGGTATGGCGTTCTGTCAATCACAGGTATGGCGTTCTGTCAATCACAGGTATGGCGTTCTGTCAATCACAGGTATGGCGTTCTGTCAATCGCATATGGCGTTCTGTCAATCACAGGTATGCGTTCTGTCAATCACAGGTATGGTGTTCTGTCAATCACAGGTATGCATTCTGTCAATCACAGGTATGGCGTTCTGTCAATCACAGGTATGGCGTTCTGTAATCACAGGTATGGCGTTCTGTTAATCACAGGTATGGCATTCTGTCTATCACAGGTATGGCGTTCTGTCAATCACAGGTATGGCGTTCTGTCTATCACAGGTATGGCGTTCTGTCAATCACAGGTATGGCGTTCTGTCTATCACAGGTATGGCGTTCTGTCAATCACAGGTATGGCGTTCTGTCAATCATAGGTATGGCGTTCTGTCAATCACAGGTATGGCGTTCTGTCTATCACAGGTATGGCGTTCTGTCAATCACAGGTATGGCATTCTGTCAATCACAGATATGGCCTTCTGTCAATCACAGGTATGGTGTTCTGTCAATCACAGGTATGGCATTCTGTCTATAACAGGTATGGCGTTCTGTCAATCACAGGTATGGCGTTCTGTCAATCACAGGTATGGCATTCTGTCAATCACAGGTATGGCATTCTGTCTATCACAGGTATGGCGTTCTGTCAATAACAGGTATGGCGTTCTGTCTAGCACAGGTATTGCGTTCTGTCTAGGACATGTATGGCCTTCTGTCAGATGTAAGTATAGTGTTCTCTCAATCGCAGGTATGGTGTTTTGTTTTTCACAGGTATGGCGTTCTGTCTATCACAGGTATGGTGTTTTGTCATTCATAGGTATGGTATTCTGTCTATAAAAAGGATGACGTTTCTGTCAATCGCAGGTATGGCGTTCTGTCAATCGTAAGTATAGTGTTCTCTCAATCACAGGTATGGCTTTCTGTCTATCATAGGTATGGCGTTCTGTCAATCACAGGTATGACGTTCTGTCAATCACAGGTATGGCATTCTATCAATCACAGGTATAGCGTTCTGTCAATCGCAGGTATGGTCTTCTGTCAATCGCAGATATGGTGTTCTGTCAATCACAGATATGTTGTTCTGTCAATCGCAGGTATGGTCTTCTGTCAATCACAGGTATAGCATTCTGTCAATCACAGATATGGCGTTCTGTCAATCACAGATATGGAATTCTGTAAATCACAGGTATGGCGTTTTGTTAATCACAGGTATGGCATTCTGTCTATAACAGGTATGGCGTTCTGTCAATCACAGGTATGACGTTCTGTCTAGCAAAGGTATGGCATTCTGTCAATCACATGTATGGCGTTCTGTCTATCACAGATACGGCGTTCTGTCAATCATAGGTATGTATTTCAGGTATGGCGTTCTGTTTGGCATAGGTATGGCGTTCTGTCAATCACAGGTATGGCGTTCTGTCCCTCATAGGTATGGCGTTCTGTCTATCATAGGTATGGCGTTCTGTCAATCGCAGGTATGGTGTTCTGTCAATCACAGATATGTCGTTCTGTCAATCACAGGTATGGCATTCTGTCTAGCACAGGTATGGCGTTCTGTCAATCACAGGTATGGCGTTCTGTCAATCGCAGGTATGGTGTTCCGTCAATCACAGGTATTGTAGTCTGTCAATCACAGGTATGGCGTTCTGTCAATCACAGGTATGGCATTCTGTTCATCACAGGTATTGCATGCTGTCAATCACAGGTATGGCATTCTGTAAATCAGAGGTATGGCGTTCTGTTTAGCACAGGTATGGCATTATGTCAATCGCAGGTATGGCGTTCTGTCTATCATAGGTATGGCGTTCTGTCAATCACAGGTATGGCGTTCTGTCAATCGATGGTATGGCGTTCTGTCAATCGCAGGTATGGTGTTCTGTCAATCACAGATATGGCGTTCTGTCAATCACAGGTATGGCGTTCTGTATAGCACAGGTATGGCGTTCTGTCTATTACAGGTAGGGCATTCTGTCAATCACAGATATGGCCTTCTGTCAATCACAGGTATGGTGTTCTGTCAATCACAGGTATGGCATTCTGTCTATAACAGGTATAGCATTCTGTCAATCACAGGTATGGCGTTCTGTCAATCACAGGTATGGCATTCTGTCAATCACAGGTATGGCATTCTGTCTATCACAGGTATGGCGTTCTGTCAATAACAGGTATGGCGTTCTGTCTAGCACAGGTATTGCGTTCTGTCTAGGACATGTATGGCCTTCTGTCAGATGTAAGTATAGTGTTCTCTCAATCGCAGGTATGGCGTTCTGTCAATCAAAGGTATGACGTTCTGTCTAGCAAAGGTATGGCATTCTGTCAATCACATGTATGGCGTTCTGTCTATCACAGATACGGCGTTCTGTCAATCATAGGTATGTATTTCAGGTATGGCGTTCTGTTTGGCATAGGTATGGCGTTCTGTCAATCACAGGTATGGCGTTCTGTCTATCATAGGTATGGCGTTCTGTCTATCATAGGTATGGCGTTCTGTCAATCGCAGGTATGGTGTTCTGTCAATCACAGATATGTCGTTCTGTCAATCACAGGTATGGCATTCTGTCTAGCACAGGTATGGCGTTCTGTCAATCACAGGTATGGCGTTCTGTCAATCGCAGGTATGGTGTTCCGTCAATCACAGGTATTGCAGTCTGTCAATCACAGGTATGGCATTCTGTCAATCACAGGTATGGCGTTCTGTTCATCACAGGTATTGCATGCTGTCAATCACAGGTATGGCATTCTGTAAATCAGAGGTATGGCGTTCTGTTTAGCACAGGTATGGCATTATGTCAATCGCAGGTATGGCGTTCTGTCTATCATAGGTATGGCGTTCTGTCAATCACAGGTATGGCGTTCTGTCAATCGATGGTATGGCGTTCTGTCAATCGCAGGTATGGTGTTCTGTCAATCACAGATATGGCGTTCTGTCAATCACAGGTATGGCGTTCTGTATAGCACAGGTATGGCGTTCTGTCTATTACAGGTAGGGCATTCTGTCAATCACAGATATGGCCTTCTGTCAATCACAGGTATGGTGTTCTGTCAATCACAGGTATGGCATTCTGTCTATAACAGGTATAGCGTTCTGTCAATCACAGGTATGGCGTTCTTTCAATCACAGGTATGGCATTCTGTCAATCACAGGTATGGCATTCTGTCTATCACAGGTATGGCGTTCTGTCAATAACAGGTATGGCGTTCTGTCTAGCACAGGTATTGCGTTCTGTCTAGGACATGTATGGCCTTCTGTCAGATGTAAGTATAGTGTTCTCTCAATCGCAGGTATGGCGTTCTGTCTATCACAGGTATGGTGTTTTGTTTTTCACAGGTATGGTGTTTTGTCTAGCACAGGTATGACGTTCTGTCAATCGATGGTATGGCGTTCTGTCTATTATAGGTATGGCGTTCTGTCTGTCATAGGTATGACGTTCTGTCAATCGCAGGTATGGTGTTCTGTCAATCACAGATATGTCGTTCTGTCAATCACAGGTATGGCATTCTGTCTAGCACAGGTATGGCGTTCTGTCAATCACAGGTATGGCGTTCTGTCAATCGCAGGTATGGTGTTCTGTCAATCACAGGTATTGCAGTCTGTCAATCACAGGTATGGCATTCTGTCAATCACAGGTATGGCGTTCTGTTAGCACAAGTATGGCGTTCTGTCAATCACAGATATGGCATACTGTCAATCACAGGTATGGCGCTCTGTCTATCATAGGTACTGTTTAGCACAGGTATGTCGTTCTGTCAATCACAGATATGGCGTTCTGTCTATCATAGGTATGGCGTTCTGTCTATCATAGGTATGGCGTTCTGTCTATCATAGGTATGACATTCTGTTTAGCACAGGTATGGCATTCTGTCAATCGCAGGTATGGCATTCTGTCAATCGCAGGTATGGTGTTCTGTTAATCACAGGTATGGCGTTCTGTTTAGCACAGGTATGCCATTCTGTCAATCGCAGGTATGGCTTTCTGTCAATCGCAGGTATGGCTTTCTGTCTATCATAGGTATGGCGTTCTGTCAATCACAGGTATGGCGTTCTGTTCATCACAGGTATTGCATGCTGTCAATCACAGGTATGGCATTCTGTAAATCAGAGGTATGGCGTTCTGTTTAGCACAGGTATGGCATTCTGTCAATCGCAGGTATGGCGTTCTGTCTATCATAGGTATGGCGTTCTGTCAATCACAGGTATGGCGTTCTGTCAATCGATGGTATGGCGTTCTGTCAATCGCAGGTATGGTGTTCTGTCAATCACAGATATGGCGTTCTGTCAATCACAGGTATGGCGTTCTGTATAGCACAGGTATGGCGTTCTGTCTATTACAGGTAGGGCATTCTGTCAATCACAGATATGGCCTTCTGTCAATCACAGGTATGGTGTTCTGTCAATCACAGGTATGGCATTCTGTCTATAACAGGTATGGCGTTCTGTCAATCACAGGTATGGCGTTCTGTCAATCACAGGTATGGCATTCTGTCAATCACAGTTATGGCATTCTGTCAATCACAGGTATGGCATTCTGTATAGCACAGGTATGGCGTTCTGTCTATTACAGGTAGGGCATTCTGTCAATCACAGATATGGCCTTCTGTCAATCACAGGTATGGTGTTCTGTCAATCACAGGTATGGCATTCTGTCTATAACAGGTATGGCGTTCTGTCAATCACAGGTATGGCGTTCTCTCAATCACAGGTATGGCATTCTGTCAATCACAGGTATGGCATTCTGTCTATCACAGGTATGGCGTTCTGTCAATAACAGGTATGGCGTTCTGTCTAGCACAGGTATTGCGTTCTGTCTAGGACATGTATGGCCTTCTGTCAGATGTAAGTATAGTGTTCTCTCAATCGCAGGTATGGCGTTCTATCTATCACAGGTATGGTGTTTTGTTTTTCACAGGTATGGCGTTCTGTCTATCACAGGTATGGTGTTTTGTCAATCATAGGTATGGTATTCTGTCTATAAAAAGGATGACGTTTCTGTCAATCGCAGGTATGGCGTTCTGTCAATCGTAAGTATAGTGTTCTCTCAATCACAGGTATGGCTTTCTGTCTATCATAGGTATGGCGTTCTGTCAATCACAGGTATGACGTTCTGTCAATCACAGGTATGGCATTCTATCAATCACAGGTATAGCGTTCTGTCAATCGCAGGTATGGTCTTCTGTCAATCGCAGATATGGTGTTCTGTCAATCACAGATATGTTGTTCTGTCAATCGCAGGTATGGTCTTCTGTCAATCACAGGTATAGCATTCTGTCAATCACAGATATGGCGTTCTGTCAATCACAGATATGGAATTCTGTAAATCACAGGTATGGCGTTTTGTTAATCACAGGTATGGCATTCTGTCTATAACAGGTATGGCGTTCTGTCAATCACAGGTATGACGTTCTGTCTAGCAAAGGTATGGCATTCTGTCAATCACATGTATGGCGTTCTGTCTATCACAGATACGGCGTTCTGTCAATCATAGGTATGTATTTCAGGTATGGCGTTCTGTTTGGCATAGGTATGGCGTTCTGTCAATCACAGGTATGGCGTTCTGTCCCTCATAGGTATGGCGTTCTGTCTATCATAGGTATGGCGTTCTGTCAATCGCAGGTATGGTGTTCTGTCAATCACAGATATGTCGTTCTGTCAATCACAGGTATGGCATTCTGTCTAGCACAGGTATGGCGTTCTGTCAATCACAGGTATGGCGTTCTGTCAATCGTAGGTATGGTGTTCCGTCAATCACAGGTATTGTAGTCTGTCAATCACAGGTATGGCGTTCTGTCAATCACAGGTATGGCATTCTGTTCATCACAGGTATTGCATGCTGTCAATCACAGGTATGGCATTCTGTAAATCAGAGGTATGGCGTTCTGTTTATCACAGGTATGGCATTCTGTCAATCGCAGGTATGGCGTTCTGTCAATCACAGGTATGGCGTTCTGTCAATCACAGGTATGGCGTTCTGTCTATCACAGGTATGGCGTTCTGTCAATCACAGGTATGGCGTTCTGTCAATCACAGGTATGGCGTTCTGTCAATCACGTCTATAAGTATACTCGTCTCACATGGCGTTCTGTCAATCGGTATGGCGTTCTGTCAACACAGGTATGGTTCTGCTGTATCTTCTGTCCACAGGTATGGCGTCTGTCGTATGGCGTGTTTGGCTGGTATGGGTTCTTCAATCACAGGTATGGCGTTCTGTCTATCATAGGTATGGCGTTCTGTCTATCATAGGTATGGCGTTCTGTCAATCGCAGGTATGGTGTTCTGTCAATCACAGATATGTCGTTCTGTCAATCACAGGTATGGCATTCTGTCTAGCACAGGTATGGCGTTCTGTCAATCACAGGTATGGCGTTCTGTCAATCGCAGGTATGGTGTTCCGTCAATCACAGGTATTGCAGTCTGTCAATCACAGGTATGGCGTTCTGTCAATCACAGGTATGGCATTCTGTTCATCACAGGTATTGCATGCTGTCAATCACAGGTATGGCATTCTGTAAATCACAGGTATGGCGTTCTGTTTAGCACAGGTATGGCATTATGTCAATCGCAGGTATGGCGTTCTGTCTATCATAGGTATGGCGTTCTGTCAATCACAGGTATGGCGTTCTGTCAATCGATGGTATGGCGTTCTGTCAATCGCAGGTATGGTGTTCTGTCAATCACAGATATGGCGTTCTGTCAATCACAGGTATGGCGTTCTGTATAGCACAGGTATGGCGTTCTGTCTATTACAGGTAGGGCATTCTGTCAATCACAGATATGGCCTTCTGTCAATCACAGGTATGGTGTTCTGTCAATCACAGGTATGGCATTCTGTCTATAACAGGTATAGCGTTCTGTCAATCACAGGTATGGCGTTCTTTCAATCACAGGTATGGCATTCTGTCAATCACAGGTATGGCATTCTGTCTATCACAGGTATGGCGTTCTGTCAATAACAGGTATGGCGTTCTGTCTAGCACAGGTATTGCGTTCTGTCTAGGACATGTATGGCCTTCTGTCAGATGTAAGTATAGTGTTCTCTCAATCGCAGGTATGGCGTTCTGTCTATCACAGGTATTGTGTTTTGTTTTTCACAGGTATGGTGTTTTGTCTAGCACAGGTATGACGTTCTGTCAATCGATGGTATGGCGTTCTGTCTATTATAGGTATGGCGTTCTGTCTGTCATAGGTATGACGTTCTGTCAATCGCAGGTATGGTGTTCTGTCAATCACAGATATGTCGTTCTGTCAATCACAGGTATGGCATTTTGTCTAGCACAGGTATGGCGTTCTGTCAATCGCAGGTATGGTGTTCTGTCAATCACAGGTATTGCAGTCTGTCAATCACAGGTATGGCATTCTGTCAATCACAGGTATGGCGTTCTGTTAGCACAAGTATGGCGTTCTGTCAATCACAGATATGGCATACTGTCAATCACAGGTATGGCGCTCTGTCTATCATAGGTACTGTTTAGCACAGGTATGTCGTTCTGTCAATCACAGATATGGCGTTCTGTCTATCATAGGTATGGCGTTCTGTCTATCATAGGTATGACATTCTGTTTAGCACAGGTATGGCATTCTGTCAATCGCAGGTATGGCATTCTGTCAATCGCAGGTATGGTGTTCTGTTAATCACAGGTATGGCGTTCTGTTTAGCACAGGTATGCCATTCTGTCAATCGCAGGTATGGCTTTCTGTCAATCGCAGGTATGGCTTTCTGTCTATCATAGGTATGGCGTTCTGTCAATCACAGGTATGGCGTTCTGTTCATCACAGGTATTGCATGCTGTCAATCACAGGTATGGCATTCTGTAAATCAGAGGTATGGCGTTCTGTTTAGCACAGGTATGGCATTCTGTCAATCGCAGGTATGGCGTTCTGTCTATCATAGGTATGGCGTTCTGTCAATCACAGGTATGGCGTTCTGTCAATCGATGGTATGGCGTTCTGTCAATCGCAGGTATGGTGTTCTGTCAATCACAGATATGGCGTTCTGTCAATTACAGGTATGGCGTTCTGTATAGCACAGGTATGGCGTTCTGTCTATTACAGGTAGGGCATTCTGTCAATCACAGATATGGCCTTCTGTCAATCACAGGTATGGTGTTCTGTCAATCACAGGTATGGCATTCTGTCTATAACAGGTATAGCGTTCTGTCAATCACAGGTATGGCGTTCTGTCAATCACAGGTATGGCATTCTGTCAATCACAGTTATGGCATTCTGTCTATCACAGGTATGGCGTTCTGTCAATAACAGGTATGGCGTTCTGTCTAGCACAGGTATTGCGTTCTGTCTAGGACATGTATGGCCTTCTGTCAGATGTAAGTATAGTGTTCTCTCAATCGCAGGTATGGCGTTCTGTCTATCACAGGTATGGTGTTTTGTTTTTCACAGGTATGGTGTTTTGTCTAGCACAGGTATGACGTTCTGTCAATCGATGGTATGGCGTTCTGTAAATCGCAGGTATGTCGTTCTGTCTATCACAGGTATGGCATTCTATCAATCACAGGTATGGCGTTCTGTCTATAATAGATAGGGCATTCTGTCAATCACAGGTATGGCGTTCTGTCAATCACAGGTATGGTGTTTTGTCAATCACAGGTATGGCATTCTGTCATTCACAGGTATGGCGTTCTGTCTAGCAAAGGTATTGCGTTCTGTCTAGCACAGGTATGGCCTTCTGTCAATCGTAAGTATAGTGTTCTGTTAATCACAGGTATGGCGTTCTGTTTAGCACAGGTATGCCATTCTGTCAATCGCAGGTATGGCTTTCTGTCTATCATAGGTTCTGTCAATCACAAGTATGGCGTTCTGTCTATCACAGGTATTGCATGCTGTCAATCACAGGTATGGCATTCTGTCAATCAGAGGTATGGCGTTCTGTTTAGCACAGGTATGGCATTCTGTCAATCGCAGGTATGGCGTTCTGTCTATCATAGGTATGGCGTTCTGTCAATCACAGGTATGGCGTTCTGTCAATCGATGGTATGGCGTTCTGTCAATCACAGATATGTTGTTCTGTCAATCACAGGTATGGCATTCTGTCATTCACAGGTATGGCGTTCTGTCAATCACAGGTATGGCGTTCTGTCAATCACAGGTATGGCGTTCTGTCAATCGATGGTATGGCGTTCTGTCAATCACAGATATGTTGTTCTGTCAATCACAGGTATGGCATTCTGTCATTCACAGGTATGGCGTTCTGTCAATCACAGGTATGGCATTCTGTCTCTCACAGGTACGGCATTCTTTCTGTTAATCACAGGTATGGCATTCTGTCTATCACAGGTATGGCGTTCTGTCTATCACAGGTATGGCTTTCTGTCTAACACAGGTATGTCGTTCTGTCAATCACAGGTATGGCGTTCTGTCAATCACAGGTATGGCGTTCTGTTAATCACAGGTATGGCGTTCTATCAATCACAGGTATGGCATTCTGTCAATCACAGGTATGGTGTTCTGTCTATCACAGGTATGGCGTTCTGTCTATCACAGGTATGGCTTTCTGTCTATGACAGGTATGGCGTTCTGTCATTTATATATATTTGGATGATAGTGCAATGTTACAGAGAGAGACCCATTCCAGAGTCTCCTCTGGTTCTTTTACGTGCACGGTGTAAAGCACCGACACGAGACCTCGGTTTAACGTCCCATCTGAAAGACTGTTAATTTTATTAAGGTCTGACGGGGGATCGAACCGGTATAGTATATAGCCTAGTAGTCTTTAAATAGTAGATTTACTGCAGATCTAGTCTACATCAATTCATACATGCATACATTTACATAAATTAAATGGTCACTGTGACATGATCATTTTCTTCTCTAAAACCCCTGACAGGGCATTGCAGAAATGAGTTAACACTGTCAGATTACTGACAGTCAGAGTCAGTGAGATCTAATATAAATCAACGGCTCACACCGCCCGGGAGGAGTTTCTGGCCATTTTTCAATTCAAGGGAGCTAACTCTTGTGAATATTCAGGCTGTAGTTGATTGGATTGTCTCCCATTACTTAGAGAAATCTTATAATAATTGTATGTATGCATGCCTACCAGTAGGCGTATATTATACAGGGTGGATTCAGGATTTTATGTTGGCATTGGGGAGGGGTGTACATGGGGTGGGATTGGCGCAATGAGATGGCTCCGTGTCAGAATCTTATTGGCATATATCAATCCATATAAAAATGTGTGCTACCGTTGATGCATTTATCACAAAAGGCACACTTGTTATGTTAAGCCACTCCACTAAAAGCTACTGATGCTCCAGATATATAGTTACAATATTATTTTATTTCAGGTTTGTGAACGGGAAGTTCTGGAAAATCCAGTCACACTGGTTCATTAACAACACGTGGTTACAGTACTCAAAGTCTACCGGAGGAGTATACTGCGCCCCGTGTCACATTTTCGCACATGTAGAGAAGAAAGCCTTCGTATCGGTAGCAGCGACCGACCCCAGCAACCTCGGCAAAATGATTGCTAACCACAGAAAGAGTGATATGCATATCAGCTCTACGGAGGCTGCGGAAAACTTCAAATATGTAATGACGGGTGACAAAAAAGATATCATGAATTCAATCTCCACATCATACAACACGCTAGTGGAAAAAAATCGCAAATTTCTCAAAGCTATTGTAGACACGATCATACTGTGTGGAAAGCAAAACGTTGCCTTACGAGGTCACGACGACAAAGATAGCAACTTTATAGCTTTACTAGAGTATCAATCGAAATATAACACAGTCCTACGTGATCACTGGGAAACTGGGGACCCAAAAACCAAATATACTTCGCCCAAAATCCAGAACGAACTGATCGATATCTGTGGTGAACAAATCAAATCATCTATTGTAAAAAAGTGTAACAGTGCCCCATTCTTTGGCTTCATAGCAGACGAGGCCACCGACTCTTCCACAATTGAGCAGATGGCTCTATGTTTGCGATATTTCGACTACGATACACGAGCCGTACGTGAAGATTTCATTATGTTCGTCGAATGCGACGCCACGACTGGTGAATCACTTTACGATGCATTTCTGAAGAACTTGAGACTTGCAGGCGTAGACGTAGACAAAATGAGGGGCCAGGGATATGATGTCGCTTCGAACATGTCCGGGAAGTTCCGTGGGGTACAAGCACGAATTAGACAGTCGCTGCCCAAAGCAGTGTACACTCATTGCAAAGCGCATTGCTTAAATTTAGCAATAGTACATGCGTCGGAAGAGGCGTTGGCCAGGAATATGATGAACACAGTTCAAGAAATTGCGTTTTCCTTTAATTATTCTGCGAAGCGACTATTGCTATACAAGGAAATGCTAGCGAATGGTGCCGGAAGTAAAATTGCCATGGAGCATAGAACAAAATTAAAATCCCTGTGCGAAACAAGATGGGCAGCAAGAGTGGACGCGCTGAACACCTTCCAGTCTTCATACATAACGGTCGTGGAGGCACTGGATGACCTTTGTCTACACTATGGCGATAGCAAGGCCGGTGCATACAGAATAGCCATCATGCAGTTCGGGTTTTATCGTGTGTCTTGTAGCTATAGAACATGTGCTCTCGGGATTAATGCCACTGTCCAAAATGTTACAAAACAAGTCATGTGACCTTATTGAAGCTGTCATCACTCGCCAAGTTACGGATGAGCGAAATGATCCAGCTGTGTGGGATATCATGTACGTGAAGGCTGTTGAAATGGCAGAGACTGTTGATGTGCAACCATCACGACCTAGAAACATGTACTTACCTTTCGTCGATCATTTGATAACAGAACTATCTGATCGTCTTATTGAGGATGGCGACAGATTCAATGCCCAATTCCTGATACCAGGCGATATAGGTAATCTTACCGAGGATATAATTGCGTCCATATATAAAACATTTGGAAAAAAAAAATTCATTGTATAGATATGTATTCATTGGGCATATAGATATGTATTCATATGGGCATATAGATATGTATTCGTTGTATAGATATGTATTCGTTGGGCATATAAATATGTATTCATTGGGCATATAGATATGTATTCATTGTATAGATATGTATTTGTTGGGCATATAGATATGTATTCATTGGGCATATAGATATGTATTCATTGGGCATATAGATATGTATTCATTGTATAGATATGTATTTGTTGGGCATATAGATATGTATTCATTGGGCATATAGATATGTATTCATTGGGCATATAGATATGTATTCATTGGGCATATAGATATGTATTCGTTGGGCATATAGATATGTATTAATTGGGCATATAGATATGTATTTGTTGGGCCTATAGATATGTATTCATTGGGCATATAGATATGTATTCGTTGGGCATATAGATATGTATTTGTTGGGCATATAGATATGTATTCATTGGGCATATAGATATGTATTCATTGGGCATATAGATATGTATTCGTTGGGCATATAGATATGTATTCGTTGTATAGATATGTATTTGTTGGGCATATAGATATGTATTCATTGGGCATATGGATATGTATTCCTTGGGCATATAGATATGTATTCATTGGGCATATAGATATGTATTCATTGGGCATATAGATATGTATTCGTTGGGCATATAGATATGTATTTGTTGTATAGATATGTATTCGTTGGGCATATAGATATGTATTCATTGGGCATATAGATATGTAGTCGTTGGGCATATAGATATGTAGTCGTTGGGCATATAGATATGTATTCGTTGGGCAT
>CM026403.1:8867283-8888703 GCA_014843695.1 Archivesica marissinica
GTCAATCACAGATATGGCATTCTGTCAATCACAGGTATGGCGTTCTGTCAATCACAGGTATGGCATTCTGTCTAGCAAAGGTATGGCGTTCTGTCAATCGATGGTATGGTGTTCTGTCAATCACACATATGGCGTTCTGTCTAGCACAGGTATGGCGTTCTGTCTATTACAGGTAGGGCATTCTGTCAATCACAGATATGGCGTTCTGTCAATCACAGATATGGCCTTCTGCCAAACACAGGTATGGCGTTCTGTCAATCACATGTATGGCGTTCTGTCTATAACAGGTATGGCATTCTGTCAATCACAGGTATGGCTTTCTGTCAATCAAATGTATTGCGTTCTGTCAATCACAGGTATGGCCTTCTGCCAATCACAAGTATAGCGTTCTGTCAATCACAGGTATGGCGTTCTGTCAATCACAGATATGGCGTTCTGCAATCACGGTATGGCATTCTGTCTATCACAGGTATGGCGTTCTGTCAATCACAGGTAGGGGCAATCTGTCAATCACAGATATGGCCTTCTGTCAATCACAGGTATGGCGTTCTGTCAATCACAGGTATGGCATTCTGTCAATAACAGGTATGGCGTTCTGTCAAATCACAGGTATGGCATTCTGTCAATCACAGGTATGGCGTTCTGTCAATCACAGTTATGGCGTTCTGTCAATCGCAGGTATGGCGTTCTGTCAATCACAGAATGGCATTCTGTCTATCACAGGTATGGCGTTCTGTCAACCACAGGTATGGCGTTCTGTCTAGCAATTATTGCGTTCTGTCAATCACAGGTATGGCGTTCTGTATAGCACAGGTATGGCGTTCTGTCATTACGGTATGGCATTCTGTCAATCACAGGTATGGCGTTCTGTTCATCACAGGTATTGCATGCTGTCAATCACAGGTATGGCATTCTGTAAATCAGAGGTATGGCGTTCTGTTTAGCACAGGTATGGCATTCTGTCAATCGCAGGTATGGCGTTCTGTCTATCATAGGTATGGCGTTCTGTCAATCACAGGTATGGCGTTCTGTCAATCGATGGTATGGCGTTCTGTCAATCGCAGGTATGGTGTTCTGTCAATCACAGATATGGCGTTCTGTCAATCACAGGTATGGCGTTCTGTATAGCACAGGTATGGCGTTCTGTCTATTACAGGTAGGGCATTCTGTCAATCACAGATATGGCGTTCTGTCAATCACAGGTATGGCGTTCTGTCAATCACAGGTATGGCATTCTGTCTATAACAGGTATGGCGTTCTGTCAATCACAGGTATGGCGTTCTGTCAATCACAGGTATGGCATTCTGTCAATCACAGGTATGGCGTTCTGTCTATCACAGGTATGGCATTCTGTCAATCACAGTTATGGCGTTCTGTCAATCACAGGTATGGCATTCTGTCTATCACAGGTATGGCATTCTGTCAATCACAGGTATGGCGTTCTGTCTATCACAGGTATGGCGTTCTGTCTATCACAGGTATGGCGTTCTGTCTATCACAGGTAGGGCATTCTGTCAATCACAGATATGGCGTTCTGTCAATCACAGATATGGCCTTCTGTCTATCATAGGTATGGCATTCTGTAAATCAGAGGTATGGCGTTCTGTTTAGCACAGGTATTGCATTCTGTCAATCACAGGTATGGCATTCTTTCTATCACAGGTATGGTGTTCTGTCAATCACAGGTATTGCATTCTGTCAATCACAGGTATGGCATTCTGTCAATCACAGGTATGTATTTCAGGTATGGCGTTCTGTTTGGCATAGGTATGGCGTTCTGTCTATCACAGGTATGGCGTTCTGTATAGCACAGGTATGGCGTTCTGTCTATTACAGGTAGGGCATTCTGTCAATCACAGATATGGCGTTCTGTCAATCACAGATATGGCCTTCTGTCTATCATAGGTATGGCATTCTGTAAATCAGAGGTATGGCGTTCTGTTTAGCACAGGTATTGCATTCTGTCAATCACAGGTATGGCATTCTTTCTATCACAGGTATGGTGTTCTGTCAATCACAGGTATTGCATTATGTCAATCACAGGTATGGCATTCTGTCAATCACAGGTATGTATTTCAGGTATGGCGTTCTGTTTGGCATAGGTATGGCGTTCTGTCAATCACAGGTATGGCGTTCTGTCTACCATAGGTATGGTGTTCTGTCAATCACAGGTATGGCGTTCTGTCAACAGCAGGTATCGTGTTCTGTCAATCACAGATATGTCGTTCTGTCAATCACAGTTATGGCGTTCTGTCAATCGCAGGTATGGTGTTCTGTCAATCACAGGTATGGCGTTCAGGTATGGCGTTCTGTTTAGCACAAGTATGGGGTTCTGTCAATCACATATATGGCGTACTGTCAATCACAGGTATGGCGTTCTGTCTATCATAGGTACTGTTTAGCACAGGTATGTCGTTCTGTCAATCACAGATATGGCGTTCTGTCTATCATAGGTATGGCGTTCTGTCAATCACAGGTATAGCGTTCTGTCAATCGATGGTATGGCGTTCTGTCAATCACAGATATGGCGTTCTGTCAATCACAGGTATGGCGTTCTGTATAGCACAGGTATGGCGTTCTGTCTATTACAGGTAGGGCATTCTGTCAATCACAGATATGGCCTTCTGTCAATCACAGGTATGGTGTTCTGTCAATCACAGGTATGGCATTCTGTCTATAACAGGTATGGCGTTCTGTTTAGCACAGGTATGCCATTCTGTCAATCGCAGGTATGGCTTTCTGTCAATCGCAGGTATGGCATTCTGTCTATCATAGGTATGGCATTCTGTCAATCACAGGTATGGCCTTCTGTTCATCACAGGTATTGCATGCTGTCAATCACAGGCATGGCATTCAGTCAATCAGAGGTATGGCGTTCTGTTTAGCACAGGTATGGCATTCTGTCAATCGCAGGTATGGCGTTCTGTCTATCATAGGTATGGCGTTCTGTCAATCGATGGTATGGCGTTTTGTCAATCGCAGGTATGGTGTTCAGTCAATCACAGATATGGCGTTCTGTCAATCACAGGTATGGCGTTCTGTATAGCACAGGTATGGCGTTCTGTCTATTACAGGTAGGGCATTCTGTCAATCACAGATATGGCCTTCTGTCAATCACAGGTATGGCGTTCTGTCAATCACAGATATGGCATTCTGCCTATAACAGGTATGGCGTTCTGTCAACCACAGGTATGGCGTTCTGTCTAGCAAATGTATTGCGTTCTGTCAATCACAGGTATGGCGTTCTGTATAGCACAGGTATGGCGTTCTGTCTATTACAGGTAGGGCATTCTGTCAATCACAGATATGGCGTTCTGTCAATCACAGATATGGCCTTCTGTCTATCATAGGTATGGCATTCTGTAAATCAGAGGTATGGCGTTCTGTTTAGCACAGGTATGGCATTCTGTCAATCGCAGGTATGGCGTTCTGTCTATCATAGGTATGGCGTTCTGTCAATCACAGGTATGGCGTTCTGTCTAGCAAATGTATTGCGTTCTGTCAATCACAGGTATGGCGTTCTGTATAGCACAGGTATGGCGTTCTGTCTATTACAGGTAGGGCATTCTGTCAATCACAGATATGGCGTTCTGTCAATCACAGATATGGCCTTCTGTCTATCATAGGTATGGCATTCTGTCAATCACAGGTATGGCGTTCTGTCTATCACAGGTATGGCATTCTGTCAATCACAGGTATGGCGTTCTGTCTATCACAGGTATGGCGTTCTGTCAATCAAAGGTATGGCGTTCTGTCAATCGCAGGTATGGTGTTCTGTCAATCACAGATATGGCGTTCTGTCAATCACAGGTATGGCGTTCTGTATAGCACAGGTATGGCGTTCTGTCTATTACAGGTAGGGCATTCTGTCAATCACAGATATGGCCTTCTGTCAATCACAGGTATGGTGTTCTGTCAATCACAGGTATGGCATTCTGTCTATAACAGGTATGGCGTTCTGTCAATCACAGGTATGGCGTTCTGTCAATCACAGGTATGGCATTCTGTCAATCACAGGTATGGCATTCTGTCTATCACAGGTATGGCGTTCTGTCAATAACAGGTATGGCGTTCTGTCTAGCACAGGTATTGCGTTCTGTCTAGCACATGTATGGCCTTCTGTCAGATGTAAGTATAGTGTTCTCTCAATCGCAGGTATGGGTTCTGTCTATCACAGGTATGGCGTTCTGTCTATCACAGGTATGGCGTTCTGTCATTCACAGGTATGGTGTTCTGTCTATAACAGGTATGACGTTCTGTCAATCACAGGTATGGCGTTCTGTCAATCGAAGTATAGTGTTCTCTCAATCACAGGTATGGCGTTCTGTCAATCAAGGTATGTCTGTCAATCAAGTATGTTCTGTCAATCACAGGTATGGCATTCTTCAATCACAGGTATGCGTTCTGTCAATCGCAGGTATGGTGTTCTGTCAATCACAGGTATGGCATTCTGTCAATCACAGATATGGCGTTCTGTCAATCACAGGTATGGCATTCTGTCAATCACAGGTATGGCGTTCTGTCAATCACAGGTATGGCATTCTGTCTATCACAGGTATGGCGTTCTGTCAATCACAGGTATGGCGTTCTGTCTAGCACAGGTATGGCATTCTGTCAATCACATGTATGGCGTTCTGTCTATCACAGGTATGGCGTTCTGTCAATCATAGATATGTATTTCAGGTATGGCGTTCTGTTTGGCATAGGTATGGCGTTCTGTCAATCACAGGTATGGCGTTCTGTCCATCATAGGTATGGCGTTCTGTCTATCACAGGTATGGCGTTCTGTATAGCACAGGTATGGCGTTCTGTCTATTACAGGTAGGGCATTCTGTCAATCACAGATATGGCGTTCTGTCAATCACAGATATGGCCTTCTGTCAATCACAGGTATGGCGTTCTGTCAATCACAGATATGGCATTCTGCCTATAACAGGTATGGCGTTCTGTCAACCACAGGTATGGCGTTCTGTCTAGCAAATGTATTGCGTTCTGTCAATCACAGGTATGGCGTTCTGTATAGCACAGGTATGGCGTTCTGTCTATTACAGGTAGGGCATTCTGTCAATCACAGATATGGCGTTCTGTCAATCACAGATATGGCCTTCTGTCTATCATAGGTATGGCATTCTGTAAATCAGAGGTATGGCGTTCTGTTTAGCACAGGTATGGCATTCTGTCAATCGCAGGTATGGCGTTCTGTCTATCATAGGTATGGCGTTCTGTCAATCACAGGTATGGCGTTCTGTCAATCGATGGTATGGCGTTCTGTCAATCGCAGGTATGGTGTTCTGTCAATCACAGATATGGCGTTCTGTCAATCACAGGTATGGCATTCTGTATAGCACAGGTATGGCGTTCTGTCTATTACAGGTAGGGCATTCTGTCAATCACAGATATGGCCTTCTGTCAATCACAGGTATGGTGTTCTGTCAATCACAGGTATGGCATTCTGTCTATAACAGGTATGGCGTTCTGTCAATCACAGGTATGGCGTTCTGTCAATCACAGGTATGGCATTCTGTCAATCACAGGTATGGCATTCTGTCTATCACAGGTATGGCGTTCTGTCAATAACAGGTATGGCGTTCTGTCTAGCACAGGTATTGCGTTCTGTCTAGGACATGTATGGCCTTCTGTCAGATGTAAGTATAGTGTTCTCTCAATCGCAGGTATGGCGTTCTGTCTATCACAGGTATGGTGTTTTGTTTTTCACAGGTATGGCGTTCTGTCTATCACAGGTATGGTGTTTTGTCATTCATAGGTATGGTATTCTGTCTATAAAAAGGATGACGTTTCTGTCAATCGCAGGTATGGCGTTCTGTCAATCGTAAGTATAGTGTTCTCTCAATCACAGGTATGGCTTTCTGTCTATCATAGGTATGGCGTTCTGTCAATCACAGGTATGACGTTCTGTCAATCACAGGTATGGCATTCTATCAATCACAGGTATAGCGTTCTGTCAATCGCAGGTATGGTCTTCTGTCAATCGCAGATATGGTGTTCTGTCAATCACAGATATGTTGTTCTGTCAATCGCAGGTATGGTCTTCTGTCAATCACAGGTATAGCATTCTGTCAATCACAGATATGGCGTTCTGTCAATCACAGATATGGAATTCTGTAAATCACAGGTATGGCGTTTTGTTAATCACAGGTATGGCATTCTGTCTATAACAGGTATGGCGTTCTGTCAATCACAGGTATGACGTTCTGTCTAGCAAAGGTATGGCATTCTGTCAATCACATGTATGGCGTTCTGTCTATCACAGATACGGCGTTCTGTCAATCATAGGTATGTATTTCAGGTATGGCGTTCTGTTTGGCATAGGTATGGCGTTCTGTCAATCACAGGTATGGCGTTCTGTCCCTCATAGGTATGGCGTTCTGTCTATCATAGGTATGGCGTTCTGTCAATCGCAGGTATGGTGTTCTGTCAATCACAGATATGTCGTTCTGTCAATCACAGGTATGGCATTCTGTCTAGCACAGGTATGGCGTTCTGTCAATCACAGGTATGGCGTTCTGTCAATCGCAGGTATGGTGTTCCGTCAATCACAGGTATTGTAGTCTGTCAATCACAGGTATGGCGTTCTGTCAATCACAGGTATGGCATTCTGTTCATCACAGGTATTGCATGCTGTCAATCACAGGTATGGCATTCTGTAAATCAGAGGTATGGCGTTCTGTTTAGCACAGGTATGGCATTATGTCAATCGCAGGTATGGCGTTCTGTCTATCATAGGTATGGCGTTCTGTCAATCACAGGTATGGCGTTCTGTCAATCGATGGTATGGCGTTCTGTCAATCGCAGGTATGGTGTTCTGTCAATCACAGATATGGCGTTCTGTCAATCACAGGTATGGCGTTCTGTATAGCACAGGTATGGCGTTCCGTCTATTACAGGTAGGGCATTCTGTCAATCACAGATATGGCCTTCTGTCAATCACAGGTATGGTGTTCTGTCAATCACAGGTATGGCATTCTGTCTATAACAGGTATAGCATTCTGTCAATCACAGGTATGGCGTTCTGTCAATCACAGGTATGGCATTCTGTCAATCACAGGTATGGCATTCTGTCTATCACAGGTATGGCGTTCTGTCAATAACAGGTATGGCGTTCTGTCTAGCACAGGTATTGCGTTCTGTCTAGGACATGTATGGCCTTCTGTCAGATGTAAGTATAGTGTTCTCTCAATCGCAGGTATGGCGTTCTGTCAATCACAGGTATGACGTTCTGTCTAGCAAAGGTATGGCATTCTGTCAATCACATGTATGGCGTTCTGTCTATCACAGATACGGCGTTCTGTCAATCATAGGTATGTATTTCAGGTATGGCGTTCTGTTTGGCATAGGTATGGCGTTCTGTCAATCACAGGTATGGCGTTCTGTCTATCATAGGTATGGCGTTCTGTCTATCATAGGTATGGCGTTCTGTCAATCGCAGGTATGGTGTTCTGTCAATCACAGATATGTCGTTCTGTCAATCACAGGTATGGCATTCTGTCTAGCACAGGTATGGCGTTCTGTCAATCACAGGTATGGCGTTCTGTCAATCGCAGGTATGGTGTTCCGTCAATCACAGGTATTGCAGTCTGTCAATCACAGGTATGGCGTTCTGTCAATCACAGGTATGGCGTTCTGTTCATCACAGGTATTGCATGCTGTCAATCACAGGTATGGCATTCTGTAAATCAGAGGTATGGCGTTCTGTTTAGCACAGGTATGGCATTATGTCAATCGCAGGTATGGCGTTCTGTCTATCATAGGTATGGCGTTCTGTCAATCGATGGTATGGCGTTCTGTCAATCGCAGGTATGGTGTTCTGTCAATCACAGATATGGCGTTCTGTCAATCACAGGTATGGCGTTCTGTATAGCACAGGTATGGCGTTCTGTCTATTACAGGTAGGGCATTCTGTCAATCACAGATATGGCCTTCTGTCAATCACAGGTATGGTGTTCTGTCAATCACAGGTATGGCATTCTGTCTATAACAGGTATAGCGTTCTGTCAATCACAGGTATGGCGTTCTTTCAATCACAGGTATGGCATTCTGTCAATCACAGGTATGGCATTCTGTCTATCACAGGTATGGCGTTCTGTCAATAACAGGTATGGCGTTCTGTCTAGCACAGGTATTGCGTTCTGTCTAGGACATGTATGGCCTTCTGTCAGATGTAAGTATAGTGTTCTCTCAATCGCAGGTATGGCGTTCTGTCTATCACAGGTATGGTGTTTTGTTTTTCACAGGTATGGTGTTTTGTCTAGCACAGGTATGACGTTCTGTCAATCGATGGTATGGCGTTCTGTCTATTATAGGTATGGCGTTCTGTCTGTCATAGGTATGACGTTCTGTCAATCGCAGGTATGGTGTTCTGTCAATCACAGATATGTCGTTCTGTCAATCACAGGTATGGCATTCTGTCTAGCACAGGTATGGCGTTCTGTCAATCACAGGTATGGCGTTCTGTCAATCGCAGGTATGGTGTTCTGTCAATCACAGGTATTGCAGTCTGTCAATCACAGGTATGGCGTTCTGTTAGCACAAGTATGGCGTTCTGTCAATCACAGATATGGCATACTGTCAATCACAGGTATGGCGCTCTGTCTATCATAGGTACTGTTTAGCACAGGTATGTCGTTCTGTCAATCACAGATATGGCGTTCTGTCTATCATAGGTATGGCGTTCTGTCTATCATAGGTATGGCGTTCTGTCTATCATAGGTATGACATTCTGTTTAGCACAGGTATGGCATTCTGTCAATCGCAGGTATGGCATTCTGTCAATCGCAGGTATGGTGTTCTGTTAATCACAGGTATGGCGTTCTGTTTAGCACAGGTATGCCATTCTGTTCATATGCTTCTGTCAATCGCAGGTATGGCTTTCTGTCAATCGCAGGTATGGCTTTCTGTCTATCATAGGTATGGCGTTCTGTCAATCACAGGTATGGCGTTCTGTTCATCACAGGTATTGCATGCTGTCAATCACAGGTATGGCATTCTGTCAATCAGAGGTATGGCGTTCTGTTTAGCACAGGTATGGCATTCTGTCAATCGCAGGTATGGCGTTCTGTCTATCATAGGTATGGCGTTCTGTCAATCGATGGTATGGCGTTCTGTCAATCGCAGGTATGGTGTTCTGTCAATCACAGATATGGCGTTCTGTCAATCACAGGTATGGCGTTCTGTATAGCACAGGTATGGCGTTCTGTCTATTACAGGTAGGGCATTCTGTCAATCACAGGTATGGCATTCTGTCAATCACAGGTATGGCGTTCTGTCAATCACAGGTATGGCATTCTGTCAATCACAGGTATGGCGTTCTGTCTATCACAGGTATGGCGTTCTGTCAATCAAAGGTATGGCGTTCTGTCAATCACAGGTATGGTGTTCTGTCAATCACAGGTATGGCGTTCTGTCAATCACAGGTATGGCGTTCTGTATAGCACAGGTATGGCGTTCTGTCTATTACAGGTAGGGCATTCTGTCAATCACAGATATGGCCTTCTGTCAATCACAGGTATGGTGTTCTGTCAATCACAGGTATGGCATTCTGTCTATAACAGGTATGGCGTTCTGTCAATCACAGGTATGGCGTTCTGTCAATCACAGGTATGGCATTCTGTCAATCACAGGTATGGCATTCTGTCTATCACAGGTATGGCGTTCTGTCAATAACAGGTATGGCGTTCTGTCTAGCACAGGTATTGCGTTCTGTCTAGGACATGTATGGCCTTCTGTCAGATGTAAGTATAGTGTTCTCTCAATCGCAGGTATGGCGTTCTGTCTATCACAGGTATGGTGTTTTGTTTTTCACAGGTATGGCGTTCTGTCTATCACAGGTATGGTGTTTTGTCATTCATAGGTATGGTATTCTGTCTATAAAAGGTATGACGTTCTGTCAATCACAGGTATGGCGTTCTGTCAATCACAGGTATGGCGTTCTGTCAATCACAGGTATGGCTTTCTGTCTATCATAGGTATGGCGTTCTGTCAATCACAGGTATGGCGTTCTGTCAATCACAGGTATGGCGTTCTGTCAATCACAGGTATGGCGTTCTGTCTATCATAGGTATGGCGTTCTGTCAATCGCAGGTATGGTGTTCTGTCAATCACAGATATGTCGTTCTGTCAATCACAGGTATGGCATTCTGTCTAGCACAGGTATGGCGTTCTGTCAATCACAGGTATGGCGTTCTGTCAATCGCAGGTATGGTGTTCCGTCAATCACAGGTATTGCAGTCTGTCAATCACAGGTATGGCGTTCTGTCAATCACAGGTATGGCGTTCTGTTCATCACAGGTATTGCATGCTGTCAATCACAGGTATGGCATTCTGTAAATCAGAGGTATGGCGTTCTGTTTAGCACAGGTATGGCATTATGTCAATCGCAGGTATGGCGTTCTGTCTATCATAGGTATGGCGTTCTGTCAATCACAGGTATGGCGTTCTGTCAATCGATGGTATGGCGTTCTGTCAATCGCAGGTATGGTGTTCTGTCAATCACAGATATGGCGTTCTGTCAATCACAGGTATGGCGTTCTGTATAGCACAGGTATGGCGTTCTGTCTATTACAGGTAGGGCATTCTGTCAATCACAGATATGGCCTTCTGTCAATCACAGGTATGGTGTTCTGTCAATCACAGGTATGGCATTCTGTCTATAACAGGTATAGCGTTCTGTCAATCACAGGTATGGCGTTCTTTCAATCACAGGTATGGCATTCTGTCAATCACAGGTATGGCATTCTGTCTATCACAGGTATGGCGTTCTGTCAATAACAGGTATGGCGTTCTGTCTAGCACAGGTATTGCGTTCTGTCTAGGACATGTATGGCCTTCTGTCAGATGTAAGTATAGTGTTCTCTCAATCGCAGGTATGGCGTTCTGTCTATCACAGGTATGGTGTTTTGTTTTTCACAGGTATGGTGTTTTGTCTAGCACAGGTATGACGTTCTGTCAATCGATGGTATGGCGTTCTGTCTATTATAGGTATGGCGTTCTGTCTGTCATAGGTATGACGTTCTGTCAATCGCAGGTATGGTGTTCTGTCAATCACAGATATGTCGTTCTGTCAATCACAGGTATGGCATTCTGTCTAGCACAGGTATGGCGTTCTGTCAATCACAGGTATGGCGTTCTGTCAATCGCAGGTATGGTGTTCTGTCAATCACAGGTATTGCAGTCTGTCAATCACAGGTATGGCGTTCTGTTAGCACAAGTATGGCGTTCTGTCAATCACAGATATGGCATACTGTCAATCACAGGTATGGCGCTCTGTCTATCATAGGTACTGTTTAGCACAGGTATGTCGTTCTGTCAATCACAGATATGGCGTTCTGTCTATCATAGGTATGGCGTTCTGTCTATCATAGGTATGGCGTTCTGTCTATCATAGGTATGACATTCTGTTTAGCACAGGTATGGCATTCTGTCAATCGCAGGTATGGCATTCTGTCAATCGCAGGTATGGTGTTCTGTTAATCACAGGTATGGCGTTCTGTTTAGCACAGGTATGCCATTCTGTCAATCGCAGGTATGGCTTTCTGTCAATCGCAGGTATGGCTTTCTGTCTATCATAGGTATGGCGTTCTGTCAATCACAGGTATGGCGTTCTGTTCATCACAGGTATTGCATGCTGTCAATCACAGGTATGGCATTCTGTAAATCAGAGGTATGGCGTTCTGTTTAGCACAGGTATGGCATTCTGTCAATCGCAGGTATGGCGTTCTGTCTATCATAGGTATGGCGTTCTGTCAATCACAGGTATGGCGTTCTGTCAATCGATGGTATGGCGTTCTGTCAATCGCAGGTATGGTGTTCTGTCAATCACAGATATGGCGTTCTGTCAATCACAGGTATGGCGTTCTGTATAGCACAGGTATGGCGTTCTGTCTATTACAGGTAGGGCATTCTGTCAATCACAGATATGGCCTTCTGTCAATCACAGGTATGGTGTTCTGTCAATCACAGGTATGGCATTCTGTCTATAACAGGTATAGCGTTCTGTCAATCACAGGTATGGCGTTCTGTCAATCACAGGTATGGCATTCTGTCAATCACAGTTATGGCATTCTGTCAATCACAGGTATGGCATTCTGTATAGCACAGGTATGGCGTTCTGTCTATTACAGGTAGGGCATTCTGTCAATCACAGATATGGCCTTCTGTCAATCACAGGTATGGTGTTCTGTCAATCACAGGTATGGCATTCTGTCTATAACAGGTATGGCGTTCTGTCAATCACAGGTATGGCGTTCTCTCAATCACAGGTATGGCATTCTGTCAATCACAGGTATGGCATTCTGTCTATCACAGGTATGGCGTTCTGTCAATAACAGGTATGGCGTTCTGTCTAGCACAGGTATTGCGTTCTGTCTAGGACATGTATGGCCTTCTGTCAGATGTAAGTATAGTGTTCTCTCAATCGCAGGTATGGCGTTCTATCTATCACAGGTATGGTGTTTTGTTTTTCACAGGTATGGCGTTCTGTCTATCACAGGTATGGTGTTTTGTCATTCATAGGTATGGTATTCTGTCTATAAAAAGGATGACGTTTCTGTCAATCGCAGGTATGGCGTTCTGTCAATCGTAAGTATAGTGTTCTCTCAATCACAGGTATGGCTTTCTGTCTATCATAGGTATGGCGTTCTGTCAATCACAGGTATGACGTTCTGTCAATCACAGGTATGGCATTCTATCAATCACAGGTATAGCGTTCTGTCAATCGCAGGTATGGTCTTCTGTCAATCGCAGATATGGTGTTCTGTCAATCACAGATATGTTGTTCTGTCAATCGCAGGTATGGTCTTCTGTCAATCACAGGTATAGCATTCTGTCAATCACAGATATGGCGTTCTGTCAATCACAGATATGGAATTCTGTAAATCACAGGTATGGCGTTTTGTTAATCACAGGTATGGCATTCTGTCTATAACAGGTATGGCGTTCTGTCAATCACAGGTATGACGTTCTGTCTAGCAAAGGTATGGCATTCTGTCAATCACATGTATGGCGTTCTGTCTATCACAGATACGGCGTTCTGTCAATCATAGGTATGTATTTCAGGTATGGCGTTCTGTTTGGCATAGGTATGGCGTTCTGTCAATCACAGGTATGGCGTTCTGTCCCTCATAGGTATGGCGTTCTGTCTATCATAGGTATGGCGTTCTGTCAATCGCAGGTATGGTGTTCTGTCAATCACAGATATGTCGTTCTGTCAATCACAGGTATGGCATTCTGTCTAGCACAGGTATGGCGTTCTGTCAATCACAGGTATGGTGTTCTGTCAATCGTCGGTATGGTGTTCCGTCAATCACAGGTATTGTAGTCTGTCAATCACAGGTATGGCGTTCTGTCAATCACAGGTATGGCATTCTGTTCATCACAGGTATTGCATGCTGTCAATCACAGGTATGGCATTCTGTAAATCAGAGGTATGGCGTTCTGTTTAGCACAGGTATGGCATTATGTCAATCGCAGGTATGGCGTTCTGTCTATCATAGGTATGGCGTTCTGTCAATCACAGGTATGGCGTTCTGTCAATCGATGGTATGGCGTTCTGTCAATCGCAGGTATGGTGTTCTGTCAATCACAGATATGGCGTTCTGTCAATCACAGGTATGGCGTTCTGTATAGCACAGGTATGGCGTTCCGTCTATTACAGGTAGGGCATTCTGTCAATCACAGATATGGCCTTCTGTCAATCACAGGTATGGTGTTCTGTCAATCACAGGTATGGCATTCTGTCTATAACAGGTATAGCATTCTGTCAATCACAGGTATGGCGTTCTGTCAATCACAGGTATGGCATTCTGTCAATCACAGGTATGGCATTCTGTCTATCACAGGTATGGCGTTCTGTCAATAACAGGTATGGCGTTCTGTCTAGCACAGGTATTGCGTTCTGTCTAGGACATGTATGGCCTTCTGTCAGATGTAAGTATAGTGTTCTCTCAATCGCAGGTATGGCGTTCTATCAATCACAGGTATGACGTTCTGTCTAGCAAAGGTATGGCATTCTGTCAATCACATGTATGGCGTTCTGTCTATCACAGATACGGCGTTCTGTCAATCATAGGTATGTATTTCAGGTATGGCGTTCTGTTTGGCATAGGTATGGCGTTCTGTCAATCACAGGTATGGCGTTCTGTCTATCATAGGTATGGCGTTCTGTCTATCATAGGTATGGCGTTCTGTCAATCGCAGGTATGGTGTTCTGTCAATCACAGATATGTCGTTCTGTCAATCACAGGTATGGCATTCTGTCTAGCACAGGTATGGCGTTCTGTCAATCACAGGTATGGCGTTCTGTCAATCGCAGGTATGGTGTTCCGTCAATCACAGGTATTGCAGTCTGTCAATCACAGGTATGGCGTTCTGTCAATCACAGGTATGGCATTCTGTTCATCACAGGTATTGCATGCTGTCAATCACAGGTATGGCATTCTGTAAATCAGAGGTATGGCGTTCTGTTTAGCACAGGTATGGCATTATGTCAATCGCAGGTATGGCGTTCTGTCTATCATAGGTATGGCGTTCTGTCAATCACAGGTATGGCGTTCTGTCAATCGATGGTATGGCGTTCTGTCAATCGCAGGTATGGTGTTCTGTCAATCACAGATATGGCGTTCTGTCAATCACAGGTATGGCGTTCTGTATAGCACAGGTATGGCGTTCTGTCTATTACAGGTAGGGCATTCTGTCAATCACAGATATGGCCTTCTGTCAATCACAGGTATGGTGTTCTGTCAATCACAGGTATGGCATTCTGTCTATAACAGGTATAGCGTTCTGTCAATCACAGGTATGGCGTTCTTTCAATCACAGGTATGGCATTCTGTCAATCACAGGTATGGCATTCTGTCTATCACAGGTATGGCGTTCTGTCAATAACAGGTATGGCGTTCTGTCTAGCACAGGTATTGCGTTCTGTCTAGGACATGTATGGCCTTCTGTCAGATGTAAGTATAGTGTTCTCTCAATCGCAGGTATGGCGTTCTGTCTATCACAGGTATTGTGTTTTGTTTTTCACAGGTATGGTGTTTTGTCTAGCACAGGTATGACGTTCTGTCAATCGATGGTATGGCGTTCTGTCTATTATAGGTATGGCGTTCTGTCTGTCATAGGTATGACGTTCTGTCAATCGCAGGTATGGTGTTCTGTCAATCACAGATATGTCGTTCTGTCAATCACAGGTATGGCATTTTGTCTAGCACAGGTATGGCGTTCTGTCAATCACAGGTATGGCGTTCTGTCAATCGCAGGTATGGTGTTCTGTCAATCACAGGTATTGCAGTCTGTCAATCACAGGTATGGCATTCTGTCAATCACAGGTATGGCGTTCTGTTAGCACAAGTATGGCGTTCTGTCAATCACAGATATGGCATACTGTCAATCACAGGTATGGCGCTCTGTCTATCATAGGTACTGTTTAGCACAGGTATGTCGTTCTGTCAATCACAGATATGGCGTTCTGTCTATCATAGGTATGGCGTTCTGTCTATCATAGGTATGACATTCTGTTTAGCACAGGTATGGCATTCTGTCAATCGCAGGTATGGCATTCTGTCAATCGCAGGTATGGTGTTCTGTTAATCACAGGTATGGCGTTCTGTTTAGCACAGGTATGCCATTCTGTCAATCGCAGGTATGGCTTTCTGTCAATCGCAGGTATGGCTTTCTGTCTATCATAGGTATGGCGTTCTGTCAATCACAGGTATGGCGTTCTGTTCATCACAGGTATTGCATGCTGTCAATCACAGGTATGGCATTCTGTAAATCAGAGGTATGGCGTTCTGTTTAGCACAGGTATGGCATTCTGTCAATCGCAGGTATGGCGTTCTGTCTATCATAGGTATGGCGTTCTGTCAATCACAGGTATGGCGTTCTGTCAATCGATGGTATGGCGTTCTGTCAATCGCAGGTATGGTGTTCTGTCAATCACAGATATGGCGTTCTGTCAATTACAGGTATGGCGTTCTGTATAGCACAGGTATGGCGTTCTGTCTATTACAGGTAGGGCATTCTGTCAATCACAGATATGGCCTTCTGTCAATCACAGGTATGGTGTTCTGTCAATCACAGGTATGGCATTCTGTCTATAACAGGTATAGCGTTCTGTCAATCACAGGTATGGCGTTCTGTCAATCACAGGTATGGCATTCTGTCAATCACAGTTATGGCATTCTGTCTATCACAGGTATGGCGTTCTGTCAATAACAGGTATGGCGTTCTGTCTAGCACAGGTATTGCGTTCTGTCTAGGACATGTATGGCCTTCTGTCAGATGTAAGTATAGTGTTCTCTCAATCGCAGGTATGGCGTTCTGTCTATCACAGGTATGGTGTTTTGTTTTTCACAGGTATGGTGTTTTGTCTAGCACAGGTATGACGTTCTGTCAATCGATGGTATGGCGTTCTGTAAATCGCAGGTATGTCGTTCTGTCTATCACAGGTATGGCATTCTATCAATCACAGGTATGGCGTTCTGTCTATAATAGATAGGGCATTCTGTCAATCACAGGTATGGCGTTCTGTCAATCACAGGTATGGTGTTTTGTCAATCACAGGTATGGCATTCTGTCATTCACAGGTATGGCGTTCTGTCTAGCAAAGGTATTGCGTTCTGTCTAGCACAGGTATGGCCTTCTGTCAATCGTAAGTATAGTGTTCTGTTAATCACAGGTATGGCGTTCTGTTTAGCACAGGTATGCCATTCTGTCAATCGCAGGTATGGCTTTCTGTCTATCATAGGTTCTGTCAATCACAAGTATGGCGTTCTGTCTATCACAGGTATTGCATGCTGTCAATCACAGGTATGGCATTCTGTCAATCAGAGGTATGGCGTTCTGTTTAGCACAGGTATGGCATTCTGTCAATCGCAGGTATGGCGTTCTGTCTATCATAGGTATGGCGTTCTGTCAATCACAGGTATGGCGTTCTGTCAATCGATGGTATGGCGTTCTGTCAATCACAGATATGTTGTTCTGTCAATCACAGGTATGGCATTCTGTCATTCACAGGTATGACGTTCTGTCAATCACAGGTATGGCGTTCTGTCAATCACAGGTATGGCGTTCTGTCAATCGATGGTATGGCGTTCTGTCAATCACAGATATGTTGTTCTGTCAATCACAGGTATGGCATTCTGTCATTCACAGGTATGGCGTTCTGTCAATCACAGGTATGGCATTCTGTCTCTCACAGGTACGGCATTCTTTCTGTTAATCACAGGTATGGCATTCTGTCTATCACAGGTATGGCGTTCTGTCTATCACAGGTATGGCTTTCTGTCTAACACAGGTATGTCGTTCTGTCAATCACAGGTATGGCGTTCTGTCAATCACAGGTATGGCGTTCTGTTAATCACAGGTATGGCGTTCTATCAATCACAGGTATGGCATTCTGTCAATCACAGGTATGGTGTTCTGTCTATCACAGGTATGGCGTTCTGTCTATCACAGGTATGGCTTTCTGTCTATGACAGGTATGGCGTTCTGTCATTTATATATATTTGGATGATAGTGCAATGTTACAGAGAGAGACCCATTCCAGAGTCTCCTCTGGTTCTTTTACGTGCACGGTGTAAAGCACCGACACGAGACCTCGGTTTAACGTCCCATCTGAAAGACTGTTAATTTTATTAAGGTCTGACGGGGGATCGAACCGGTATAGTATATAGCCTAGTAGTCTTTAAATAGTAGATTTACTGCAGATCTAGTCTACATCAATTCATACATGCATACATTTACATAAATTAAATGGTCACTGTGACATGATCATTTTCTTCTCTAAAACCCCTGACAGGGCATTGCAGAAATGAGTTAACACTGTCAGATTACTGACAGTCAGAGTCAGTGAGATCTAATATAAATCAACGGCTCACACCGCCCGGGAGGAGTTTCTGGCCATTTTTCAATTCAAGGGAGCTAACTCTTGTGAATATTCAGGCTGTAGTTGATTGGATTGTCTCCCATTACTTAGAGAAATCTTATAATAATTGTATGTATGCATGCCTACCAGTAGGCGTATATTATACAGGGTGGATTCAGGATTTTATGTTGGCATTGGGGAGGGGTGTACATGGGGTGGGATTGGCGCAATGAGATGGCTCCGTGTCAGAATCTTATTGGCATATATCAATCCATATAAAAATGTGTGCTACCGTTGATGCATTTATCACAAAAGGCACACTTGTTATGTTAAGCCACTCCACTAAAAGCTACTGATGCTCCAGATATATAGTTACAATATTATTTTATTTCAGGTTTGTGAACGGGAAGTTCTGGAAAATCCAGTCACACTGGTTCATTAACAACACGTGGTTACAGTACTCAAAGTCTACCGGAGGAGTATACTGCGCCCCGTGTCACATTTTCGCACATGTAGAGAAGAAAGCCTTCGTATCGGTAGCAGCGACCGACCCCAGCAACCTCGGCAAAATGATTGCTAACCACAGAAAGAGTGATATGCATATCAGCTCTACGGAGGCTGCGGAAAACTTCAAATATGTAATGACGGGTGACAAAAAAGATATCATGAATTCAATCTCCACATCATACAACACGCTAGTGGAAAAAAATCGCAAATTTCTCAAAGCTATTGTAGACACGATCATACTGTGTGGAAAGCAAAACGTTGCCTTACGAGGTCACGACGACAAAGATAGCAACTTTATAGCTTTACTAGAGTATCAATCGAAATATAACACAGTCCTACGTGATCACTGGGAAACTGGGGACCCAAAAACCAAATATACTTCGCCCAAAATCCAGAACGAACTGATCGATATCTGTGGTGAACAAATCAAATCATCTATTGTAAAAAAGTGTAACAGTGCCCCATTCTTTGGCTTCATAGCAGACGAGGCCACCGACTCTTCCACAATTGAGCAGATGGCTCTATGTTTGCGATATTTCGACTACGATACACGAGCCGTACGTGAAGATTTCATTATGTTCGTCGAATGCGACGCCACGACTGGTGAATCACTTTACGATGCATTTCTGAAGAACTTGAGACTTGCAGGCGTAGACGTAGACAAAATGAGGGGCCAGGGATATGATGTCGCTTCGAACATGTCCGGGAAGTTCCGTGGGGTACAAGCACGAATTAGACAGTCGCTGCCCAAAGCAGTGTACACTCATTGCAAAGCGCATTGCTTAAATTTAGCAATAGTACATGCGTCGGAAGAGGCGTTGGCCAGGAATATGATGAACACAGTTCAAGAAATTGCGTTTTCCTTTAATTATTCTGCGAAGCGACTATTGCTATACAAGGAAATGCTAGCGAATGGTGCCGGAAGTAAAATTGCCATGGAGCATAGAACAAAATTAAAATCCCTGTGCGAAACAAGATGGGCAGCAAGAGTGGACGCGCTGAACACCTTCCAGTCTTCATACATAACGGTCGTGGAGGCACTGGATGACCTTTGTCTACACTATGGCGATAGCAAGGCCGGTGCATACAGAATAGCCATCATGCAGTTCGGGTTTTATCGTGTGTCTTGTAGCTATAGAACATGTGCTCTCGGGATTAATGCCACTGTCCAAAATGTTACAAAACAAGTCATGTGACCTTATTGAAGCTGTCATCACTCGCCAAGTTACGGATGAGCGAAATGATCCAGCTGTGTGGGATATCATGTACGTGAAGGCTGTTGAAATGGCAGAGACTGTTGATGTGCAACCATCACGACCTAGAAACATGTACTTACCTTTCGTCGATCATTTGATAACAGAACTATCTGATCGTCTTATTGAGGATGGCGACAGATTCAATGCCCAATTCCTGATACCAGGCGATATAGGTAATCTTACCGAGGATATAATTGCGTCCATATATAAAACATTTGGAAAAAAAAAATTCATTGTATAGATATGTATTCATTGGGCATATAGATATGTATTCATATGGGCATATAGATATGTATTCGTTGTATAGATATGTATTCGTTGGGCATATAAATATGTATTCATTGGGCATATAGATATGTATTCATTGTATAGATATGTATTTGTTGGGCATATAGATATGTATTCATTGGGCATATAGATATGTATTCATTGGGCATATAGATATGTATTCATTGTATAGATATGTATTTGTTGGGCATATAGATATGTATTCATTGGGCATATAGATATGTATTCATTGGGCATATAGATATGTATTCATTGGGCATATAGATATGTATTCGTTGGGCATATAGATATGTATTAATTGGGCATATAGATATGTATTTGTTGGGCCTATAGATATGTATTCATTGGGCATATAGATATGTATTCGTTGGGCATATAGATATGTATTTGTTGGGCATATAGATATGTATTCATTGGGCATATAGATATGTATTCATTGGGCATATAGATATGTATTCGTTGGGCATATAGATATGTATTCGTTGTATAGATATGTATTTGTTGGGCATATAGATATGTATTCATTGGGCATATGGATATGTATTCCTTGGGCATATAGATATGTATTCATTGGGCATATAGATATGTATTCATTGGGCATATAGATATGTATTCGTTGGGCATATAGATATGTATTTGTTGTATAGATATGTATTCGTTGGGCATATAGATATGTATTCATTGGGCATATAGATATGTAGTCGTTGGGCATATAGATATGTAGTCGTTGGGCATATAGATATGTATTCGTTGGGCATATAGATATGTATTTGTTGGGCATATAGATATGTATTCGTTGGGCACATAGATATGTATTTGTTGGGCATATAGATATGTATTCGTTGGGCATATAGATATGTATTTGTTGGGCATATAGATATGTAGTCGTTGGGCATATAGATATGTATTCGTTGGGCATATAGATATGTAGTCGTTGGGCATATAGATATGTAGTCTTTGGGCATATAGATATGTATTCATTGGGCATATAGATATGTATTCCTTGGGCATATAGATATGTATTCATTGGGCATATAGATATGTATTCATTGGGCATATAGATATGTATTCACTGGGCATATAGATATGTATTCGTTGGGCATATAGATATGTATTCGTTGTATAGATATGTATTCGTTGGGCATATAGATATGTATTCGTTGGGCATATAGATATGTATTCGTTGGGCATATAGATATGTATTTGTTGGGCATATAGATATGTAGTCGTTGGGCATATAGATATGTATTCGTTGGGCATATAGATATGTAGTCGTTGGGCATATAGATATGTATTCGTTGGGCATATAGATATGTATTCATTGGGCATATAGATATGTATTCATTGGGCATATAGATATGTATTCATTGGGCATATAGATATGTATTTGTTGGGCATATAGATATGTATTCATTGTATAGATATGTATTCGTTGGGCATATAGATATGTATTCGTTGGGCATATAGATATGTAGTCGTTGGGCATATAGATAT
>CM026403.1:8897116-8930843 GCA_014843695.1 Archivesica marissinica
CATCATGCACTCACTGGTTGATACACTGTAAGCATACATCATGCAGTCACTGATTGGTACACAGTAAGCATACATCATGCAGTCACTGGTTGGTACAATGTAAGCATACATCATGCAGTCAATGGTTGGTACACTGTAAGCATACAAGCCAATGGTTGGTACACTGTAAGCATGCAGCCAATGGTTGGTACACTGTAAGCATACATCATGCAGTCACTGGTTGGTACACTGTAAGCATACATCATGCAGTCACTGGTTGGTACACTGTAAGCATACATCATGCAGTCACTGGTTGGTACACTGTAAGCATACATCATGCAGTCACTGGTTGGTACACTGTAAGCATGCAGTCACTGGTTGGTACACTGTAAGCATACATCATGCAGTCACTGGTTGGTACACTGTAAGCATGCATCATGCAGTCACTGGTTGGTACACTGTAAGCATGCATCATGCAGTCACTGGTTGGTACACTGTAAGCATGCATCATGCAGTCACTGGTTGGTACACTGTACACATGCAGTCACTGGTTGGTACACTGTAAGCATGCATCATACAGTCAATGGTTGGTACACTGTAAGCATGCATCATGCAGTCACTGGTTGGTACACTGTAAGCATGCATCATGCAGTCACTGGTTGGTACACTGTAAGCATGCATCATGCAGTCACTGGTTGGTACACTGTAAGCATGCATCATGCAGTCACTGGTTGGTACACTGTAAGCATGCATCATGCAGTCACTGGTTGGTACACTGTAAGCATGCATCATGCAGTCACTGGTTGGTACACTGTAAGCATGCATCATGCAGTCACTGGTTGGTACACTGTAAGCATGCAGTCACTGGTTGGTACATTGTAAGCATACATCATGCAGTCACTGGTTGGTACACTGTAAGCATGCAGTCACTGGTTGGTACACTGTAAACATACATCATGCAGTCACTGGTTGGTACACTGTAAGCATGCAGCCACTGGTTGGTACACTGTAAGCATACATCATGCAGCCACTGGTTGGTACACTGTAAGGATACATCATGCAGTCACTGGTTGGTACACTGTAAGGATACATCATGCAGTCACTGGTTGGTACACTGTAAGCATACATCATGCAGTCACTGGTTGGTACACTGTAAGCATACATCATGCAGTCAGTGGTTGGTACACTGTAAGCATACATCATGCAGTCAGTGGTTGGTACACTGTAAGCATACATCATGCAGTCACTGGTTGGTACACTGTAAGCATACATCATGCAGTCACTGGTTGGTACACTGTAAGCATGCATCATACAGTCACTGGTTGGTACACTGTAAGCATGCATCAAACAGTCACTGGTTGGTACACTGTAAGCATGCATCATGCAGTCACTGGTTGGTACACTGTAAGCATACATCATGCAGTCACTGGTTGGTACACTGTAAGCATACATCATGCAGTCACTGGTTGGTACACTGTAAGCATGCATCATGCAGTCACTGGTTGGTACACTGTAAGCATGCATCATGCAGTCACTGGTTGGTACACTGTAAGCATGCATCATACAATCACTGGTTGGTACACTGTAAGCATGCATCATGCAGTCACTGGTTGGTACCCTGTAAGCATGCATCATGCAGTCACTGGTTGGTACACTGTAAGCTTGCATCAAACAGTCACTGGTTGGTACACTGTAAGCATGCATCATACAATCACTGGTTGGTACACTGTAAGCATGCATCATGCAGTCACTGGTTGGTACACTGTAAGCATACATCATGCAGTCACTGGTTGGTACACTGTAAGCATACATCATGCAGTCACTGGTTGGTACACTGTAAGCATACATCATGCAGTCACTGGTTGTACACTGTAAGCATGCATCAACAGTCACTGGTTGGTACACTGTAAGCTGCATCATACAGTCACTGGTTGGTACACTGTAAGCATGCATCATGCAGTCACTGGTTGGTACACTGTAAGCATGCATCATGCAGTCACTGGTTGGTACACTGTAAGCATACATCATGCAGTCACTGGTTGGTACACTGTAAGCATGCATCAAGCAGTCACTGATTGGTACACTGTAAGCATGCATCATGCAGTCACTGGTTGGTACACTGTAAGCATGCATCATGCAGTCACTGATTGGTACACTGTAAGCATGCATCATACAGTCACTCATTGGTACACTGTAAGCATGCATCATGCAGTCACTGGTTGGTACACTGTAAGCATGCATCATGCAGTCACTGGTTGGTACACTGTAAGCATACACCATGCAGTCACTAGTTGGTAGACTGTAAGCATACACCATGCAGTCAGTGGTTGGTACACTGTAAGCATACACCATGCAGTCACTAGTTGGTACACTGTAAGCATACACCATGCAGTCAGTGGTTGGTACACTGTAAGCATGCATCATGCAGTCACTAGTTGATACACTGTAAGCATACACCATGCAGTCACTGGTTGGTACACTGTAAGCATGCATCATGCAGTCACTGGTTGGAACACTGTAAGCATGCATCATGCAGTCAGTGGTTGGTACACTATAAGCATACATCATGCAGTCACTGGTTGGTACACTGTAAGCATGCATCATGCAGTCACTAGTTGGTACACTGCAAGCATGCAGTCATTGGTTGGTACACTGTAAGCATGCATCATGCAGTCACTGGTTGGTACACTGTAAGCATACATCATGCAGTCACTGGTTGGTACACTGTAAGCATGCATCATGCAGTCACTAGTTGGTACACTGCAAGCATGCAGTCATTGGTTGGTACACTGTAAGCATGCATCATGCAGTCACTGGTTGGTACACTGTAAGCATACATCATGCAGTCACTGGTTGGTACACTGTAAGCATGCATCATGCAGTCACTAGTTGGTACACTGTAAGCATGCAGTCATTGGTTGGTACACTGTAAGCATGCATCATGCAGTCATGTTGTACACTTAAGCATGCAGTCACTGGTTGGTACACTGTAAGCTTTCATCATGCAGTCACTGGTTGGTACACTATAAGCATACATCATGCAGTCACTGGTTGGTACACTGTAAGCATACATCATGCAGTCACTGGTTGGTACACTGTAAGCGTGCATCATGCAGTCACTGGTTGGTACACTGTAAGCATACATCATGCAGTCACTGGTTAGTACACTGTAAGCGTGCATCATGCAGTCACTGATTGGTACACTGTAAGCTTTCATCATGCAGTCACTGGTTGGTACACTGTAAGCATACATCATGCAGTCACTGGTTGGTACACTGTAAGCGTGCATCATGCAGTCACTGATTGGTACACTGTAAGCTTTCATCATGCAGTCACTGGTTGGTACACTATAAGCATGCATCATGCAGTCAGTGGTTGGTACACTGTAAGCATGCATCATGCAGTCACTGGTTGGTACACTGTAAGCATACATCATGCAGTCACTGGTTGGTACACTGTAAGCATGCAGCCACTAGTTGGTACACTGTAAGCATGCATCATGCAGTCACTGGTTGGTACACTGTAAGCATACATCATGCAGTCACTGGTTGGTACACTGTAAGCATGCATCATGCAGTCACTGGTTGGTACACTGTAAGCATACATCATGCAGTCACTGGTTGGTACACTGTAAGCATGCATCATGCAGTCACTGGTTGGTACACTGTAAACATGCATCATGCAGTCACTGGTTGGTACACTGTAAGCATGCAGTCACTGGTTGGTACACTGTAAGCATGCATCATGCAGTCACTGGTTGGTACACTGTAAGCATGCATCATGCAGTCACTGGTTGGTACACTGTAAGCATGCAGTCACTGGTTGGTACATTGTAAGCATACATCATGCAGTCACTGGTTGGTACACTGTAAGCATGCAGTCACTGGTTGGTACACTGTAAACATACATCATGCAGTCACTGGTTGGTACACTGTAAGCATGCAGCCACTGGTTGGTACACTGTAAGGATACATCATGTAGTCACTGGTTGGTACACTGTAAGCATGCAGCCACTGGTTGGTACACTGAAAGCATACATCATGCAGCCACTGGTTGGTACACTGTAAGGATACATCATGTAGTCACTGGTTGGTACACTGTAAGGATACATCATGCAGTCAGTGGTTGGTACACTGTAAGCATACATCATGCAGTCAGTGATTGGTACACTGTAAGCATACATCATGCAGTCACTGGTTGGTACAGGGTAAGCATACATCATGCAGTCACTGGTTGGTACACCATAAGCATACATCATGCAGTCACTGGTTTGTACACTGTAAGCATACATCATGCAGTCACTGGTTGGTACACTGTAAGCATGCAGCCAATGGTTGGTACACTGTAAGCATACATCATGCAGTCACTGGTTGGTACACTGTAAGCATACATCATGCAGTCACTGGTTGGTACACGGTAAGCATACATCATGCAGTCACTGGTTGGTACACTGTAAGCATGCATCATGCAGCCACTGGTTGGTACACTGTAAACATACAGTCACTGGTTGGTACACTGTAAGCATGCATCATACAATCAATAGTTGGTACACTGTAAGCATGCATACTGCAGTCACTGGTTGGTACACTGTAAACATGCATCATGCAGTCACTGGTTCGTACACTGTAAACATGCATCATACTGTCACTGGTTGGTACACTGTAAGCATGCATCATGCAGTCACTGGTTGGTACACTGTAATCACAAATCATGCAGTCACTGGTTGCTACACTGTAAGCATGCATCAAGCAGTCACTGATTGGTACACTGTAAGCATGCATCATGCAGTCACTGGTTGGTACACTGTAAGCATGCATCATGCAGTCACTGATTGGTACACTGTAAGCATGCATCATGCAGTCACTCATTGGTACACTGTAAGCATGCATCATGCAGTCACTGGTTGGTACACTGTAAGCATGCATCATGCAGTCACTGGTTGGTACACTGTAAGCATACACCATGCAGTCACTAGTTGGTAGACTGTAAGCATACACCATGCAGTCAGTGGTTGGTACACTGTAAGCATACACCATGCAGTCACTAGTTGGTACACTGTAAGCATACACCATGCAGTCAGTGGTTGGTACACTGTAAGCATGCATCATGTAGTCACTGGTTGGTACACTGTAAGCATACATCATGCAGTCACTAGTTGATACACTGTAAGCATACACCATGCAGTCACTGGTTGGTACACTGTAAGCATGCATCATGCAGTCACTGGTTGGAACACTGTAAGCATGCATCATGCAGTCAGTGGTTGGTACACTATAAGCATACATCATGCAGTCACTGGTTGGTACACTGTAAGCATGCATCATGCAGTCACTAGTTGGTACACTGCAAGCATGCAGTCATTGGTTGGTACACTGTAAGCATGCATCATGCAGTCACTGGTTGGTACACTGTAAGCTTTCATCATGCAGTCACTGGTTGGTACACTATAAGCATACATCATGCAGTCACTGGTTGGTACACTGTAAGCATACATCATGCAGTCACTGGTTGGTACACTGTAAGCATGCATCATGCAGTCACTGGTTGGTACACTGTAAGCATACATCATGCAGTCACTGGTTGGTACACTGTAAGCATGCATCATGCAGTCACTGGTTGGTACACTGTAAGCATGCATCATGCAGTCACTGGTTGGTACACTGTAAGCTCAGCCAATGGATGGTACACTGTAAGCATACTCATGCAGTCACTGGTTGGTACACTGTAAGCATAACATCATGCAGTCACTGGTTGGTACACTGTAAGCATGCATCATGCAGTCACTGGTTGGTACACTGTAAGCATGCATCATGCAGTCACTGGTTGGTACACTGTAAGCATGCATCATGCAGTCACTGGTTGGTACACTGTAACATGCAGTCACTGGTTGGTACCTGTAAACTCCATGACACTGTAAGCATGCCATAGTCACTGGTTGGTACACTGTAGCACATCATGCAGTCACTGGTTGGTACACTGTAAGCATGCATCATGCAGTCACTGGTTGGTACACTGTAAGCATGCAGTCACTGGTTGGTACACTGTAAGCATACATCATGCAGTCACTGGTTGGTACACTGTAAGCATGCAGTCACTGGTTGGTACACTGTAAACATACATCATGCAGTCACTGGTTGGTACACTGTAAGCATGCAGCCACTGGTTGGTACACTGTAAGGATACATCATGCAGTCACTGGTTGGTACACTGTAAGCATGCAGTCACTGGTTGGTACACTGTAAGCATACATCATGCAGTCACTGGTTGGTACACTGTAAGCATACATCATGCAGTCACTGGTTGGTACACTGTAAGCATACATCATGCAGTCACTGGTTGGTACACTGTAAGCATACATCATGCAGTCACTGGTTGGTACACTGTAAGCATACATCATGCAGTCACTGGTTGGTACACTGTAAGCATACATCATGCAGTCACTGGTTGGTACACTGTAAGCATACATCATGCAGTCACTGGTTGGTACACTGTAAGCATACATCATGCAGTCACTGGTTGGTACACTGTAAGCATACATCATGCAGTCACTGGTTGGTACACTGTAAGCATGCAGTCACTGGTTGGTACACTGTAAGCATACATCATGCAGTCACTGGTTGGTACACTGTAAGCATACATCATGCAGTCACTGGTTGGTACACTGTAAGCATACATCATGCAGTCACTGGTTGGTACACTGTAAGCATGCAGCCACTGGTTGGTACACTGTAAGCATACATCATGCAGTCACTGGTTGGTACACTGTAAGCATGCATCATGCAGTCACTGGTTGGTACACTGTAAGCATGCATCATGCAGTCACTGGTTGGTACACTGTAAGCATGCATCATGCAGTCACTGGTTGGTACACTGTAAGCATGCATCATGCAGTCACTGGTTGGTACACTGTAAGCATACAGTCACTGGTTGGTACACTGTAAGCATGCATCATACAGTCAATAGTTGGTACACTGTAAGCATGCATCATGCAGTCACTGGTTGGTACACTGTAAGCATGCATCATGCAGTCACTGGTTGGTACACTGTAAGCATGCATCATACAGTCACTGGTTGGTACACTGTAAGCATGCATCATGCAGTCACTGGTTGGTACACTGTAAGCATGCATCATGCAGTCACTGGTTGGTACACTGTAAGCATGCATCATGCAGTCACTGGTTGATACACTGTAAGCATGCATCATGCAGTCACTAGTTGGTACACCGTAAGCATGCATCATGCAGTCACTGGTTGGTACACTGTAAGCATACATCATGCAGTCACTGGTTGGTACACTGTAAGCATACATCATGCAGTCACTGTTTGGTACACTGTAAGCATGCAGCCAATGGATGGTACACTGTAAGCATACATCATGCAGTCACTGGTTGGTACACTGTAAGTATACATCATGCAGTCACTGGTTGGTACACGGTAAGCATGCATCATGCAGTCACTGGTTGGTACACTGTAAGCATGCATCATGCAGTCACTGGTTGGTACACTGTAAGCATGCATCATGCAGCCACTGGTTGGTACACTGTAAACATACAGTCACTGGGTGGTACACTGTAAGCATGCATCATGCAGTCACTGGTTGGTACACTGTAAGCATGCATCATGTAGTCACTGGTTGGTACACTGTAAGCATACATCATGCAGTCACTGGTTGGTACAAGGTAAGCATGCATCATGCAGTCACTGGTTGGTAAACAGTAAGCATGCAGTCACTGGTTGGTACATTGTAAGCATACATCATGCAGTGACTGGTTGGTACACTGTAAGCATGCAGTCACAGGTTGGTACACTGTAAACATACACCATGCAGTCACTGGTTGGTACACTGTAAGCATGCAGCCACTGGTTGGTACACTGTAAGGATACATCATGTAGTCACTGGTTGGTAAAATGTAAGCATGCAGCCACTGGTTGGTACACTGTAAGCATACATCATGCAGCCACTGGTTGGTACACTGTAAGGATACATCATGTAGTCACTGGTTGGTACACTGTAAGGATACATCATGTAGTCAGTGGTTGGTACACTGTAAGCATACATCATGCAGTCACTGGTTGGTACATTGTAAGCATACATCATGCAGTCAGTGGTTGGTACACTGTAAGCATACATCATGCAGTCAGTGGTTGGTACACTGTAAGCATACATCATGCAGTCACTGGTTGGTACACCATAAGCATAAATCATGCAGTCGCTGGTTGGTACACTGTAAGCATACATCATGCAGTCACTGGTTGGTACACTGTAAGCATGCAGACAATGGTTGGTACACGGTAAGCATACATCATGCAGTCACTGGATGGTACACCATAAGCATACATCATGCAGTCGGTGGTTGGTACACTGTAAGCATACATCATGCAGTCACTGGTTGGTACACTGTAAGCATGCAGCCAATGGTTGGTACACTGTAAGCATACATCATTCAGTCACTGGATGGTACACTGTAAGCATACATCATGCAGTCACTGGTGTGTACACGGTAAGCATGCATCATGCAGTCACTGGTTGGTACACTGTAAGCATGCATCATGCAGTCACTGGTTGGTACACTGTAAGCATGCATCATGCAGCCACTGATTGGTACACTGTAAGCATACAATCACTGGTTGGTACACTGTAAGCATGCATCATACTGTCAATAGTTGGTACACTGTAAGCATGCATCATGCAGTCACTGGTTGGTACACTGTAAACATGCATCATGCAGTCACTGGTTGGTACACTGTAAGCATGCATCATACAGTCACTGGTTGGTACACTGTAAGCATGCATCATGCAGTCACTGGTTGGTACACTGTAAGCATGCATCATGCAGTCACTGGTTGGTACACTGTAAGCATGCATCATGCAGTCACTGGTTGATACACTGTAAGCATGCATCATGCAGTCACTAGTTGGTAAACCGTAAGCATGCATCATGCAGTCACTGGTTGGTACACTGTAAGCATGCATCATGCAGTCACTGGTTGGTACACTGTAAGCATGCATCATGCAGTCACTGGTTGGTAAACTGTAAGCATGCATCATACAGTCAATAGTTGGTACACTGTAAGCATGCAACATGCAGTCACTGGTTGGTACACTGTAAGCATGCATCATGCAGTCACTGGTTGGTACACTGTAAGCATGCATCATGCAGTCACTGGTTGGTACACTGTAAGCATACAGTCACTGGTTGGTACACTGTAAGCATACATCATGCAGTCACTGGTTGATACACTGTAAGCATACATCATGCAGCCACTGGTTGGTACACTGTAAGCATGCAGTCACTGGTTGGTACACTATAAGCATGCATCATTCAGTCACTTGTTGGTACACTGTAAGCATGCATCATGCAGCCACTGGTTGGTAAACTGTAAGCATACATCATGCAGTCACTGATTGGTACACTGTAAGCATGCATCATGCAGTCACTGATTGGTATACTGTAAGCATACATCATGCAGTCATTGGTTGGTACACTGTAAGCATGCATCATGCAATCATTGGTTGGTACACTGTAAGCATGCATCATGCAGTCACTGGTTGGTACACTGTTAACATACATCATGCAGTCACTGGTTGGTACACTGTAAGCATACATCATGCAGTCATTGGTTTGTACACTGTAAGCATGCATCATGCATTCATTGGTTGGTACAATGTAAGCATACACCATGCAGTCACTGGTTGGTACACTGTAAGCATGCATTCACTGGTTGGTACACTGTAAGCATGCATCATGCATTCATTGGTTGGTACACTGTAAGCATACATCATGCAGTCACTGGTTAGTACACTGTAAGCATACATCATGCAGTCACTGGTTGGTACACTGTAAGCATACATCATGCAGTCACTGGTTGGTACACTGTAAGCATGCATCATACAGTCATTGGTTGGTACACTGTAAGCTTACATCAAACAGTCACTGGTTGGTACACTGTAAGCATGCATCATACAATCACTGGTTGGTACACTGTAAGCATGCATCATGCAGTCATTGGTTGGTACACTGTAAGCATGCATCATGCAGTCACTGGTTGGTACACTGTAAGCATACATCATGCAGTCACTGGTTGGTACACTTTAAGCATGCATCAAGCAGTCACTGATTGGTACACTGTAAGCATACATCATGCAGTCACTGGTTGGTACACTGTAAGCATGCATCAAGCAGTCACTGATTGGTACACTGTAAGCATGCAGCATGCAGTCACTGGTTGGTACACTGTAAGCATGCATCATGCAGTCACTGGTTGGTACACTGTAAGCATACACCATGCAGTCACTAGTTGGTAGACTGTAAGCATACACCATGCAGTCAGTGGTTGGTACACTGTAAGCATACACCATGCAGTCACTAGTTGGTACACTGTAAGCATACACCATGCAGTCACTGGTTGGTAAACTGTAAGCATGCAGTCACTGGTTGGTACACTGTAAGCATGCATCATGCAGTCACTGGTTGGTAAACTGTAAGCATACATCATGCAGTCACTGGTTGGTACACAGTAAGCATACAGCATGCAGTCAGTGGTTGGTACACTGTAAGCATACATCATGCAGTCACTGGTTGGTACACTGTAAGCATACATCATGCAGTCAGTGGTTGGTACACTGTAAGCATACATCATGCAGTCACTGGTTGGTACACTGTAAGCATGCATCATACAGTCATTGGTTGGTACACTGTAAGCTTACATCAAACAGTCAGTGGTTGGTTCACTGTAAGCATACATCATGCAGTCATTGGTTGTACACTGTAAGGATATATCATGTAGTCACTGGTTGGTACACTGTAAGCATGCATCATGCAGTCACTGGTTGGTACACTGTAAGGATACATCATGTAGTCATTGGTTGGTACACTGTAAGGATACATCATGCAGTCATTGGTTGGTACACTGTAAGGATACATCATGTAGTCACTGGTTGGTACACTGTAAGCATGCATCATGCAGTCACTGGTTGGTACACTGTAAGCATGCAGTCACTGGTTGGTACACTGTAAGCATGCATCATGCAGTCATTGGTTGGTACACTGTAAGCATACATCATGCAGTCACTGGTTGGTACACTGTAAGCATACATCATGCAGTCACTGGTTGGTACACTGTAAGCATACATCATGCAGTCACTGGTTGGTACACTGTAAGCATGCATCATGCAGTCACTGGTTGGTACACTGTAAGCATGCATCATGCAGTCACTGGTTGGTACACTGTAAGCTTGCATCAAACAGTCACTGGTTGGTACACTGTAAGCATGCATCATACAATCACTGGTTGGTACACTGTAAGCATGCATCATGCAGTCACTGGTTGGTACACTGTAAGCATGCATCATGCAGTCACTGGTTGGTACACTGTAAGCATACATCATGCAGTCACTGGTTGGTACACTTTAAGCATGCATCAAGCAGTCACTGATTGGTACACTGTAAGCATGCAGCATGCAGTCACTGGTTGGTACACTGTAAGCATACACAATGCAGTCACTAGTTGGTAGACTGTAAGCATGCATCATGCAGTCATTGGTTGGTACACTGTAAGCATACATCATGCAGTCATTGGTTAGTACACTGTAAGCATGCATCATGCAGTCACTGGTTGGTACACTGTAAGCATACATCATGCAGTCACTGGTTGGTACACTGTAAGCTTACATCATGCAGTCATTGGTTGGTACACTGTAAGCATGCATCATGCAGTCATTGGTTGGTACACTGTAAGCATGCATCATGCAGTCACTGGTTGGTACACTGTAAACATACATCATGCAGTCACTGGTTGGTACACTGTAAGCATACATCATGCATTCATTGGTTTGTACACTGTAAGCATGCATCATGCATTCATTGGTTGGTACACTGTAAGCAAACACCATGCAGTCACTGGTTGGTACACTGTAAGCATGCAGTCACTGGTTGGTACACTGTAAGCATGCATCATGCATTCATTGGTTGGTACACTGTAAGCATACATCATGCAGTCACTGGTTGGTACACTGTAAGCATACATCATGCAGTCAGTGGTTGGTACACTGTAAGCAAACATCATGCAGTCACTGGTTGGTACACTGTAAGAATACATCATGCAGTCACTAGTTGGTACACTGTAAGCATACATCATGCAGTCAGTGGTTGGTACACTGTAAGGATACATCATGTAGTCACTGGTTGGTACACTGTAAGCATACATCATGCAGTCATTGGTTGTACACTGTAAGGATACATCATGTAGTCACTGGTTGGTACACTGTAAGCATGCATCATGCAGTCACTGGTTGGTACACTGTAAGGATACATCATGTAGTCATTGGTTGGTACACTGTAAGGATACATCATGCAGTCATTGGTTGGTACACTGTAAGGATACATCATGTAGTCACTGGTTGGTACACTGTAAGCATGCAGTCACTGGTTGGTACACTGTAAGCATGCATCATGCAGTCACTGGTTGGTACACTGTAAGCATACATCATGCAGTCACTGGTTGGTACACTGTAAGCATACATCATGCAGTCACTGGTTGGTACACTGTAAGCATACATCATGCAGTCACTGGTTGGTACACTGTAAGCATGCATCATGCAGTCACTGGTTGGTACACTGTAAGCATACACCATGCAGTCACTAGTTGGTAGACTGTAAGCATACACCATGCAGTCAGTGGTTGGTACACTGTAAGCATACACCATGCAGTCACTAGTTGGTACACTGTAAGCATACACCATGCAGTCAGTGGTTGGTACACTGTAAGCATGCATCATGTAGTCACTGGTTGGTACACTGTAAGCATACATCGTGCAGTCACTAGTTGATACACTGTAAGCATACACCATGCAGTCACTGGTTGGTACACTGTAAGCATGCATCATGCAGTCACTGGTTGGTACACTATAAGCATGCATCATGCAGTCAGTGGTTGGTACACTATAAGCATACATCATGCAGTCACTGGTTGGTACACTGTAAACATGCATCATGCAGTCACTAGTTGGTACACTGTAAGCATTCATCTTGTAGTCACTGGTTAGTACACTGTAAGCATACATCATGCAGTCACTGGTTGGTACACTGTAAGCATACATCATGCAGTCACTGGTTGGTACACTGTAAGCATGCATCATGCAGTCACTGGTTGGTACACTGTAAACATGCATCATGCAGTCACTGGTTGGTACACTGTAAGCATACATCATGCAGTCACTGGTTGGTACACTGTAAGCATGCATCATGCAGTCACTAGTTGGTACACTGTAAGCAGGCAGTCATTGATTGGTACACTGTAAGCATGCATCATGCAGTCACTGGTTGGTACACTGTAAGCTTTCATCATGCAGTCACTGGTTGGTACATTATAAACATACATCATGCAGTCACTGGTTGGTACACTGTAAGCATACATCATGCAGTCACTGGTTGGTACACTGTAAGCGTGCATCATGCAGTCACTGGTTGGTACACTGTAAGCATGCATCATGCAGTCACTGGTTAGTACACTGTAAGCGTGCATCATGCAGTCACTGATTGGTACACTGTAAGCTTTCATCATGCAGTCATTGGTTGGTACACTGTAAGCATGCATCATGCAGTCACTGGTTGGTACACAGTAAGCATACATCATGCAGTCACTGGTCGGTACACTGTAAGCATGCAGCCACTAGTTGGTACACTGTAAGCATGCATCATGCAGTCACTGGTTGATACACTGTAAGGATACATCATGCAATCACTGGTTGGTACACTGTAAGCATGCATCATTCAGTCACTGTTTGGTACATTGTAAGCATACATCATGAAGTCACTGGTTGGTACACTGTAAGCATGCATCATGCAGTCACTGGTTGGTACACTGTAACACATGCATCATGCAGTCACTGGTTGGTACACTGTAAGCATGCAGTCACTGGTTGGTACACTGTAAGCATGCATCATGCAGTCACTGGTTGGTACACTGTAAGCATGCATCATGCAGTCACTGGTTGGTACACTGTAAGCATGCAGTCACTGGTTGGTACATTGTAAGCATACATCATGCAGTCACTGGTTGGTACACTGTAAGCATGCAGTCACTGGTTGGTACATTGTAAGCATACAGCATGCAGTCACTGGTTGGTACACTGTAAGCATGCAGTCACTGGTTGGTACACTGTAAACATACATCATGCAGTCACTGGTTGGTACACTGTAAGCATGCAGCCACTGGTTGATACACTGTAAGGATACATCATGTAGTCACTGGTTGGTACACTGTAAGCATGCAGCCACTGGTTGGTACACTGTAAGCATACATCATGCAGCCACTGGTTGGTACACTGTAAGGATACATCATGTAGTCACTGGTTCGTACACTGTAAGGATACATCATGTAGTCAGTGGTTGGTACACTGTAAGCATACATCATGCAGTCACTGGTTGGTACACTGTATGCATACATCATGCAGTCACTGGTTGGTACACTGTAACATGCAGCCAATGGTTCGTACACTGTAAGCATACACCATGCAGTCACTGGTTGGTACACTGTAAGCATACATCATGCAGTCACTGGTTGGTACACGGTAAGCATGCATCATGCAGTCACTAGTTGGTACACTGTAAGCATGCATCATGCAGTCACTGGTTGGTACACTGTAAGCATGCATCATGCAGCCACTGGTTGGTACAATGTAAGCATACAGTCACTGGTTGGTACACTGTAAGCATGCATCATGCAATCACCAGTTGGTACACCGTAAGCATGCATCATGCAGTCACTGGTTGGTACACTGTAAGCATGCATCATGCAGTCACTGGTTGGTACACTGTAAGCATGCATCATGCAGTCACTTGTTGGTAAACTGTAAGCATGCATCATACAGTCAATAGTTGGTACACTGTAAACTTGCATCATGCAGTCACTGGTTGGTACACTGTAAGCATGCATCATGCAGTCACCGGTTGGTACATGGTAAGCATGCAGTCACTGGTTGGTACACTGTAAGCATGCATCATGCAGTCAGTGGTTGGTACACTGTAAGCATACAGTCACTGGTTGGTACACTGTAAGCATACATCATGCAGTCACTGGTTGGTACACTGTAAGGATACATCATGCATTCAATGATTGGTACACTGTAAGCATGCATCATGCAGTCACTGGTTGGTACACTGTAAGCATGCAGTCACTGGTTGGTACATTGTAAGCATAAATCATGCAGTCACTGGTTGGTACACTGTAAGCATGCAGTCACTGGTTGGTACACTGTAAACATAAATCATGCAGTCACTGGTTGGTACACTGTAAGCATGCAGCCACTGGTTGGTACACTGTAAGGATACATCATGTAGTCACTGGTTGGTACACTGTAAGCATGCAGCCACTGGTTGGTACACTGAAAGCATACATCATGCAGCCACTGGTTGGTACACTGTAAGGGTACATCATGTAGTCAGTTGTTGGTACACTGTAAGCATACATCATGCAGTCACTGGTTGGTACACTGTAAGCATACATCATGCAGTCAGTGGTTGGTACACTGTAAGCATACATCATGCAGTCACTGGTTGGTACACTGTAAGCATGCAGCCAATGGTTGGTACACTGTAAGCATACATTATGCAGTCACTGGTTGGTACACTGTAAGCATACATCATGCAGTCACTGGTTGGTACACTGTAAGCATGCATCATGCAGTCGCTGGTTGGTACACTGTAAGCATGCATCATGCAGTCACTGTTTGGTACACTGTAAGCATGCATCATGCAGCCACTGGTTGGTACACTGTAAGCATACAGTCACTAGTTGGTACACTGTAAGCATGCATCATACAGTCAATAGTTGGTACACTGTAAGCATGCATCATGCAGTCACTGGTTGGTACACTGTAAGCATGCATCATGCAGTCACTGGTTGGTACACTGTAAGCATGCATCAAACAGTCACTGGTTGGTACACTGTAAGCATGCATCATGCAGTCACTGGTTGGTACACTGTAAGCATGCATCATGCAGTCACTGGTTGGTACACTGTAAGCATGCATCATGCAGTCACTGGTTGGTACACTGTAAGCATGCATCATGCAGTCACTAGTTGGTACACCGTAAGCATGCACCATGCAGTCACTGGTTGGTACACTGTAAGCATGCATCATGCAGTCACTGGTTGGTACACTGTAAGCATACATCATGCATTCACTGATTGGTACACTGTAAGCATGCATCATGCAGCCACTGGTTGGTACACTGTAAGCATGCATCATGCAGTCACTGGTTGGTACACTGTAAGCATGCAGTCACTGGTTGGTACATTGTAAGCATACATCATGCAGTCACTGGTTGGTACAATGTAAGCATGCAGTCACTGGTTGGTACACTGTAAACATACATCATGCAGTCACTTATTAGTACACTGTAAGCATGCAGCCACTGGTTGGTACACTGTAAGGATACATCATGTAGTCACTGGTTGGTACACTGTAAGCATGCAGCCACTGGTTGGTACACTGTAAGCATACATCATGTAGTCAGTGGTTGGTACATTGTAAGCATACATCATGCAGTCACTGGTTGGTACACTGTAAGCATACATCATGCAGTCAGTGGTTGGTACACTGTAAGCATACATCATGCAGTCAGTGGTTGGTACACTGTAAGCATGCATCATGCAGTCACTGGTTGGTACACGGTAAGCATACATCATGCAGTCACTGGTTGGTACACTGTAAGCATGCATCATGCAGCCACTGGTTGGTACACTCTAAGCATGCATCAGGCAGTCACTGGTTGGTACACTGTAAGCATGCATCATGCAGTCACTGGTTGGTACACTGTAAGCATGCATCATGCAGTCAGTGGTTGTTACACTGTAAGCATACATCATGCAGCCACTAGTTGGTACACTGTATGCATGCATCATGCAGTCACTGGTTGGTACACTGTAAGCATACATCATGCAGTCACTGGTTGGTACACTGTAAGCATGCATCATGCAGCCACTGGTTTGTACACTGTAAGCATGCAGCCACTGGTTCGTACACTGTAAGCATGCATCATGCATTCACTGATTGGTACACTGTAAGCATGCATCATGCAGCCACTGGTTGGTACACTGTAAGCATGCATCATGCAGTCACTGGTTGGTACACTGTAAGCATGCAGTCACTGGTTGGTACATTGTAAGCATAAATCATGCCGTCACTGGTTGGTACACTGTAAGCATGCAGTCACTGGTTGGTACACTGTAAACATACATCATGCAGTCACTGGTTGGTACACTGTAAGCATGCAGCCACTGGTTGGTACACTGTAAGGATACATCATGTAGTCACTGGTTGGTACACTGTAAGCATGCAGCCACTGGTTGGTAAACTGTAAGCATAAATCATGCAGCCACTGGTTGGTTCACTGTAAGGATAAATCATGTAGTCACTGGTTGGTACACTGTAAGGATACATCATGTAGTCAGTGGTTGGTACACTGTAAGCATACATCATGCAGTCACTGATTGGTACACTGTAAGCATACATCATGCAGACAGTGGTTGGTACACTGTATGCATACATCATGCAGTCAGTGGTTGGTACACTGTAAGCATACATCATGCAGTCCCGGGTTGGTACACGGTAAGCATACATCATGCAGTCACTGGTTGGTACACCATAAGCATACATCATGCAGTCACTGGTTTGTACACTGTAAGCATACATCATGCAGTCACTGGTTGGTACACTGTAAGCATGCAGTCACTGGTTGGTACACTGTAAGCATGCATCATGCAGTCACTGGTTGGTACACTGTAAGCATGCATCATGCATTAAGTGGTTGGTACACTGTAAGCATACATTATGCAGTCATTGGTTGGTACACTGTAAGCATGCATCATGCAGCCACTAGTTGGTACACTGTAAGCATGCACCATGCAGTCACTGGTTGGTACACTGTAAGCATACATCATGCAGTCACTGGTTGGTACACTGTAAGCATGCATCATGCAGCCACTGGTTGGTACACTGTAAGCATGCAACCACTGGTTGGTACACTGTAAGCATGCATCATGCAGTCACTGGTTGGTACATTGTAAGCATGCAGTCACTGGTTGGTACACTGTAAGCATGCAGTCACTGGTTGGTACACTGTAAGCATGCATCATGCAGTCACTTGTTGGTACACTGTAAGCATGCATCATGCAGTCACTGGTTGGTACACTGTAAGCATACAGCATGCACTCACTGTTTGATACACTGTAAGCATACATCATGCAGTCACTGATTGGTACACTGTAAGCATACATCATGCAGTCACTGGTTGGTACACTGTACGCATACATCATGCATACACTGATTGGTACACTGTAAGCATGCATCATTCAGCCACTGGTTGGTACACTGTAAGCATGCATCATGCAGTCACTGGTTGTTACACTGTAAGCATGCAGTCACTGGTTGGTACATTGTAAGCATACATCATGCAGTCACTGGTTGGTACACTGTAAGCATGCAGTCACTGGTTGGTACACTGTAAACATACATCATGCAGTCACTGGTTGGTACACTGTAAGCATACATCATGCAGTCCGTGGTTGGTACACGGTATGCATACATCATGCAGTCACTGGTTGGTACACCATAAGCATACATCATGCAGTCACTGGTTGATACACTGTAAGCATACATCATGCAGTCACTGGTTGGTACACTGTAAGCATGCATAATGCAGCCACTGGTTGGTACACTGTAAGCATACAGTCACTGGTTGGTACACTGTAAGCATGCATCATACAGTCAATAGTTGGTACACTGTAAGCATGCATCATGCAGTCACTGGTTGGTACACTGTAAGCTGCATCATACAGTCACTGTTGGTACACTGTAAGCATGCATCATGCAGTCACTGGTTGGTACACTGTAAGCATGCATCATGCAGTCACTGGTTGGTACACTGTAAGCATGCATCATGCAGTCACTGGTTGGTACACTGTAAGCATGCATCATGCAGTCACTGTTGGTACACCGTAAGCATGCATCATGCAGTCAATGGTTGGTACACTGTAAGCATGCATCATGCAGTCACTGGTTGGTACACTGTAAGCTGCATCTGCAGTCCTGGTTGGTACATAAGCTGCATCATACAGTCAATAGTTGGTACACTGTAAGCATGCATCATGCAGTCACTGGTTGGTACACTGTAAGCATGCATCATGCAGTCACTGGTTGGTACACTGTAAGCATGCAGTCACTGGTTGGTACACTGTAAGCATGCATCATGCAGTCACTGGTTGGTACACTGTAAGCATACAGTCACTGGTTGGTACACTGTAAGCATACATCATGCAGTCACTGGTTGGTACACTGTAAGCATACATCATGCAGTCACTGGTTGGTACACTGTAAGCATACATCATGCAGTCACTGGTTGGTACACTGTAAGCATACATCATGCAGTCACTGGTTGGTACACTGTAAGCATACATCATGCAGTCACTGGTTGGTACACTGTAAGCATGCATCATGCAGCCACTGGTTGGTACACTGTAAGCATGCATCATGCAGTCACTGGTTGGTACACTGTAAGCATACATCATGCAGTCACTGATTGGTACACTGTAAGCATGCATCATGCAGTCACTGGTTGGTACACTGTAAGCATACATCATGCAGTCACTGGTTGGTACACTGTAAGCATGCATCATGCAGCCACTGGTTGGTACACTGTAAGCATGCAGCCACTGGTTGGTACACTGTAAGCATGCATCATGCAGTCACTGGTTGGTACACTGTAAGCATGCAGTCACTGATTGGTACACTGTAAGCATGCAGTCACAGGTTGGTACACTGTAAGCATGCATCATGCAGTCACTTGTTGGTACACTGTAAGCATGCATCATGCAGTCACTGGTTGGTACACTGTAAGCATACAGCATGCACTCACTGGTTGATACACTCTAAGCATACATCATGCAGTCACTGATTGGTACACTGTAAGCATACATCATGCAGTCACTGGTTGGTACACTGTAAGCATGCATCATGCAGCCACTGGTTGGTACACTGTAAGCATGCATCATGCAGTCACTGGTTGGTACACTGTAAGCATGCAGTCACTGGTTGGTACATTGTAAGCATACATCATGCAGTCACTAGTTGGTACACTGTAAGCATGCAGTCACTGGTTGGTACACTGTAAACATACATCATGCAGTCACTGGTTGGTACACTGTAAGCATGCAGCCACTGGTTGGTACACTGTAAGGATACATCATGTAGTCACTGGTTGGTACACTGTAAGCATGCAGCCACTGGTTGGTACACTGTAAGCATACATCATGCAGCCACTGGTTGGTACACTGTAAGGATACATCATGTAGTCACTGGTTGGTACACTGTAAGGATACATCATGTAGTCAGTGGTTGGTACACTGTAAGCATACATCATGCAGTCACTGGTTGGTACACTGTAAGCATACATCATGCAGTCAGTGGTTGGTACACTGTAAGCATACATCATGCAGTCAGTGGTTGGTACACTGTAAGCATACATCATGCAGTCACTGGTTGGTACACGGTAAGCATACATCATGCAGTCACTGGTTGGTACACTGTAAGCATACATCATGCAGTCACTGGTTGGTACACTGTAAGCATACATCATGCAGTCAATGGTTGGTACACTGTAAGCATGCAGCCAACGGTTGGTACACTGTAAGCATTCATCATGCAGTCACTGGTTGGTACACTGTAAGCATACATCATGCAGTCACTGGTTGGTACACTGTAAGCATGCATCATGCAGTCACTGGTTGGTACACTGTAAGCATGCATCATGCAGTCACTGGTTGGTACACTGTAAGCATGCATCATGCAGTAAGTGGTTGGTACACTGTAAGCATACATCATGCAGTCATTGGTTGGTACACTGTAAGCATGCATCATGCAGCCACTAGTTGGTACACTGTAAGCATGCATCATGCATTCACTGGTTGGTACACTGTAAGCATACATCATGCAGTCACTGGTTGGTACACTGTAAGCATGCATCATGCAGCCACTGGTTGGTACACTGTAAGCATGCAGCCACTGGTTGGTACACTGTAAGCATGCATCATGCAGTCACTGGTTGGTACACTGTAAGCATGCAGTCACTGGTTGGTACACTGTAAGCATGCAGTCACTGGTTTTTTACACTGTAAGCATGCATCATGCAGTCACTTGTTGGTACACTGTAAGCATGCATCATGCAGTCACTGGTTGGTACACTGTAAGCATACAGCATGCACTCACTGGTTGATACACTGTAAGCATACATCATGCAGTCACTGATTGGTACACTGTAAGCATACATCATGCAGTCACTGGTTGGTACACTGTAAGCATACATCATGCATACACTGATTGGTACACTGTAAGCATGCATCATGCAGCCACTGGTTGGTACACTGTAAGCATGCAGTCACTGGTTGGTACACTGTAAGCATACATCATGCAGTCACTGGTTGGTACACAGTAAGCATACAGCATGCAGTCAGTGGTTGGTACACTGTAAGCATACATCATGCAGTCACTGGTTGGTACACTGTAAGCATGCAAGCCAATGGTTGGTACACTGTAAGCATGCAGCCAATGGTTGGTACACTGTTAGCATGCATCATGCAGTCATTGGTTGGTACACTGTAAGCATGCATCATGCAGTCATTGGTTGGTACACTGTAAGCATACATCATGCAGTCATTGGTTGGTACAATGTAAGCAAGCATCATGCATACACTGATTGGTACACTGTAAGCATGCATCATGCAGCCACTGGTTGGTACACTGTAAGCATACATCATGCAGTCATTGGTTGGTACACTGTAAGCATGCATCATGCAGTCATTGGTTGGTACACTGTAAGCATGCATCATGCAGTCACTGGTTGGTACACTGTAAGCATACATCATGCAGTCACTGGTTGGTACACTGTAAGCATACATCATGCAGTCATTGGTTTGTACACTGTAAGCATGCATCATGCATTCATTGGTTGGTACACTGTAAGCATACACCATGCAGTCACTGGTTGGTACACTGTAAGCATGCAGTCACTGGTTGGTACACTGTAAGCATGCATCATGCATTCATTGGTTGGTACACTGTAAGCATACATCATGCAGTCACTGGTTGGTACACTGTAAGTATACATCATGCAGTCAGTGGTTGGTACACTGTAAGCATACATCATGCAGTCACTGGTTGGTACACTGTAAGAACACATCATGCAGTCACTAGTTGATACACTGTAAGCATACATCATGCAGTCACTGGTTGGTACACTGTAAGCATAAATCATGCAGTCACTAGTTGGTACACTGTAAGCATACATCATGCATTCACTGGTTGGTACACTGTAAGCATACATCATGCAGTCACTGGTTGGTACACTGTAAGCATACATCATGCAGTCACTGGTTGGTACACTGTAAGCATACATCATGCAGTCACTGGTTGGTACACTGTAAGCATACATCATACAGTCACTGGTTGGTACACTGTAAGCATGCATCATGCAGTCACTGGTTGGTACACTGTAAGCATGCATCATGCATTCATTGGTTGGTACACTGTAAGCATACACAATGCAGTCACTGGTTGGTACACTGTAAGCATACATCATGCAGTCAGTGGTTGGTACACTGTAAGCATGCAGTCACTGGTTGGTACACTGTAAGCATATATCATGCAGTCAGTGGTTGGTACACTGTAAGCATACATCATGCAGTCACTGGTTGGTACACTGTAAGCATGCAGTCACTGGTTGGTACACTGTAAGCATACATCATGCAATCAGTGGTTGGTACACTGTAAGCATGCAGTCACTGGTTGGTACACTGTAAGCATACATCATGCATTGACTGGTTGGTACACTGTAAGCATGCATCATGCAGCTACTGGTTGGTACACTGTAAGCATACATCATGCAGTAAGTGGTTGGTACACTGTAAGCATGCAGTCACTGGTTGGTACACTGTAAGCATACATCATGCAGTCACTGGTTGGTACACTGTAAGCATACATCATGCAGTCACTGGTTGGTACAGTGTAAGTATGCATCATGCAGTCACTGGTTGGTACACTGTAAGCATGCATCATACAGTCACTGGTTGGTACACTGTAAGCAGACATCATGCAGTCACTGGTTGGTACACTGTAAGCATGCAGCCACTGGTTGGTACACTGTAAGGATACATCATGCAGCCACTGGTTGGTACACTGTAAGGATACATCATGTAGTCACTGGTTGGTACACTGTAAGCATACATCATGCAGTCAGTGGTTGGTACACTGTAAGGATACATCATGTAGTCAGTGGTTGGTACACTGTAAGCATACATCATGCAGTCATTGGTTGTACACTGTAAGGATACATCATGTAGTCACTGGTTGGTACACTGTAAGCATGCATCATGCAGTCACTGGTTGGTACACTGTAAGGATACATCATGTAGTCATTGGTTGGTACACTGTAAGGATAAATCATGCAGTCATTGGTTGGTACACTGTAAGCATGCATCATGCAGTCACTGGTTGGTACACTGTAAGGATACATCATGTAGTCATTGGTTGGTACACTGTAAGGATAAATCATGCAGTTATTGGTTGGTACACTGTAAGGATACATCATGTAGTCACTTGTTGGTACACTGTAAGCATGCACCATACAGTCACTAGTTGGTACACTGTAAGCATGCATCATGCAGCCACTGATTGGTACACTGTAAGCATGCATCATACAGTCAATAGTTGGTACACTGTAAGCATGCATCATGCAGTCACTGGTTGGTACACTGTAAGCATGCATCATGCAGTCACTGGTTGGTACACTGTAAGCATGCATCATACAGTCACTGGTTGGTACACTGTAAGCATGCATCATGCAGTCACTGGTTGGTACACTGTAAGCATGCATCATGCAGTCACTGGTTGGTACACTGTAAGCATGCATCATGCAGTCACTGGTTGGTACACTGTAAGCATGCATCATTCAGTCACTAGTTGGTACACTGTAAGCATGCAACATGCAGTCACTGGTTGGTACACTGTAAGCATGCAGTCACTGGTTGGTACACTGTAAGCATGTATCATGCAGTCACTGTTGTGTACATTGTAAGCATACAGTCACTGGTTGGTACACTGTAAGTATACATCATGCAGTCACTGGTTGGTACACTGTAAGCATACAGCATGCAGTCACTGGTTGATACACTGTAAGCATACATCATGCAGTCACTGATTGGTACACTGTAAGCATACATCATGCAGTCACTGGTTGGTACACTGTAAGCATACATCATGCATTCACTGATTGGTACAATGTAAGCATGCATCATGCAGCCACTGGTTGGTACACTGTAAGCATGCAGTCACTGGTTGGTACACTATAAGCATGCATCATGCAGTCACTGGTTGGTACACTGTAAGCATGCATCATGCAGCCACTGGTTGGTACACTGTAAGCATACATCATGCAGTCACTGATTGGTACACTGTAAGCATACATCATGCAGTCACTGCTTGGTACACTGTAAGCATGCATCATGCAGCCACTGGTTGGTACACTGTAAGCAAACATCATGCAGTCACTGGTTGGTACACTGTAAGCATGCATCATGCAGTCACTGGTTGGTACACTGTAAGCATGCATCATGCATCACTGGTTGGTACACTGTAAGCATGCAATCACTGGTTGGTACACTGTAAGCATACATCACGCAGTCAGTGGTTGGTACACTGTAAGAATACATCATGCAGTCACTGGTTGGTACACTGTAAGCATGCATCATGCAGTCACTGGTTGGTACACTGTAAGCATACATCATGCAGTCACTGGTTAGTACACTGTAACAAAACATCATGCAGTCACTGGTTGGTACACTGTAAGCATGCATCATGCAGTCACTGGTTGGTACACTGTAAGCATACACTATGCAGTCACTGGTTGGTACACTGTAAGCATGCAGTCACTGGTTGGTACACTGTAAGCATGCATCATGCAGTCACTGGTTGGTACACTGTAAGCATACATCATGCAGTCCCTGGTTGGTACACAGTAAGCATACAGCATGCAGTCAGTGGTTGGTACACTGTAAGCATACATCATGCAGTCACTGGTTGGTACACTGTAAGCATGCAAGCCAATGGTTGGTACACTGTAAGCATGCAGCCGATGGTTGGTACACTGTTAGCATGCATCATGCAGTCATTGGTTGGTACACTGTAAGCATGCATCATGCTGTCATTGGTTGGTACACTGTAAGCATACATCATGCAGTCATTGGTTGGTACACTGTAAGCATGCATCATGCAGTCACTGGTTGGTACACTGTAAGCATGCATCATTCAGTCACTAGTTTGTACACTGTAAGCATGCAACATGCAGTCACTGATTGGTACACTGTAAGCATGCAGTCACTGGTTGGTACACTGTAAGCATGTATCATGCAGTCACTGGTGTGTACATTGTAAGCATACAGTCACTGGTTGGTACACTGTAAGTATACATCATGCAGTCACTGGTTGGTACACTGTAAGCATACAGCATGCAGTCACTGGTTGATACACTGTAAGCATACATCATGCAGTCACTGATTGGTACACTGTAAGCATACATCATGCAGTCACTGGTTGGTACACTGTAAGCATACATCATGCATTCACTGATTGGTACAATGTAAGCATGCATCATGCAGCCACTGGTTGGTACACTGTAAGCATGCAGTCACTGGTTGGTACACTATAAGCATGCATCATGCAGTCACTGGTTGGTACACTGTAAGCATGCATCATGCAGCCACTGGTTGGTACACTGTAAGCATACATCATGCAGTCACTGATTGGTACACTGTAAGCATGCATCATGCAGTCACTGATTGGTACACTGTAAGCATACATCATGCAGTCACTGCTTGGTACACTGTAAGCATGCATCATGCAGCCACTGGTTGGTACACTGTAAGCAAACATCATGCAGTCACTGGTTGGTACACTGTAAGCATGCATCATGCAGTCACTGGTTGGTACACTGTAAGCATGCATCATGCAGTCACTGGTTGGTACACTGTAAGCATGCAATCACTGGTTGGTACACTGTAAGCATACATCACGCAGTCAGTGGTAGGTACACTGTAAGAATACATCATGCAGTCACTGGTTGGTACACTGTAAGCATACATCATGAAGTCACTGGTTGGTACACTGTAAGCATACATCATGCAGTCATTGGTTGGTACACTGTAAGCATGCATCATGCAGTCATTGGTTGGTACACTGTAAGCATGCATCATGCAGTCACTGGTTGGTACACTGTAAGCATACATCATGAAGTCACTGGTTGGTACACTGTAAGCATACATCATGCAGTCATTGGTTTGTACACTGTAAGCATGCATCATGCATTCATTGGTTGGTACACTGTAAGCATACACCATGCAGTCACTGGTTGGTACACTGTAAGCATGCAGTCACTGGTTGGTACACTGTAAGCATGCATCATGCATTCATTGGTTGGTACACTGTAAGCATACATCATGCAGTCACTGGTTGGTACACTGTAAGCATACATCATGCAGTCAGTGGTTGGTACACTGTAAGCATACATCATGCAGTCACTGGTTGGTACACTGTAAGAATACATCATGCAGTCACTAGTTGGTACACTGTAAGCATACATCATGCAGTCACTGGTTGGTACACTGTAAGCATACATCATGCAGTCACTGGTTGGTACACTGTAAGCATACATCATGCATTCACTGGTTGGTACACTGTAAGCATACATCATGCAGTCACTGGTTGGTACACTGTAAGCATACATCATGCAGTCACTGGTTGGTACACTGTAAGCATACATCATGCAGTCACTGGTTGGTACACTGTAAGCATGCATCATGCAGTCACTGGTTGGTACACTGTAAGCATGCATCATGCAGTCACTGGTTGGTACACTGTAAGCATACACCATGCAGTCACTGGTTGGTACACTGTAAGCATACATCATGCAGTCACTGGTTGGTACACTGTAAGCATACATCATGCAGTCACTGGTTGGTACACTGTAAGCATGCAGTCACTGGTTGGTACACTGTAAGCATACATCATGCAGTCACTGGTTGGTACACTGTAAGCATACATCATGCAGTCACTGGTTGGTACACTGTAAGCATGCAGTCACTGGTTGGTACACTGTAAGCATACATCATGCAATCAGTGGTTGGTACACTGTAAGCATGCAGTCACTGGTTGGTACACTGTAAGCATACATCATGCAGTCACTGGTTGGTACACTGTAAGCATGCATCATGCAGTCATTGGTTGGTACACTGTAAGCATACATCATGCAGTCACTGGTTGGTACACTGTAAGCATACATCATGCAGTCACTGGTTGGTACACTGTAAGCATACATCATGCAGTCACTGGTTGGTACACTGTAAGCATACATCATGCAGTCACTGGTTGGTACACTGTAAGCATACATCATGCAGTCACTGGTTGGTACACTGTAAGCATACATCATGCAGTCACTGGTTGGTACACTGTAAGCATACATCATGCAGTCACTGGTTGGTACACTGTAAGCATACATCATGCAGTCACTGGTTGGTACACTGTAAGCATACATCATGCAGTCACTGGTTGGTACACTGTAAGCATACATCATGCAGTCACTGGTTGGTACACTGTAAGCATACATCATACAGTCACTGGTTGGTACACTGTAAGCATGCATCATGCAGTCACTGGTTGGTACACTGTAAGCATGCATCATGCATTCATTGGTTGGTACATTGTAAGCATACACAATGCAGTCACTGGTTGGTACACTGTAAGCATACATCATGCAGTCAGTGGTTGGTACACTGTAAGCATACATCATGCAGTCAGTGGTTGGTACACTGTAAGCATGCAGTCACTGGTTGGTACACTGTAAGCATACATCATGCAGTCAGTGGTTGGTACACTGTAAGCATACATCATGCAGTCACTGGTTGGTACACTGTAAGCATGCAGTCACTGGTTGGTACACTGTAAGCATACATCATGCAATCAGTGGTTGGTACACTGTAAGCATGCCGTCACTGGTTAGTACACTGTAAGCATACATCATGCATTGACTGGTTGGTACACTGTAAGCATGCATCATGCAGTCACTGTTCGGTACACTGTAAGCATACATCATGCAGTAAGTGGTTGGTACACTGTAAGCATGCAGTCACTGGTTGGTACACTGTAAGCATACATCATGCAGTCACTGGTTGGTACACTGTAAGCATACATCATGCAGTCACTGGTTGGTACAGTGTAAGCATGCATCATGCAGTCACTGGTTGGTACACTGTAAGCATGCATCATACAGTCACTGGTTGGTACACTGTAAGCAGACATCATGCAGTCACTGGTTGGTACACTGTAAGCATGCAGCCACTGGTTGGTACACTGTAAGGATACATCATGCAGCCACTGGTTGGTACACTGTAAGGATACATCATGTAGTCACTGGTTGGTACACTGTAAGCATACATCATGCAGTCAGTGGTTGGTACACTGTAAGGATACATCATGTAGTCAGTGGTTGGTACACTGTAAGCATACATCATTCAGTCATTGGTTGTACACTGTAAGGATACATCATGTAGTCACTGGTTGGTACACTGTAAGCATGCATCATGCAGTCACTGGTTGGTACACTGTAAGGATACATCATGTAGTCATTGGTTGGTACACTGTAAGGATACATCATGCAGTCATTGGTTTGTACACTGTAAGGATACATCATGTAGTCACTGGTTGGTACACTGTAAGCATGCATCATGCAGTCACTGGTTGGTACACTGTAAGCATGCACCATGCAGTTACTGGTTGGTACACTGTAAGCATGCACCATGCAGTTACTGGTTGGTACACTGTAAGCATGCACCATGCAGTCACTGGTTGGTACACTGTAAGCATGCACCATGCAGTTACTGGTTGGTACACTGTAAGCATGCACCATGCAGTCACTGGTTGGTACACTGTAAGCATGCACCATGCAGTTACTGGTTGGTACACTGTAAGCATGCATCATGCAGCCACTGATTGGTACACTGTAAGCATACACTCACTGGTTGGTACACTGTAAGCATGCATCATGCAGTCACTGGTTGGTACACTGTAAGCATGCCTCATGCAGTCACTGGTTGGTACACTGTAAGCATGCATCATACAGTCACTGGTTTGTACACTGTAAGCATGCATCATGCAGTCACTGGTTGGTACACTGTAAGCATGCATCATGCAGTCACTGGTTGGTACACTGTAAGCATGCATCATGCAGTCACTGGTTGGTAGACTGTAAGCATGCATCATTCAGTCACTAGTTGGTACACCGTAAGCATGCATCATGCAGTCACTGGTTGGTACACTGTAAGCATGCATCATGCAGTCACTGGTTGGTACACTGTAAGCATGCATCATGCAGTCACTGGTTGGTAAACTGTAAGCATGCATCATACAGTCAATAGTTGGTACACTGTAAGCATGCAACATGCAGTCACTGGTTGGTACACTGTAAGCATGCATCATGCAGTCACTGGTTGGTACACTGTAAGCATGCAGTCACTGGTTGGTACACTGTAAGCATGTATCATGCAGTCACTGGTTGGTACATTGTAAGCATACAGTCACTGGTTGGTACACTGTAAGTATACATCATGCAGTCACTGGTTGGTACACTGTAAGCATACAGCATGCAGTCACTGGTTGATACACTGTAAGCATACATCATGCAGTCACTGATTGGTACACTGTAAGCATACATCATGCAGTCACTGGTTGGTACACTGTAAGCATACATCATGCATTCACTGATTGGTACAATGTAGGCATGCATCATGCAGCCACTGGTTGGTACACTGTAAGCATGCATCATACAGTCACTGGTTGGTACACTGTAAGCATGCAGTCACTGGTTGGTACACTATAAGCATGCATCATGCAGTCACTGGTTGGTACACTGTAAGCATGCATCATGCAGCCACTGGTTGGTACACTGTAAGCATACATCATGCAGTCACTGATTGGTACACTGTAAGCATGCATCATGCAGTCACTGATTGGTACACTGTAAGCATACATCATGCAGTCACTGCTTGGTACACTGTAAGCATGCATCATGCAGCCACTGGTTGGTACACTGTAAGCATACATCATGCAGTCACTGGTTGGTACACTGTAAGCATGCATCATGCAGTCACTGGTTGGTACACTGTAAGCATGCATCATGCAGCCACTGGTTGGTACACTGTAAGCATACATCATGCAGTCACTGATTGGTACACTGTAAGCATGCATCATGCAGTCACTGGTTGGTACACTGTAAGCATGCATCATGCAGTCACTGGTTGGTACACTGTAAGCATACATCATGCAGTCACTGGTTGGTACACTGTAACAATACATCATGCAGTCACTGGTTGGTACACTGTAAGCATGCATCATGCAGTCACTGGTTGGTACACTGTAAGCATACATCATGCAGTCACTGGTTGGTACACAGTAAGCATACATCATGCAGTCAGTGGTTGGTACACTGTAAGCATACATCATGCAGTCACTGGTTGGTACACTGTAAGCATGCAAGCCAATGGTTGGTACACTGTTAGCATGCATCATGCAGTCATTGGTTGGTACACTGTAAGCATGCATCATGCAGTCACTGGTTGGTACACTGTAAGCATACATCATGCAGTCATTGGTTGGTACACTGTAAGCATGCATCATGCAGTCACTGGTTGGTACACTGTAAGCATACATCATGCAGTCACTGGTTGGTACACTGTAAGCATACATCATGCAGTCATTGGATTGTACACTGTAAGCATGCATCATGCATTCATTGGTTGGTACACTGTAAGCATACACAATGCAGTCACTGGTTGGTACACTGTAAGCATGCAGTCACTGGTTGGTACACTGTAAGCATGCATCATGCATTCATTGGTTGGTACACTGTAAGCATACATCATGCAGTCACTGGTTGGTACACTGTAAGCATACATCATGCAGTCAGTGGTTGGTACACTGTAAGCATACATCATGCAGTCACTGGTTGGTACACTGTCATACATCATGCAGTCACTGGTTGGTACAATGTAAGCATACATCATGCAGTCACTAGTTGGTACACTGTAAGCATACATCATGCAATCACTGGTTGGTACACTGTAAGCATACATCATGCAGTCACTGGTTGGTACACTGTAAGCATACATCATGCAGTCACTGGTTGGTACACTGTAAGCATACATCATACAGTCACTGGTTGGTACACTGTAAGCATGCATCATGCAGTCACTGGTTGGTACACTGTAAGCATGCATCATGCATTCATTGGTTGGTACATTGTAAGCATACACAATGCAGTCACTGGTTGGTACACTGTAAGCATACATCATGCAGTCAGTGGTTGGTACACTGTAAGCATGCAGTCACTGGTTGGTACACTGTAAGCACACATCATGCAGTCAGTGGTTGGTACACTGTAAGCATACATCATGCAGTCACTGGTTGGTACACTGTAAGCATGCAGTCACTGGTTGGTACACTGTAAGCATACATCATGCAATCAGTGGTTGGTACACTGTAAGCATGCAGTCACTGGTTGGTACACTGTAAGCATACATCATGCATTGACTGGTTGGTACACTGTAAGCATGCATCATGCAGTCACTGGTTGGTACACTGTAAGCATACATCATGCAGTAAGTGGTTGGTACACTGTAAGCATGCAGTCACTGGTTGGTACACTGTAAGCATACATCATGCAGTCACTGGTTGGTACACTGTAAGCATACATCATGCAGTCACTGGTTGGTACACTGTAAGCATGCAGCCACTGGTTGGTACACTGTAAGGATACATCATGCAGCTACTGGTTGGTACACTGTAAGGATACATCATGTAGTCTCTGGTTGGTACACTGTAAGCATACATCATGCAGTCATTGGTTGTACACTGTAAGGATACATCATGTAGTCACTGGTTGGTACACTGTAAGCATGCATCATGCAGTCACTGGTTGGTACACTGTAAGGATACATCATGTAGTCATTGGTTGGTACACTGTAAGGATACATCATGCAGTCATTGGTTGGTACACTGTAAGGATACATCATGTAGTCACTTGTTGGTACACTGTAAGCATGCACCATGCAGTCACTGGTTGGTACACTGTAAGCATGCAGTCACTGGTTGGTACACTGTAAGCATGCATCATGCAGTCACTGGTTGGTACACTGTAAGCAGACATCATGCAGTCACTGGTTGGTACACTGTAAGCATGCAGCCACTGGTTGGTACACTGTAAGGATACATCATGCAGCCACTGGTTGGTACACTGTAAGGATACATCATGTAGTCACTGGTTGGTACACTGTAAGCATACATCATGCAGTCAGTGGTTGGTACACTGTAAGGATACATCATGTAGTCAGTGGTTGGTACACTGTAAGCATACATCATTCAGTCATTGGTTGTACACTGTAAGGATACATCATGCAGTCACTGGTTGGTACACTGTAAGCATGCATCATGCAGTCACTGGTTGGTACACTGTAAGCATACATCATGCAGTCATTGGTTGGTACACTGTAAGGATACATCATGCAGTCATTGGTTTGTACACTGTAAGGATACATCATGCAGTCACTGGTTGGTACACTGTAAGCATGCATCATGCAGTCACTGGTTGGTACACTGTAAGCATGCACCATGCAGTCACTGGTTGGTACACTGTAAGCATGCACCATGCAGTTACTGGTTGGTACACTGTAAGCATGCACCATGCAGTCACTGGTTGGTACACTGTAAGCATGCACCATGCAGTCACTGGTTGGTACACTGTAAGCATGCACCATGCAGTCACTGGTTGGTACACTGTAAGCATGCACCATGCAGTTACTGGTTGGTACACTGTAAGCATGCATCATGCAGCCACTGATTGGTACACTGTAAGCATACACTCACTGGTTGGTACACTGTAAGCATGCATCATGCAGTCACTGGTTGGTACACTGTAAGCATGCATCATGCAGTCACTGGTTGGTACACTGTAAGCATGCATCATGCAGTCACTGGTTGGTACACTGTAAGCATGCATCATGCAGTCACTGGTTGGTACACTGTAAGCATGCATCATGCAGTCACTGGTTGGTACACTGTAAGCATGCATCATGCAGTCACTGGTTGGTACACTGTAAGCATGCATCATGCAGTCACTGGTTGGTACACTGTAAGCATGCATCATGCAGTCACTGGTTGGTACACTGTAAGCATGCATCATGCAGTCACTGGTTGGTACACTGTAAGCATGCATCATGCAGTCACTGGTTGGTACACTGTAAGCATGCATCATGCAGTCACTGGTTGGTACACTGTAAGCATGCATCATGCAGTCACTGGTTGGTACACTGTAAGCATGCATCATGCAGTCACTGGTTGGTACACTGTAAGCATGCAGTCACTGGTTGGTACATTGTAAGCATACATCATGCAGTCACTGGTTGGTACAATGTAAGCATGCAGTCACTGGTTGGTACACTGTAAACATACATCATGCAGTCACTTATTAGTACACTGTAAGCATGCAGCCACTGGTTGGTACACTGTAAGGATACATCATGTAGTCACTGGTTGGTACACTGTAAGCATGCAGCCACTGGTTGGTACACTGTAAGCATACATCATGTAGTC
>CM026403.1:8931843-9070348 GCA_014843695.1 Archivesica marissinica
CATCATGCACTCACTGGTTGATACACTGTAAGCATACATCATGCAGTCACTGATTGGTACACAGTAAGCATACATCATGCAGTCACTGGTTGGTACAATGTAAGCATACATCATGCAGTCAATGGTTGGTACACTGTAAGCATACAAGCCAATGGTTGGTACACTGTAAGCATGCAGCCAATGGTTGGTACACTGTAAGCATACATCATGCAGTCACTGGTTGGTACACTGTAAGCATACATCATGCAGTCACTGGTTGGTACACTGTAAGCATACATCATGCAGTCACTGGTTGGTACACTGTAAGCATACATCATGCAGTCACTGGTTGGTACACTGTAAGCATGCAGTCACTGGTTGGTACACTGTAAGCATACATCATGCAGTCACTGGTTGGTACACTGTAAGCATGCATCATGCAGTCACTGGTTGGTACACTGTAAGCATGCATCATGCAGTCACTGGTTGGTACACTGTAAGCATGCATCATGCAGTCACTGGTTGGTACACTGTACACATGCAGTCACTGGTTGGTACACTGTAAGCATGCATCATACAGTCAATGGTTGGTACACTGTAAGCATGCATCATGCAGTCACTGGTTGGTACACTGTAAGCATGCATCATGCAGTCACTGGTTGGTACACTGTAAGCATGCATCATGCAGTCACTGGTTGGTACACTGTAAGCATGCATCATGCAGTCACTGGTTGGTACACTGTAAGCATGCATCATGCAGTCACTGGTTGGTACACTGTAAGCATGCATCATGCAGTCACTGGTTGGTACACTGTAAGCATGCATCATGCAGTCACTGGTTGGTACACTGTAAGCATGCAGTCACTGGTTGGTACATTGTAAGCATACATCATGCAGTCACTGGTTGGTACACTGTAAGCATGCAGTCACTGGTTGGTACACTGTAAACATACATCATGCAGTCACTGGTTGGTACACTGTAAGCATGCAGCCACTGGTTGGTACACTGTAAGCATACATCATGCAGCCACTGGTTGGTACACTGTAAGGATACATCATGCAGTCACTGGTTGGTACACTGTAAGGATACATCATGCAGTCACTGGTTGGTACACTGTAAGCATACATCATGCAGTCACTGGTTGGTACACTGTAAGCATACATCATGCAGTCAGTGGTTGGTACACTGTAAGCATACATCATGCAGTCAGTGGTTGGTACACTGTAAGCATACATCATGCAGTCACTGGTTGGTACACTGTAAGCATACATCATGCAGTCACTGGTTGGTACACTGTAAGCATGCATCATACAGTCACTGGTTGGTACACTGTAAGCATGCATCAAACAGTCACTGGTTGGTACACTGTAAGCATGCATCATGCAGTCACTGGTTGGTACACTGTAAGCATACATCATGCAGTCACTGGTTGGTACACTGTAAGCATACATCATGCAGTCACTGGTTGGTACACTGTAAGCATGCATCATGCAGTCACTGGTTGGTACACTGTAAGCATGCATCATGCAGTCACTGGTTGGTACACTGTAAGCATGCATCATACAATCACTGGTTGGTACACTGTAAGCATGCATCATGCAGTCACTGGTTGGTACCCTGTAAGCATGCATCATGCAGTCACTGGTTGGTACACTGTAAGCTTGCATCAAACAGTCACTGGTTGGTACACTGTAAGCATGCATCATACAATCACTGGTTGGTACACTGTAAGCATGCATCATGCAGTCACTGGTTGGTACACTGTAAGCATACATCATGCAGTCACTGGTTGGTACACTGTAAGCATACATCATGCAGTCACTGGTTGGTACACTGTAAGCATACATCATGCAGTCACTGGTTGTACACTGTAAGCATGCATCAACAGTCACTGGTTGGTACACTGTAAGCTGCATCATACAGTCACTGGTTGGTACACTGTAAGCATGCATCATGCAGTCACTGGTTGGTACACTGTAAGCATGCATCATGCAGTCACTGGTTGGTACACTGTAAGCATACATCATGCAGTCACTGGTTGGTACACTGTAAGCATGCATCAAGCAGTCACTGATTGGTACACTGTAAGCATGCATCATGCAGTCACTGGTTGGTACACTGTAAGCATGCATCATGCAGTCACTGATTGGTACACTGTAAGCATGCATCATACAGTCACTCATTGGTACACTGTAAGCATGCATCATGCAGTCACTGGTTGGTACACTGTAAGCATGCATCATGCAGTCACTGGTTGGTACACTGTAAGCATACACCATGCAGTCACTAGTTGGTAGACTGTAAGCATACACCATGCAGTCAGTGGTTGGTACACTGTAAGCATACACCATGCAGTCACTAGTTGGTACACTGTAAGCATACACCATGCAGTCAGTGGTTGGTACACTGTAAGCATGCATCATGCAGTCACTAGTTGATACACTGTAAGCATACACCATGCAGTCACTGGTTGGTACACTGTAAGCATGCATCATGCAGTCACTGGTTGGAACACTGTAAGCATGCATCATGCAGTCAGTGGTTGGTACACTATAAGCATACATCATGCAGTCACTGGTTGGTACACTGTAAGCATGCATCATGCAGTCACTAGTTGGTACACTGCAAGCATGCAGTCATTGGTTGGTACACTGTAAGCATGCATCATGCAGTCACTGGTTGGTACACTGTAAGCATACATCATGCAGTCACTGGTTGGTACACTGTAAGCATGCATCATGCAGTCACTAGTTGGTACACTGCAAGCATGCAGTCATTGGTTGGTACACTGTAAGCATGCATCATGCAGTCACTGGTTGGTACACTGTAAGCATACATCATGCAGTCACTGGTTGGTACACTGTAAGCATGCATCATGCAGTCACTAGTTGGTACACTGTAAGCATGCAGTCATTGGTTGGTACACTGTAAGCATGCATCATGCAGTCATGTTGTACACTTAAGCATGCAGTCACTGGTTGGTACACTGTAAGCTTTCATCATGCAGTCACTGGTTGGTACACTATAAGCATACATCATGCAGTCACTGGTTGGTACACTGTAAGCATACATCATGCAGTCACTGGTTGGTACACTGTAAGCGTGCATCATGCAGTCACTGGTTGGTACACTGTAAGCATACATCATGCAGTCACTGGTTAGTACACTGTAAGCGTGCATCATGCAGTCACTGATTGGTACACTGTAAGCTTTCATCATGCAGTCACTGGTTGGTACACTGTAAGCATACATCATGCAGTCACTGGTTGGTACACTGTAAGCGTGCATCATGCAGTCACTGATTGGTACACTGTAAGCTTTCATCATGCAGTCACTGGTTGGTACACTATAAGCATGCATCATGCAGTCAGTGGTTGGTACACTGTAAGCATGCATCATGCAGTCACTGGTTGGTACACTGTAAGCATACATCATGCAGTCACTGGTTGGTACACTGTAAGCATGCAGCCACTAGTTGGTACACTGTAAGCATGCATCATGCAGTCACTGGTTGGTACACTGTAAGCATACATCATGCAGTCACTGGTTGGTACACTGTAAGCATGCATCATGCAGTCACTGGTTGGTACACTGTAAGCATACATCATGCAGTCACTGGTTGGTACACTGTAAGCATGCATCATGCAGTCACTGGTTGGTACACTGTAAACATGCATCATGCAGTCACTGGTTGGTACACTGTAAGCATGCAGTCACTGGTTGGTACACTGTAAGCATGCATCATGCAGTCACTGGTTGGTACACTGTAAGCATGCATCATGCAGTCACTGGTTGGTACACTGTAAGCATGCAGTCACTGGTTGGTACATTGTAAGCATACATCATGCAGTCACTGGTTGGTACACTGTAAGCATGCAGTCACTGGTTGGTACACTGTAAACATACATCATGCAGTCACTGGTTGGTACACTGTAAGCATGCAGCCACTGGTTGGTACACTGTAAGGATACATCATGTAGTCACTGGTTGGTACACTGTAAGCATGCAGCCACTGGTTGGTACACTGAAAGCATACATCATGCAGCCACTGGTTGGTACACTGTAAGGATACATCATGTAGTCACTGGTTGGTACACTGTAAGGATACATCATGCAGTCAGTGGTTGGTACACTGTAAGCATACATCATGCAGTCAGTGATTGGTACACTGTAAGCATACATCATGCAGTCACTGGTTGGTACAGGGTAAGCATACATCATGCAGTCACTGGTTGGTACACCATAAGCATACATCATGCAGTCACTGGTTTGTACACTGTAAGCATACATCATGCAGTCACTGGTTGGTACACTGTAAGCATGCAGCCAATGGTTGGTACACTGTAAGCATACATCATGCAGTCACTGGTTGGTACACTGTAAGCATACATCATGCAGTCACTGGTTGGTACACGGTAAGCATACATCATGCAGTCACTGGTTGGTACACTGTAAGCATGCATCATGCAGCCACTGGTTGGTACACTGTAAACATACAGTCACTGGTTGGTACACTGTAAGCATGCATCATACAATCAATAGTTGGTACACTGTAAGCATGCATACTGCAGTCACTGGTTGGTACACTGTAAACATGCATCATGCAGTCACTGGTTCGTACACTGTAAACATGCATCATACTGTCACTGGTTGGTACACTGTAAGCATGCATCATGCAGTCACTGGTTGGTACACTGTAATCACAAATCATGCAGTCACTGGTTGCTACACTGTAAGCATGCATCAAGCAGTCACTGATTGGTACACTGTAAGCATGCATCATGCAGTCACTGGTTGGTACACTGTAAGCATGCATCATGCAGTCACTGATTGGTACACTGTAAGCATGCATCATGCAGTCACTCATTGGTACACTGTAAGCATGCATCATGCAGTCACTGGTTGGTACACTGTAAGCATGCATCATGCAGTCACTGGTTGGTACACTGTAAGCATACACCATGCAGTCACTAGTTGGTAGACTGTAAGCATACACCATGCAGTCAGTGGTTGGTACACTGTAAGCATACACCATGCAGTCACTAGTTGGTACACTGTAAGCATACACCATGCAGTCAGTGGTTGGTACACTGTAAGCATGCATCATGTAGTCACTGGTTGGTACACTGTAAGCATACATCATGCAGTCACTAGTTGATACACTGTAAGCATACACCATGCAGTCACTGGTTGGTACACTGTAAGCATGCATCATGCAGTCACTGGTTGGAACACTGTAAGCATGCATCATGCAGTCAGTGGTTGGTACACTATAAGCATACATCATGCAGTCACTGGTTGGTACACTGTAAGCATGCATCATGCAGTCACTAGTTGGTACACTGCAAGCATGCAGTCATTGGTTGGTACACTGTAAGCATGCATCATGCAGTCACTGGTTGGTACACTGTAAGCTTTCATCATGCAGTCACTGGTTGGTACACTATAAGCATACATCATGCAGTCACTGGTTGGTACACTGTAAGCATACATCATGCAGTCACTGGTTGGTACACTGTAAGCATGCATCATGCAGTCACTGGTTGGTACACTGTAAGCATACATCATGCAGTCACTGGTTGGTACACTGTAAGCATGCATCATGCAGTCACTGGTTGGTACACTGTAAGCATGCATCATGCAGTCACTGGTTGGTACACTGTAAGCTCAGCCAATGGATGGTACACTGTAAGCATACTCATGCAGTCACTGGTTGGTACACTGTAAGCATAACATCATGCAGTCACTGGTTGGTACACTGTAAGCATGCATCATGCAGTCACTGGTTGGTACACTGTAAGCATGCATCATGCAGTCACTGGTTGGTACACTGTAAGCATGCATCATGCAGTCACTGGTTGGTACACTGTAACATGCAGTCACTGGTTGGTACCTGTAAACTCCATGACACTGTAAGCATGCCATAGTCACTGGTTGGTACACTGTAGCACATCATGCAGTCACTGGTTGGTACACTGTAAGCATGCATCATGCAGTCACTGGTTGGTACACTGTAAGCATGCAGTCACTGGTTGGTACACTGTAAGCATACATCATGCAGTCACTGGTTGGTACACTGTAAGCATGCAGTCACTGGTTGGTACACTGTAAACATACATCATGCAGTCACTGGTTGGTACACTGTAAGCATGCAGCCACTGGTTGGTACACTGTAAGGATACATCATGCAGTCACTGGTTGGTACACTGTAAGCATGCAGTCACTGGTTGGTACACTGTAAGCATACATCATGCAGTCACTGGTTGGTACACTGTAAGCATACATCATGCAGTCACTGGTTGGTACACTGTAAGCATACATCATGCAGTCACTGGTTGGTACACTGTAAGCATACATCATGCAGTCACTGGTTGGTACACTGTAAGCATACATCATGCAGTCACTGGTTGGTACACTGTAAGCATACATCATGCAGTCACTGGTTGGTACACTGTAAGCATACATCATGCAGTCACTGGTTGGTACACTGTAAGCATACATCATGCAGTCACTGGTTGGTACACTGTAAGCATACATCATGCAGTCACTGGTTGGTACACTGTAAGCATGCAGTCACTGGTTGGTACACTGTAAGCATACATCATGCAGTCACTGGTTGGTACACTGTAAGCATACATCATGCAGTCACTGGTTGGTACACTGTAAGCATACATCATGCAGTCACTGGTTGGTACACTGTAAGCATGCAGCCACTGGTTGGTACACTGTAAGCATACATCATGCAGTCACTGGTTGGTACACTGTAAGCATGCATCATGCAGTCACTGGTTGGTACACTGTAAGCATGCATCATGCAGTCACTGGTTGGTACACTGTAAGCATGCATCATGCAGTCACTGGTTGGTACACTGTAAGCATGCATCATGCAGTCACTGGTTGGTACACTGTAAGCATACAGTCACTGGTTGGTACACTGTAAGCATGCATCATACAGTCAATAGTTGGTACACTGTAAGCATGCATCATGCAGTCACTGGTTGGTACACTGTAAGCATGCATCATGCAGTCACTGGTTGGTACACTGTAAGCATGCATCATACAGTCACTGGTTGGTACACTGTAAGCATGCATCATGCAGTCACTGGTTGGTACACTGTAAGCATGCATCATGCAGTCACTGGTTGGTACACTGTAAGCATGCATCATGCAGTCACTGGTTGATACACTGTAAGCATGCATCATGCAGTCACTAGTTGGTACACCGTAAGCATGCATCATGCAGTCACTGGTTGGTACACTGTAAGCATACATCATGCAGTCACTGGTTGGTACACTGTAAGCATACATCATGCAGTCACTGTTTGGTACACTGTAAGCATGCAGCCAATGGATGGTACACTGTAAGCATACATCATGCAGTCACTGGTTGGTACACTGTAAGTATACATCATGCAGTCACTGGTTGGTACACGGTAAGCATGCATCATGCAGTCACTGGTTGGTACACTGTAAGCATGCATCATGCAGTCACTGGTTGGTACACTGTAAGCATGCATCATGCAGCCACTGGTTGGTACACTGTAAACATACAGTCACTGGGTGGTACACTGTAAGCATGCATCATGCAGTCACTGGTTGGTACACTGTAAGCATGCATCATGTAGTCACTGGTTGGTACACTGTAAGCATACATCATGCAGTCACTGGTTGGTACAAGGTAAGCATGCATCATGCAGTCACTGGTTGGTAAACAGTAAGCATGCAGTCACTGGTTGGTACATTGTAAGCATACATCATGCAGTGACTGGTTGGTACACTGTAAGCATGCAGTCACAGGTTGGTACACTGTAAACATACACCATGCAGTCACTGGTTGGTACACTGTAAGCATGCAGCCACTGGTTGGTACACTGTAAGGATACATCATGTAGTCACTGGTTGGTAAAATGTAAGCATGCAGCCACTGGTTGGTACACTGTAAGCATACATCATGCAGCCACTGGTTGGTACACTGTAAGGATACATCATGTAGTCACTGGTTGGTACACTGTAAGGATACATCATGTAGTCAGTGGTTGGTACACTGTAAGCATACATCATGCAGTCACTGGTTGGTACATTGTAAGCATACATCATGCAGTCAGTGGTTGGTACACTGTAAGCATACATCATGCAGTCAGTGGTTGGTACACTGTAAGCATACATCATGCAGTCACTGGTTGGTACACCATAAGCATAAATCATGCAGTCGCTGGTTGGTACACTGTAAGCATACATCATGCAGTCACTGGTTGGTACACTGTAAGCATGCAGACAATGGTTGGTACACGGTAAGCATACATCATGCAGTCACTGGATGGTACACCATAAGCATACATCATGCAGTCGGTGGTTGGTACACTGTAAGCATACATCATGCAGTCACTGGTTGGTACACTGTAAGCATGCAGCCAATGGTTGGTACACTGTAAGCATACATCATTCAGTCACTGGATGGTACACTGTAAGCATACATCATGCAGTCACTGGTGTGTACACGGTAAGCATGCATCATGCAGTCACTGGTTGGTACACTGTAAGCATGCATCATGCAGTCACTGGTTGGTACACTGTAAGCATGCATCATGCAGCCACTGATTGGTACACTGTAAGCATACAATCACTGGTTGGTACACTGTAAGCATGCATCATACTGTCAATAGTTGGTACACTGTAAGCATGCATCATGCAGTCACTGGTTGGTACACTGTAAACATGCATCATGCAGTCACTGGTTGGTACACTGTAAGCATGCATCATACAGTCACTGGTTGGTACACTGTAAGCATGCATCATGCAGTCACTGGTTGGTACACTGTAAGCATGCATCATGCAGTCACTGGTTGGTACACTGTAAGCATGCATCATGCAGTCACTGGTTGATACACTGTAAGCATGCATCATGCAGTCACTAGTTGGTAAACCGTAAGCATGCATCATGCAGTCACTGGTTGGTACACTGTAAGCATGCATCATGCAGTCACTGGTTGGTACACTGTAAGCATGCATCATGCAGTCACTGGTTGGTAAACTGTAAGCATGCATCATACAGTCAATAGTTGGTACACTGTAAGCATGCAACATGCAGTCACTGGTTGGTACACTGTAAGCATGCATCATGCAGTCACTGGTTGGTACACTGTAAGCATGCATCATGCAGTCACTGGTTGGTACACTGTAAGCATACAGTCACTGGTTGGTACACTGTAAGCATACATCATGCAGTCACTGGTTGATACACTGTAAGCATACATCATGCAGCCACTGGTTGGTACACTGTAAGCATGCAGTCACTGGTTGGTACACTATAAGCATGCATCATTCAGTCACTTGTTGGTACACTGTAAGCATGCATCATGCAGCCACTGGTTGGTAAACTGTAAGCATACATCATGCAGTCACTGATTGGTACACTGTAAGCATGCATCATGCAGTCACTGATTGGTATACTGTAAGCATACATCATGCAGTCATTGGTTGGTACACTGTAAGCATGCATCATGCAATCATTGGTTGGTACACTGTAAGCATGCATCATGCAGTCACTGGTTGGTACACTGTTAACATACATCATGCAGTCACTGGTTGGTACACTGTAAGCATACATCATGCAGTCATTGGTTTGTACACTGTAAGCATGCATCATGCATTCATTGGTTGGTACAATGTAAGCATACACCATGCAGTCACTGGTTGGTACACTGTAAGCATGCATTCACTGGTTGGTACACTGTAAGCATGCATCATGCATTCATTGGTTGGTACACTGTAAGCATACATCATGCAGTCACTGGTTAGTACACTGTAAGCATACATCATGCAGTCACTGGTTGGTACACTGTAAGCATACATCATGCAGTCACTGGTTGGTACACTGTAAGCATGCATCATACAGTCATTGGTTGGTACACTGTAAGCTTACATCAAACAGTCACTGGTTGGTACACTGTAAGCATGCATCATACAATCACTGGTTGGTACACTGTAAGCATGCATCATGCAGTCATTGGTTGGTACACTGTAAGCATGCATCATGCAGTCACTGGTTGGTACACTGTAAGCATACATCATGCAGTCACTGGTTGGTACACTTTAAGCATGCATCAAGCAGTCACTGATTGGTACACTGTAAGCATACATCATGCAGTCACTGGTTGGTACACTGTAAGCATGCATCAAGCAGTCACTGATTGGTACACTGTAAGCATGCAGCATGCAGTCACTGGTTGGTACACTGTAAGCATGCATCATGCAGTCACTGGTTGGTACACTGTAAGCATACACCATGCAGTCACTAGTTGGTAGACTGTAAGCATACACCATGCAGTCAGTGGTTGGTACACTGTAAGCATACACCATGCAGTCACTAGTTGGTACACTGTAAGCATACACCATGCAGTCACTGGTTGGTAAACTGTAAGCATGCAGTCACTGGTTGGTACACTGTAAGCATGCATCATGCAGTCACTGGTTGGTAAACTGTAAGCATACATCATGCAGTCACTGGTTGGTACACAGTAAGCATACAGCATGCAGTCAGTGGTTGGTACACTGTAAGCATACATCATGCAGTCACTGGTTGGTACACTGTAAGCATACATCATGCAGTCAGTGGTTGGTACACTGTAAGCATACATCATGCAGTCACTGGTTGGTACACTGTAAGCATGCATCATACAGTCATTGGTTGGTACACTGTAAGCTTACATCAAACAGTCAGTGGTTGGTTCACTGTAAGCATACATCATGCAGTCATTGGTTGTACACTGTAAGGATATATCATGTAGTCACTGGTTGGTACACTGTAAGCATGCATCATGCAGTCACTGGTTGGTACACTGTAAGGATACATCATGTAGTCATTGGTTGGTACACTGTAAGGATACATCATGCAGTCATTGGTTGGTACACTGTAAGGATACATCATGTAGTCACTGGTTGGTACACTGTAAGCATGCATCATGCAGTCACTGGTTGGTACACTGTAAGCATGCAGTCACTGGTTGGTACACTGTAAGCATGCATCATGCAGTCATTGGTTGGTACACTGTAAGCATACATCATGCAGTCACTGGTTGGTACACTGTAAGCATACATCATGCAGTCACTGGTTGGTACACTGTAAGCATACATCATGCAGTCACTGGTTGGTACACTGTAAGCATGCATCATGCAGTCACTGGTTGGTACACTGTAAGCATGCATCATGCAGTCACTGGTTGGTACACTGTAAGCTTGCATCAAACAGTCACTGGTTGGTACACTGTAAGCATGCATCATACAATCACTGGTTGGTACACTGTAAGCATGCATCATGCAGTCACTGGTTGGTACACTGTAAGCATGCATCATGCAGTCACTGGTTGGTACACTGTAAGCATACATCATGCAGTCACTGGTTGGTACACTTTAAGCATGCATCAAGCAGTCACTGATTGGTACACTGTAAGCATGCAGCATGCAGTCACTGGTTGGTACACTGTAAGCATACACAATGCAGTCACTAGTTGGTAGACTGTAAGCATGCATCATGCAGTCATTGGTTGGTACACTGTAAGCATACATCATGCAGTCATTGGTTAGTACACTGTAAGCATGCATCATGCAGTCACTGGTTGGTACACTGTAAGCATACATCATGCAGTCACTGGTTGGTACACTGTAAGCTTACATCATGCAGTCATTGGTTGGTACACTGTAAGCATGCATCATGCAGTCATTGGTTGGTACACTGTAAGCATGCATCATGCAGTCACTGGTTGGTACACTGTAAACATACATCATGCAGTCACTGGTTGGTACACTGTAAGCATACATCATGCATTCATTGGTTTGTACACTGTAAGCATGCATCATGCATTCATTGGTTGGTACACTGTAAGCAAACACCATGCAGTCACTGGTTGGTACACTGTAAGCATGCAGTCACTGGTTGGTACACTGTAAGCATGCATCATGCATTCATTGGTTGGTACACTGTAAGCATACATCATGCAGTCACTGGTTGGTACACTGTAAGCATACATCATGCAGTCAGTGGTTGGTACACTGTAAGCAAACATCATGCAGTCACTGGTTGGTACACTGTAAGAATACATCATGCAGTCACTAGTTGGTACACTGTAAGCATACATCATGCAGTCAGTGGTTGGTACACTGTAAGGATACATCATGTAGTCACTGGTTGGTACACTGTAAGCATACATCATGCAGTCATTGGTTGTACACTGTAAGGATACATCATGTAGTCACTGGTTGGTACACTGTAAGCATGCATCATGCAGTCACTGGTTGGTACACTGTAAGGATACATCATGTAGTCATTGGTTGGTACACTGTAAGGATACATCATGCAGTCATTGGTTGGTACACTGTAAGGATACATCATGTAGTCACTGGTTGGTACACTGTAAGCATGCAGTCACTGGTTGGTACACTGTAAGCATGCATCATGCAGTCACTGGTTGGTACACTGTAAGCATACATCATGCAGTCACTGGTTGGTACACTGTAAGCATACATCATGCAGTCACTGGTTGGTACACTGTAAGCATACATCATGCAGTCACTGGTTGGTACACTGTAAGCATGCATCATGCAGTCACTGGTTGGTACACTGTAAGCATACACCATGCAGTCACTAGTTGGTAGACTGTAAGCATACACCATGCAGTCAGTGGTTGGTACACTGTAAGCATACACCATGCAGTCACTAGTTGGTACACTGTAAGCATACACCATGCAGTCAGTGGTTGGTACACTGTAAGCATGCATCATGTAGTCACTGGTTGGTACACTGTAAGCATACATCGTGCAGTCACTAGTTGATACACTGTAAGCATACACCATGCAGTCACTGGTTGGTACACTGTAAGCATGCATCATGCAGTCACTGGTTGGTACACTATAAGCATGCATCATGCAGTCAGTGGTTGGTACACTATAAGCATACATCATGCAGTCACTGGTTGGTACACTGTAAACATGCATCATGCAGTCACTAGTTGGTACACTGTAAGCATTCATCTTGTAGTCACTGGTTAGTACACTGTAAGCATACATCATGCAGTCACTGGTTGGTACACTGTAAGCATACATCATGCAGTCACTGGTTGGTACACTGTAAGCATGCATCATGCAGTCACTGGTTGGTACACTGTAAACATGCATCATGCAGTCACTGGTTGGTACACTGTAAGCATACATCATGCAGTCACTGGTTGGTACACTGTAAGCATGCATCATGCAGTCACTAGTTGGTACACTGTAAGCAGGCAGTCATTGATTGGTACACTGTAAGCATGCATCATGCAGTCACTGGTTGGTACACTGTAAGCTTTCATCATGCAGTCACTGGTTGGTACATTATAAACATACATCATGCAGTCACTGGTTGGTACACTGTAAGCATACATCATGCAGTCACTGGTTGGTACACTGTAAGCGTGCATCATGCAGTCACTGGTTGGTACACTGTAAGCATGCATCATGCAGTCACTGGTTAGTACACTGTAAGCGTGCATCATGCAGTCACTGATTGGTACACTGTAAGCTTTCATCATGCAGTCATTGGTTGGTACACTGTAAGCATGCATCATGCAGTCACTGGTTGGTACACAGTAAGCATACATCATGCAGTCACTGGTCGGTACACTGTAAGCATGCAGCCACTAGTTGGTACACTGTAAGCATGCATCATGCAGTCACTGGTTGATACACTGTAAGGATACATCATGCAATCACTGGTTGGTACACTGTAAGCATGCATCATTCAGTCACTGTTTGGTACATTGTAAGCATACATCATGAAGTCACTGGTTGGTACACTGTAAGCATGCATCATGCAGTCACTGGTTGGTACACTGTAACACATGCATCATGCAGTCACTGGTTGGTACACTGTAAGCATGCAGTCACTGGTTGGTACACTGTAAGCATGCATCATGCAGTCACTGGTTGGTACACTGTAAGCATGCATCATGCAGTCACTGGTTGGTACACTGTAAGCATGCAGTCACTGGTTGGTACATTGTAAGCATACATCATGCAGTCACTGGTTGGTACACTGTAAGCATGCAGTCACTGGTTGGTACATTGTAAGCATACAGCATGCAGTCACTGGTTGGTACACTGTAAGCATGCAGTCACTGGTTGGTACACTGTAAACATACATCATGCAGTCACTGGTTGGTACACTGTAAGCATGCAGCCACTGGTTGATACACTGTAAGGATACATCATGTAGTCACTGGTTGGTACACTGTAAGCATGCAGCCACTGGTTGGTACACTGTAAGCATACATCATGCAGCCACTGGTTGGTACACTGTAAGGATACATCATGTAGTCACTGGTTCGTACACTGTAAGGATACATCATGTAGTCAGTGGTTGGTACACTGTAAGCATACATCATGCAGTCACTGGTTGGTACACTGTATGCATACATCATGCAGTCACTGGTTGGTACACTGTAACATGCAGCCAATGGTTCGTACACTGTAAGCATACACCATGCAGTCACTGGTTGGTACACTGTAAGCATACATCATGCAGTCACTGGTTGGTACACGGTAAGCATGCATCATGCAGTCACTAGTTGGTACACTGTAAGCATGCATCATGCAGTCACTGGTTGGTACACTGTAAGCATGCATCATGCAGCCACTGGTTGGTACAATGTAAGCATACAGTCACTGGTTGGTACACTGTAAGCATGCATCATGCAATCACCAGTTGGTACACCGTAAGCATGCATCATGCAGTCACTGGTTGGTACACTGTAAGCATGCATCATGCAGTCACTGGTTGGTACACTGTAAGCATGCATCATGCAGTCACTTGTTGGTAAACTGTAAGCATGCATCATACAGTCAATAGTTGGTACACTGTAAACTTGCATCATGCAGTCACTGGTTGGTACACTGTAAGCATGCATCATGCAGTCACCGGTTGGTACATGGTAAGCATGCAGTCACTGGTTGGTACACTGTAAGCATGCATCATGCAGTCAGTGGTTGGTACACTGTAAGCATACAGTCACTGGTTGGTACACTGTAAGCATACATCATGCAGTCACTGGTTGGTACACTGTAAGGATACATCATGCATTCAATGATTGGTACACTGTAAGCATGCATCATGCAGTCACTGGTTGGTACACTGTAAGCATGCAGTCACTGGTTGGTACATTGTAAGCATAAATCATGCAGTCACTGGTTGGTACACTGTAAGCATGCAGTCACTGGTTGGTACACTGTAAACATAAATCATGCAGTCACTGGTTGGTACACTGTAAGCATGCAGCCACTGGTTGGTACACTGTAAGGATACATCATGTAGTCACTGGTTGGTACACTGTAAGCATGCAGCCACTGGTTGGTACACTGAAAGCATACATCATGCAGCCACTGGTTGGTACACTGTAAGGGTACATCATGTAGTCAGTTGTTGGTACACTGTAAGCATACATCATGCAGTCACTGGTTGGTACACTGTAAGCATACATCATGCAGTCAGTGGTTGGTACACTGTAAGCATACATCATGCAGTCACTGGTTGGTACACTGTAAGCATGCAGCCAATGGTTGGTACACTGTAAGCATACATTATGCAGTCACTGGTTGGTACACTGTAAGCATACATCATGCAGTCACTGGTTGGTACACTGTAAGCATGCATCATGCAGTCGCTGGTTGGTACACTGTAAGCATGCATCATGCAGTCACTGTTTGGTACACTGTAAGCATGCATCATGCAGCCACTGGTTGGTACACTGTAAGCATACAGTCACTAGTTGGTACACTGTAAGCATGCATCATACAGTCAATAGTTGGTACACTGTAAGCATGCATCATGCAGTCACTGGTTGGTACACTGTAAGCATGCATCATGCAGTCACTGGTTGGTACACTGTAAGCATGCATCAAACAGTCACTGGTTGGTACACTGTAAGCATGCATCATGCAGTCACTGGTTGGTACACTGTAAGCATGCATCATGCAGTCACTGGTTGGTACACTGTAAGCATGCATCATGCAGTCACTGGTTGGTACACTGTAAGCATGCATCATGCAGTCACTAGTTGGTACACCGTAAGCATGCACCATGCAGTCACTGGTTGGTACACTGTAAGCATGCATCATGCAGTCACTGGTTGGTACACTGTAAGCATACATCATGCATTCACTGATTGGTACACTGTAAGCATGCATCATGCAGCCACTGGTTGGTACACTGTAAGCATGCATCATGCAGTCACTGGTTGGTACACTGTAAGCATGCAGTCACTGGTTGGTACATTGTAAGCATACATCATGCAGTCACTGGTTGGTACAATGTAAGCATGCAGTCACTGGTTGGTACACTGTAAACATACATCATGCAGTCACTTATTAGTACACTGTAAGCATGCAGCCACTGGTTGGTACACTGTAAGGATACATCATGTAGTCACTGGTTGGTACACTGTAAGCATGCAGCCACTGGTTGGTACACTGTAAGCATACATCATGTAGTCAGTGGTTGGTACATTGTAAGCATACATCATGCAGTCACTGGTTGGTACACTGTAAGCATACATCATGCAGTCAGTGGTTGGTACACTGTAAGCATACATCATGCAGTCAGTGGTTGGTACACTGTAAGCATGCATCATGCAGTCACTGGTTGGTACACGGTAAGCATACATCATGCAGTCACTGGTTGGTACACTGTAAGCATGCATCATGCAGCCACTGGTTGGTACACTCTAAGCATGCATCAGGCAGTCACTGGTTGGTACACTGTAAGCATGCATCATGCAGTCACTGGTTGGTACACTGTAAGCATGCATCATGCAGTCAGTGGTTGTTACACTGTAAGCATACATCATGCAGCCACTAGTTGGTACACTGTATGCATGCATCATGCAGTCACTGGTTGGTACACTGTAAGCATACATCATGCAGTCACTGGTTGGTACACTGTAAGCATGCATCATGCAGCCACTGGTTTGTACACTGTAAGCATGCAGCCACTGGTTCGTACACTGTAAGCATGCATCATGCATTCACTGATTGGTACACTGTAAGCATGCATCATGCAGCCACTGGTTGGTACACTGTAAGCATGCATCATGCAGTCACTGGTTGGTACACTGTAAGCATGCAGTCACTGGTTGGTACATTGTAAGCATAAATCATGCCGTCACTGGTTGGTACACTGTAAGCATGCAGTCACTGGTTGGTACACTGTAAACATACATCATGCAGTCACTGGTTGGTACACTGTAAGCATGCAGCCACTGGTTGGTACACTGTAAGGATACATCATGTAGTCACTGGTTGGTACACTGTAAGCATGCAGCCACTGGTTGGTAAACTGTAAGCATAAATCATGCAGCCACTGGTTGGTTCACTGTAAGGATAAATCATGTAGTCACTGGTTGGTACACTGTAAGGATACATCATGTAGTCAGTGGTTGGTACACTGTAAGCATACATCATGCAGTCACTGATTGGTACACTGTAAGCATACATCATGCAGACAGTGGTTGGTACACTGTATGCATACATCATGCAGTCAGTGGTTGGTACACTGTAAGCATACATCATGCAGTCCCGGGTTGGTACACGGTAAGCATACATCATGCAGTCACTGGTTGGTACACCATAAGCATACATCATGCAGTCACTGGTTTGTACACTGTAAGCATACATCATGCAGTCACTGGTTGGTACACTGTAAGCATGCAGTCACTGGTTGGTACACTGTAAGCATGCATCATGCAGTCACTGGTTGGTACACTGTAAGCATGCATCATGCATTAAGTGGTTGGTACACTGTAAGCATACATTATGCAGTCATTGGTTGGTACACTGTAAGCATGCATCATGCAGCCACTAGTTGGTACACTGTAAGCATGCACCATGCAGTCACTGGTTGGTACACTGTAAGCATACATCATGCAGTCACTGGTTGGTACACTGTAAGCATGCATCATGCAGCCACTGGTTGGTACACTGTAAGCATGCAACCACTGGTTGGTACACTGTAAGCATGCATCATGCAGTCACTGGTTGGTACATTGTAAGCATGCAGTCACTGGTTGGTACACTGTAAGCATGCAGTCACTGGTTGGTACACTGTAAGCATGCATCATGCAGTCACTTGTTGGTACACTGTAAGCATGCATCATGCAGTCACTGGTTGGTACACTGTAAGCATACAGCATGCACTCACTGTTTGATACACTGTAAGCATACATCATGCAGTCACTGATTGGTACACTGTAAGCATACATCATGCAGTCACTGGTTGGTACACTGTACGCATACATCATGCATACACTGATTGGTACACTGTAAGCATGCATCATTCAGCCACTGGTTGGTACACTGTAAGCATGCATCATGCAGTCACTGGTTGTTACACTGTAAGCATGCAGTCACTGGTTGGTACATTGTAAGCATACATCATGCAGTCACTGGTTGGTACACTGTAAGCATGCAGTCACTGGTTGGTACACTGTAAACATACATCATGCAGTCACTGGTTGGTACACTGTAAGCATACATCATGCAGTCCGTGGTTGGTACACGGTATGCATACATCATGCAGTCACTGGTTGGTACACCATAAGCATACATCATGCAGTCACTGGTTGATACACTGTAAGCATACATCATGCAGTCACTGGTTGGTACACTGTAAGCATGCATAATGCAGCCACTGGTTGGTACACTGTAAGCATACAGTCACTGGTTGGTACACTGTAAGCATGCATCATACAGTCAATAGTTGGTACACTGTAAGCATGCATCATGCAGTCACTGGTTGGTACACTGTAAGCTGCATCATACAGTCACTGTTGGTACACTGTAAGCATGCATCATGCAGTCACTGGTTGGTACACTGTAAGCATGCATCATGCAGTCACTGGTTGGTACACTGTAAGCATGCATCATGCAGTCACTGGTTGGTACACTGTAAGCATGCATCATGCAGTCACTGTTGGTACACCGTAAGCATGCATCATGCAGTCAATGGTTGGTACACTGTAAGCATGCATCATGCAGTCACTGGTTGGTACACTGTAAGCTGCATCTGCAGTCCTGGTTGGTACATAAGCTGCATCATACAGTCAATAGTTGGTACACTGTAAGCATGCATCATGCAGTCACTGGTTGGTACACTGTAAGCATGCATCATGCAGTCACTGGTTGGTACACTGTAAGCATGCAGTCACTGGTTGGTACACTGTAAGCATGCATCATGCAGTCACTGGTTGGTACACTGTAAGCATACAGTCACTGGTTGGTACACTGTAAGCATACATCATGCAGTCACTGGTTGGTACACTGTAAGCATACATCATGCAGTCACTGGTTGGTACACTGTAAGCATACATCATGCAGTCACTGGTTGGTACACTGTAAGCATACATCATGCAGTCACTGGTTGGTACACTGTAAGCATACATCATGCAGTCACTGGTTGGTACACTGTAAGCATGCATCATGCAGCCACTGGTTGGTACACTGTAAGCATGCATCATGCAGTCACTGGTTGGTACACTGTAAGCATACATCATGCAGTCACTGATTGGTACACTGTAAGCATGCATCATGCAGTCACTGGTTGGTACACTGTAAGCATACATCATGCAGTCACTGGTTGGTACACTGTAAGCATGCATCATGCAGCCACTGGTTGGTACACTGTAAGCATGCAGCCACTGGTTGGTACACTGTAAGCATGCATCATGCAGTCACTGGTTGGTACACTGTAAGCATGCAGTCACTGATTGGTACACTGTAAGCATGCAGTCACAGGTTGGTACACTGTAAGCATGCATCATGCAGTCACTTGTTGGTACACTGTAAGCATGCATCATGCAGTCACTGGTTGGTACACTGTAAGCATACAGCATGCACTCACTGGTTGATACACTCTAAGCATACATCATGCAGTCACTGATTGGTACACTGTAAGCATACATCATGCAGTCACTGGTTGGTACACTGTAAGCATGCATCATGCAGCCACTGGTTGGTACACTGTAAGCATGCATCATGCAGTCACTGGTTGGTACACTGTAAGCATGCAGTCACTGGTTGGTACATTGTAAGCATACATCATGCAGTCACTAGTTGGTACACTGTAAGCATGCAGTCACTGGTTGGTACACTGTAAACATACATCATGCAGTCACTGGTTGGTACACTGTAAGCATGCAGCCACTGGTTGGTACACTGTAAGGATACATCATGTAGTCACTGGTTGGTACACTGTAAGCATGCAGCCACTGGTTGGTACACTGTAAGCATACATCATGCAGCCACTGGTTGGTACACTGTAAGGATACATCATGTAGTCACTGGTTGGTACACTGTAAGGATACATCATGTAGTCAGTGGTTGGTACACTGTAAGCATACATCATGCAGTCACTGGTTGGTACACTGTAAGCATACATCATGCAGTCAGTGGTTGGTACACTGTAAGCATACATCATGCAGTCAGTGGTTGGTACACTGTAAGCATACATCATGCAGTCACTGGTTGGTACACGGTAAGCATACATCATGCAGTCACTGGTTGGTACACTGTAAGCATACATCATGCAGTCACTGGTTGGTACACTGTAAGCATACATCATGCAGTCAATGGTTGGTACACTGTAAGCATGCAGCCAACGGTTGGTACACTGTAAGCATTCATCATGCAGTCACTGGTTGGTACACTGTAAGCATACATCATGCAGTCACTGGTTGGTACACTGTAAGCATGCATCATGCAGTCACTGGTTGGTACACTGTAAGCATGCATCATGCAGTCACTGGTTGGTACACTGTAAGCATGCATCATGCAGTAAGTGGTTGGTACACTGTAAGCATACATCATGCAGTCATTGGTTGGTACACTGTAAGCATGCATCATGCAGCCACTAGTTGGTACACTGTAAGCATGCATCATGCATTCACTGGTTGGTACACTGTAAGCATACATCATGCAGTCACTGGTTGGTACACTGTAAGCATGCATCATGCAGCCACTGGTTGGTACACTGTAAGCATGCAGCCACTGGTTGGTACACTGTAAGCATGCATCATGCAGTCACTGGTTGGTACACTGTAAGCATGCAGTCACTGGTTGGTACACTGTAAGCATGCAGTCACTGGTTTTTTACACTGTAAGCATGCATCATGCAGTCACTTGTTGGTACACTGTAAGCATGCATCATGCAGTCACTGGTTGGTACACTGTAAGCATACAGCATGCACTCACTGGTTGATACACTGTAAGCATACATCATGCAGTCACTGATTGGTACACTGTAAGCATACATCATGCAGTCACTGGTTGGTACACTGTAAGCATACATCATGCATACACTGATTGGTACACTGTAAGCATGCATCATGCAGCCACTGGTTGGTACACTGTAAGCATGCAGTCACTGGTTGGTACACTGTAAGCATACATCATGCAGTCACTGGTTGGTACACAGTAAGCATACAGCATGCAGTCAGTGGTTGGTACACTGTAAGCATACATCATGCAGTCACTGGTTGGTACACTGTAAGCATGCAAGCCAATGGTTGGTACACTGTAAGCATGCAGCCAATGGTTGGTACACTGTTAGCATGCATCATGCAGTCATTGGTTGGTACACTGTAAGCATGCATCATGCAGTCATTGGTTGGTACACTGTAAGCATACATCATGCAGTCATTGGTTGGTACAATGTAAGCAAGCATCATGCATACACTGATTGGTACACTGTAAGCATGCATCATGCAGCCACTGGTTGGTACACTGTAAGCATACATCATGCAGTCATTGGTTGGTACACTGTAAGCATGCATCATGCAGTCATTGGTTGGTACACTGTAAGCATGCATCATGCAGTCACTGGTTGGTACACTGTAAGCATACATCATGCAGTCACTGGTTGGTACACTGTAAGCATACATCATGCAGTCATTGGTTTGTACACTGTAAGCATGCATCATGCATTCATTGGTTGGTACACTGTAAGCATACACCATGCAGTCACTGGTTGGTACACTGTAAGCATGCAGTCACTGGTTGGTACACTGTAAGCATGCATCATGCATTCATTGGTTGGTACACTGTAAGCATACATCATGCAGTCACTGGTTGGTACACTGTAAGTATACATCATGCAGTCAGTGGTTGGTACACTGTAAGCATACATCATGCAGTCACTGGTTGGTACACTGTAAGAACACATCATGCAGTCACTAGTTGATACACTGTAAGCATACATCATGCAGTCACTGGTTGGTACACTGTAAGCATAAATCATGCAGTCACTAGTTGGTACACTGTAAGCATACATCATGCATTCACTGGTTGGTACACTGTAAGCATACATCATGCAGTCACTGGTTGGTACACTGTAAGCATACATCATGCAGTCACTGGTTGGTACACTGTAAGCATACATCATGCAGTCACTGGTTGGTACACTGTAAGCATACATCATACAGTCACTGGTTGGTACACTGTAAGCATGCATCATGCAGTCACTGGTTGGTACACTGTAAGCATGCATCATGCATTCATTGGTTGGTACACTGTAAGCATACACAATGCAGTCACTGGTTGGTACACTGTAAGCATACATCATGCAGTCAGTGGTTGGTACACTGTAAGCATGCAGTCACTGGTTGGTACACTGTAAGCATATATCATGCAGTCAGTGGTTGGTACACTGTAAGCATACATCATGCAGTCACTGGTTGGTACACTGTAAGCATGCAGTCACTGGTTGGTACACTGTAAGCATACATCATGCAATCAGTGGTTGGTACACTGTAAGCATGCAGTCACTGGTTGGTACACTGTAAGCATACATCATGCATTGACTGGTTGGTACACTGTAAGCATGCATCATGCAGCTACTGGTTGGTACACTGTAAGCATACATCATGCAGTAAGTGGTTGGTACACTGTAAGCATGCAGTCACTGGTTGGTACACTGTAAGCATACATCATGCAGTCACTGGTTGGTACACTGTAAGCATACATCATGCAGTCACTGGTTGGTACAGTGTAAGTATGCATCATGCAGTCACTGGTTGGTACACTGTAAGCATGCATCATACAGTCACTGGTTGGTACACTGTAAGCAGACATCATGCAGTCACTGGTTGGTACACTGTAAGCATGCAGCCACTGGTTGGTACACTGTAAGGATACATCATGCAGCCACTGGTTGGTACACTGTAAGGATACATCATGTAGTCACTGGTTGGTACACTGTAAGCATACATCATGCAGTCAGTGGTTGGTACACTGTAAGGATACATCATGTAGTCAGTGGTTGGTACACTGTAAGCATACATCATGCAGTCATTGGTTGTACACTGTAAGGATACATCATGTAGTCACTGGTTGGTACACTGTAAGCATGCATCATGCAGTCACTGGTTGGTACACTGTAAGGATACATCATGTAGTCATTGGTTGGTACACTGTAAGGATAAATCATGCAGTCATTGGTTGGTACACTGTAAGCATGCATCATGCAGTCACTGGTTGGTACACTGTAAGGATACATCATGTAGTCATTGGTTGGTACACTGTAAGGATAAATCATGCAGTTATTGGTTGGTACACTGTAAGGATACATCATGTAGTCACTTGTTGGTACACTGTAAGCATGCACCATACAGTCACTAGTTGGTACACTGTAAGCATGCATCATGCAGCCACTGATTGGTACACTGTAAGCATGCATCATACAGTCAATAGTTGGTACACTGTAAGCATGCATCATGCAGTCACTGGTTGGTACACTGTAAGCATGCATCATGCAGTCACTGGTTGGTACACTGTAAGCATGCATCATACAGTCACTGGTTGGTACACTGTAAGCATGCATCATGCAGTCACTGGTTGGTACACTGTAAGCATGCATCATGCAGTCACTGGTTGGTACACTGTAAGCATGCATCATGCAGTCACTGGTTGGTACACTGTAAGCATGCATCATTCAGTCACTAGTTGGTACACTGTAAGCATGCAACATGCAGTCACTGGTTGGTACACTGTAAGCATGCAGTCACTGGTTGGTACACTGTAAGCATGTATCATGCAGTCACTGTTGTGTACATTGTAAGCATACAGTCACTGGTTGGTACACTGTAAGTATACATCATGCAGTCACTGGTTGGTACACTGTAAGCATACAGCATGCAGTCACTGGTTGATACACTGTAAGCATACATCATGCAGTCACTGATTGGTACACTGTAAGCATACATCATGCAGTCACTGGTTGGTACACTGTAAGCATACATCATGCATTCACTGATTGGTACAATGTAAGCATGCATCATGCAGCCACTGGTTGGTACACTGTAAGCATGCAGTCACTGGTTGGTACACTATAAGCATGCATCATGCAGTCACTGGTTGGTACACTGTAAGCATGCATCATGCAGCCACTGGTTGGTACACTGTAAGCATACATCATGCAGTCACTGATTGGTACACTGTAAGCATACATCATGCAGTCACTGCTTGGTACACTGTAAGCATGCATCATGCAGCCACTGGTTGGTACACTGTAAGCAAACATCATGCAGTCACTGGTTGGTACACTGTAAGCATGCATCATGCAGTCACTGGTTGGTACACTGTAAGCATGCATCATGCATCACTGGTTGGTACACTGTAAGCATGCAATCACTGGTTGGTACACTGTAAGCATACATCACGCAGTCAGTGGTTGGTACACTGTAAGAATACATCATGCAGTCACTGGTTGGTACACTGTAAGCATGCATCATGCAGTCACTGGTTGGTACACTGTAAGCATACATCATGCAGTCACTGGTTAGTACACTGTAACAAAACATCATGCAGTCACTGGTTGGTACACTGTAAGCATGCATCATGCAGTCACTGGTTGGTACACTGTAAGCATACACTATGCAGTCACTGGTTGGTACACTGTAAGCATGCAGTCACTGGTTGGTACACTGTAAGCATGCATCATGCAGTCACTGGTTGGTACACTGTAAGCATACATCATGCAGTCCCTGGTTGGTACACAGTAAGCATACAGCATGCAGTCAGTGGTTGGTACACTGTAAGCATACATCATGCAGTCACTGGTTGGTACACTGTAAGCATGCAAGCCAATGGTTGGTACACTGTAAGCATGCAGCCGATGGTTGGTACACTGTTAGCATGCATCATGCAGTCATTGGTTGGTACACTGTAAGCATGCATCATGCTGTCATTGGTTGGTACACTGTAAGCATACATCATGCAGTCATTGGTTGGTACACTGTAAGCATGCATCATGCAGTCACTGGTTGGTACACTGTAAGCATGCATCATTCAGTCACTAGTTTGTACACTGTAAGCATGCAACATGCAGTCACTGATTGGTACACTGTAAGCATGCAGTCACTGGTTGGTACACTGTAAGCATGTATCATGCAGTCACTGGTGTGTACATTGTAAGCATACAGTCACTGGTTGGTACACTGTAAGTATACATCATGCAGTCACTGGTTGGTACACTGTAAGCATACAGCATGCAGTCACTGGTTGATACACTGTAAGCATACATCATGCAGTCACTGATTGGTACACTGTAAGCATACATCATGCAGTCACTGGTTGGTACACTGTAAGCATACATCATGCATTCACTGATTGGTACAATGTAAGCATGCATCATGCAGCCACTGGTTGGTACACTGTAAGCATGCAGTCACTGGTTGGTACACTATAAGCATGCATCATGCAGTCACTGGTTGGTACACTGTAAGCATGCATCATGCAGCCACTGGTTGGTACACTGTAAGCATACATCATGCAGTCACTGATTGGTACACTGTAAGCATGCATCATGCAGTCACTGATTGGTACACTGTAAGCATACATCATGCAGTCACTGCTTGGTACACTGTAAGCATGCATCATGCAGCCACTGGTTGGTACACTGTAAGCAAACATCATGCAGTCACTGGTTGGTACACTGTAAGCATGCATCATGCAGTCACTGGTTGGTACACTGTAAGCATGCATCATGCAGTCACTGGTTGGTACACTGTAAGCATGCAATCACTGGTTGGTACACTGTAAGCATACATCACGCAGTCAGTGGTAGGTACACTGTAAGAATACATCATGCAGTCACTGGTTGGTACACTGTAAGCATACATCATGAAGTCACTGGTTGGTACACGTAAGCATACATCATCTTCCCCCTCTCTCTCTTCTCTCTCCCCTCTCTCTACTCTCCCCTCTCCTCTCTCTCTCCCCTCTCTATCTCCCTCTCTCCCTCTCTCTCTCTCCTCTCTCCTCTCTCTCTCTCTCCCCCCCTCTCTCTCTCTCTCTCTCTCGTGGTGATTAATATAAGTTGTAAGAACTGATATTAATCACTTTCGAGACCTTATTCCTGGTGGAATCCATCACCACGAGGGAGAGAGAAGAGGCAACATGGAATTTAAATGCCTTGCCTAAGGGTACAATCGTAACGGCTCCAGCGGGGCTCGCACTCCGGACCGTTCGCACCTGAAGCGAACGCGCTACCACTGCGCTATCACGACTTCCACCCGATTTATAAACATGCTTGTAATACGGAGTATTTGAGAGATGAAGCGACAGATTTTCAAGTTCACCTAGCAACTAACCAAATATACATAAGTAACCTATCGCACACCTTCCCTAAATGATATAACCGTAGACTTCTATTTTCATTTTAGCCTATGTAATGATAACAGAGGCGATGCAATCGTTTTTTACGTTGGATAGATGGATGACTTATACGAGAAGTTTCACATCGATTGCCTACTTTGATAGACTGTTCAAGTTGACAGGCTGCGTTTGATCAATGAACACACACTGTATATTTATATTCACGGGCATTCGTTAGCCAGTTATAAACACTGAATTAAGCGGATATAAGAGGCACGCTCCTAGTACGGATTTAGAGACGCATCACCGCGGACCTATTCTGTTGTCCTACTAATGTTTCACGTGTAAGCGAACCATAACTGATTAAAAATGCGCGAGTGGGTATGAAATGAATTATATGTAAATACGTGTTCTTATAACGGACGGATTAATTGCGACTCCAGTACTTGTGCCTGAGAAACAGCAACTGTATAGTTTTAATCCGAATTTGAAACTCTGTATGATAATATAAATTCATTATACAGGGTCGTCACGAACGCACGGATTAATGCAATGTTTTTAATTCACGAGACCGGGTTTGGATACTTCCCACTGAAAACCACAACATGTGTGTTGTTAACACTGAACCACCAACAGAAGATGGAATACAATTTACATTCAATCTGAACATTGATGAAAGAGTGTTTGCATCTGTAGCTGATACATTTGATACAATACACACTGGACTGGTAGTATTTCATAACATAAGGGCCTTGTTGATTATCGTATACATATTCCCTGTGAAACTTTAGCGAAGATGGGAAAAGAAAGAAAGCGATTGAAGAGAAAAGGACTAATTCCTAATCAAGGAGACGGACTAACCACAGGAAACCATCGCTCTGGGGGCTCGGGGTGTGCTAACCGGGGCCACAGTGCAAGGGAGGAGAAAAGCGCGCGCGACTTATTCTATGTGCATGAAAAAACGGATTTTAAAGTGAAACTGAAATCTACGGCGAAATATGTTTCTGCACTAATCCTACATTGGTTACCATGGCTACTGTTTCCGTTGACGTTATCGTTGCGGCTACGGTATGTTCTACAGCCGATGAACTGGTGGGTCGTGCATCCCGACGAAATATTTCAAACTGTAGAAGGTGAGCATGTCAGCTTATTGCATAAAGTTAATAGTGGGCAGATGTAATGTAAAAACAACATATTGGGAATCTGAAAACTGGCTGCAGGTTGGCTGCTTAATGGAGGTGACCATTAACACATGTTTGACTGTTGCAGTACAGAAATTGATCAACTCGTTTTAAAGGAGTACTTTATATCACTTTCACGCTTAAGATAATAGATTTAGCAACTCCATAAACCGTAATCCTTCCTCGTTATCACTTTTGCTTGAGCCTTGGTCTCGGGGTGCACATCTTCGGAAACTGGACAGTGGATCATGCAGACTAGCACCTTTCTTTGAAAAAGTCACAGACTAATACTACATATAATCATATTATATAACACATGTACATGTTTAAGCTTTTGATTGCGCAAGAACGCCTCTTTCATGCTGTAGTGTTCAAATCGTTTCTTGTGGAAGTCGTGATAGCTCAGTGGATGCACGTTCGCTTCAGGTGCGAAATGTCCGGAGTTCGAGCCCCACTGGAGCCGTTCACGATTGTGCCCTTAGGCAAGGCATTTAAATTCCACATGCCTCTTCTCTCTCCTTCATGGCGATGGATTCCATCAGGAATGAGGTCTCGATAGTGATTAATAGAAGTTGAAATAACTTGTTTCGCAATCGAGCTAAAATAAATTTGTATAAACTAAATCGTTTCTATGGGGAGGGCTAATTACTAATGTTGTCAGAACTTGTGGCCCAACCTATTTGCTAATTATTTATCGGCTATACGATTGTTATTGTTATATACATGTATATAGAGCATTACAATATTATCAAATCAAATTTGACTGTATTGCATAAAATTGAGGATATATATTAAAACAAGTCATAACCTCATATTTTTCTTTTAATCGTCGATATCAATATTGATAAGCATGTCTAACTAACGTCGTCGTCGTATTCTTCTTCTCGTTCTCGTTCGTATGTTTACACTAGTGGTTCCCCATCGAGGATGAACTACACGGTTCTCTCCAGCTCCGGCTGGGAACCATACTGGGTTTTTATCTGAAATGCATTATTGGATTTCTATATGCCAGTAATGGCTCCTCTGGGCTTCGTACAAGAGACACTGTTATAGTATGTGTTCTGAAGTCTGGTCGACAACGTCCACTTGCAGTTGGTTGAATGAGCTAACTTCATATTTCTGTGCATGTGGCTTGTGGGGCGGTTGTGGCCGTTTCTCAGCCGAAAGTTAGCCCATTAACCCAACTGCAAGTGTGCGTTGTCGATCAGACCTCCGGCTAGGGATAGAGGCTGTAATCCAACAAAACTACAGCGGAAAAGTAGAAGACTCTTCAATTGAAGATAATTTAACCATAAGTTCAGATACCGCTATTGGCATTTCAATAGGCCACCATTATAACAAACAGTGCCATTACATTTCCCCCAAAAATAGTTTGGCACAAAAGACAGTAGTTTTCAACAGACCGGCTACAAGAAAATTATCAAATTTCAATGGGGTTGACCAATTGCGTTTTTTAAAATGTCCCACTAAAGGTAATCTCCCTCTGAAGGTAATTTGGTGGTGAATGTTGCACTGACACATGCATTTATAATATGATGTTTATTTGTCACCAAAGATTATGCAAATATTCTAAAATATTCCAAAATGCAGCTCATATATTGTATTTTAATATTTAGCAATCATTTTCACTATTGCTGTCAATACCTACTCAGCCAATCTTAAGGCCCTTGTCGAGGAGAAGAATTAAATAAGACTCTGTCTTCCATTCTAATCCTGTTTCTGTATTATGAGTATGCGTGGTGTATGCATTGTTCAATATGTATTATATTGGGAAATAAAATATGTTTAAACTAACCCTTGTCTTTTCCGATCTTATTCGAACAGATCAGAACTCTTTTAAGGGGGAACATGTCTCCGGACCCCCTAGATTGCCTCGTTTGAAATGTGCCTCTGGCTATGGTACTGCGTGTACTAATGCATACACCACCTTAGCCTAACCTTAGTCTAACACGTGAACGTTATTATCACGTCATTAGCATTCCTTATATATGTGGATGAACGTCAGGGGAGGTAACTAGAGCCACAGCATGGAGCTAACTCCACCTAAGCTATGAGCCTATGATATTTTTAGATTTTCATTTATCAGACCTAATTTACTGTAATTTCACAGCGAGTATGAATGTCCATTGAGTGATCGTTGTGTGATCGTCTATGAACAAACAGAACGGAGAATGTTGCAATTGTGAACTATTGTGAGTGTTTCATTGGAATTATTGTTTTAAATCTGACGGATTAGCTAAAACACAAGACCGCTAGGTGGCACCATTATTGTTTTAAACCTAGCGGTTAAGTTATAACACACGGCCGCTAGGTGGCACTCCCGTCCCTCTGATTTATACTTGGACAAAATCATTTAATTACATTGTTATACTAGTAATTCAATGACATATACTTAAGGAAGTCGTGATAGCGCAGTGGATGCGCGTTCGCTTCAGGTGCGAAAGGTCCGGAGTTCGAGCCCCACTGGAGCCGTTACGATTGGCACAAGGCAAGGCATTTAAATTCCACGTTGCCTCTTCTCTCTCCCTCGTGGCGATGGATTCCATCAGGAATGAGGTCTCGAGAGTGATTTATATAAGTTGAAATAACTTGTTTCGCAATCGAGCTTAAAATAAATGTGTATAAACTAAACTATACTTAACGGCATTAAAACGCAACATTTTAGATTTTTGTTTTCTATGTAATTGCGATGCACTTTAACTGCGAATTATTACATGGAACTGTAAGAAATGGATTTAGGCGATTGTCTGGTACATAGACTGGCTTAATGAAATTAATAATTATATGCGTTGAAATTCAATGTTGATTTTCAAATATTCTTATGTATATGGTTGCGTTTCTATTGCATTTAAGTATATATTCATCAATTGATATTGGATTGAATTTGAATTGAATTTGAAATGGATGTTTACAGTAACACACCCAAATTGATATATTGACTTCTTTTATGATTCAAGCTGAACACAAATTGTTGTTTTGCATGTCTGATTGTTTACCAGTTCATAATTATATTGACATTGCGTTTTATTGCTATATTTGAATTAGATTGGATCTATAGACACACTTTGTGTAGCGACGTGATTATGTATCATTCTGTGCATAACATTAACTATTGATTTGTAATAAAATATGATTAACTCATTCAACCCCAAGTAACTGACATGAACTGGTGCATGATATTAACCCATTCAACCCCAAGTAACTGACATGGACTGGTGCATGATATTGACCCATCTAACCCCAAGTAACTGACATGGACTGGTGCATGATATTAACCCATTTAACCCCAAGTAATTGACATGGACTGGTGCATGATATTAACCCATTCAACACCAAGTAACTGACATGGACTGGTGCATGATATTAACCCATTCAACACCAAGTAACTGACATGGACTGGTGCATGATATTAACCCATTTAACCCCAAGTAACTGACATGGACTGGTGCATGATATTAACCCATTTAACCCCAAGTAACTGACATGGACTGGTGCATGATATTAACCCATTTGACCCCAAGTAACTAACATGGACTGGTGCATGATATTAACCCATTTAACCCCAAGTAACTGACATGGACTGGTGCATGATATTAACCCATTTAACCCCGAGTAACTGACATGGACTGGTGCATGATATTAACCCATTTAACCCCAAGTAACTGACATGGACTGGTGCATGATATTAACCCATTTAACCCCAAGTAACTGACATGGACTGGTGCATGATATTAACTCATTGAACCCCAAGTGACTGACATGGACTAGTGCATGATATTAACTCATTCAACCACAAGTAACTGACATGGACTGGTGCATGATATTAACTCATTGAACCCCAAGTGACTGACATGGACTGGTGCATGATATTAACTCATTTAACCCCAAGTGACTGACATGGACTGGGGCATGATATTAACTCATTTAACCCCAAGTAACTGACATGGACTGGTGCATGATATTAACTCATTCAACCCCAAGTAACTGACATGGACTGGTGCATGATATTAACTCATTCAACCCCAAGTAACTGACATGGACTGATGCATGATATTAACTCATTCAACCCCAAGTAACTGACATGGACTGGTGCATGATATTAACTCATTCAACCCCAAGTAACGAACATGGACTGCTGCATGATATTAACCCATTTAACTCCAAGTAACTGACATGAACTGGTGCATGATATTAACCCATTTAACCCAAGTAACTGACATGGACTGATGCACGATATTAACCCATTTAACCCCAAGTAACTGACATGGACTGGTGCACGATATTAACCCAAGTAACTGACTTGGTAAGTTTTTACCGTTAATATTTGAATCAAGTCAGTAAGTGTACCATAATCTAAAGCTCATATTTTACTTCGGAAATCCGATTATTAACGAAGTAAGTTCACGGAATATGCAAATGTCTCAGTTTAATATTGCCAAACAATATCCTGATTAACACGATTTATGGTACAAATTTACCTCTATATCTCATCCTTTGTACCTGTGCATATTTATTTTTAGACGAATACGATCTAAACGACAGTAGCACGCGTATGGTATAGACTCCAATAGAAAACAAACAATAGGTCCAGGAGATTAGCTGACCGTTATATTAAATGCTACTTTCACTTTTGAGAGATTGTAAATCGCAAAAATGTTTATATATAGAAAGTTAGTGTTCGAATTATTTTTGAAGAATTTTTACTAGCATTGCTATTTATACGTACACAAACATATGTTGGGGTGTTTTTTACGATGTAATGTCGCTTTAATATGGATCGCTACATATGCCATCGAGACGTGATAGCGAGAACGGACAAAATGCAGCGCCAATTTTTCCCATGCTCAGCAGTAGACCAAAATTAGAGACGTATTCAATTGTTCCCATGCACAGCAGTAGGGCGTGGCCTGTCATTGTAACAGAAACTAGAGACGTATTCAAGTGCCCCTCTCGACTAATTATTAGTAGTGGCTGTGACAGGTAACCATTTACCAACATTCTTTAGATCACTGGGTAAGCTTAATCATTACAACACATTGTGTATCTAATTTTGCGTGAAATCTTACAAACGTAGAAGAAAGCTGCTAACTATAGGGTTAAGACTAGAATAGCTACGTAAAACGCTTGCTATAAATCAACACAAAGGTCGGACAGCATTGCGCTGAATGTATTTTCGTAATGTTCTTTAAATCGACCATAAAACGTGTTTAGGTTTAATAAAATGCTTGGTATAGTATAATCGTAATAGGCTATTAACTGCCGTATCAATCAAAATTACAAAAGTTACATATTTCTTTTTACGATGTTGAATATGAAAGTATAAAAGTTGATATGTGAAGGAGGTGGTGGCGACCTTGTGTCCTCACTACATCTATCCTCCCCGGGGCGCTTATTATCTGGTTAAGCGGCTTTTTGTCCAACATAATTGGTTTGTACGGGCGTGATATTAAATTTTATGGTCATTATTGAGCTGAGATCAATTTAATATTCATAAAAGTGAATTGACAGTCACGATGATTCTGAACAACGTTCAATAAATTCAAAGATTAATTCGCAATTTATATTTTATAAGTGTACACCTGTACTATATATAGATATGAATCATGCATATTTGAATTACCCACATCAACAACTAAACACATGCCACCAACGTGATACGTGCATACAGTGAATCAGGCGGAAATGCGCAGATAAACAGAGGGATTGGAGTCGTACTTTTATAATTATATGTACATGTATATAGCGCAAGCCTCGTTCTGAAACCGCAGCCACGGCGACTACCTCTAACGCTAGCCTCCGCGGTCCAGTGGTAGAGCGTCGGATTTGGAATCGAACGGTCCCGGGCTTGATACTCGATCAGGACACGTATGTAGTGTAATTGAGCAAGGCACATCACATTCATTGCTTAGGGTACTGGTTAATAATAATAATAATAATAATAATAATAATAAAGACTTTATTTAACGAGAGTACTCATTTAACAAAAGTTAATCTACCATGAGGCCCTCAACATATATACAATCAAATGCAATCAAAAGATAGCACTATAAGTGAGAACTGCACATTGGAATAATATAGTAATGTAAAAGCTGAAAAATAGAGAAACTATATTTAATATGTAATGGTTAACTGCTTAGGTCGGCTACACCTGCCCAGGAAAACATGTCTATGTCTAGTGGGATACACAAACAAACCGGACCACTCTATCATTTATAAAACATGTTTAGGTTGTATATATACAATAAATGGTATTTTAATTAGCTGTTGACCTTTGTTTATAGATCTACACATTTATTTTATCCCGATTATAATAATAATAATAATAATAATAACAATAATAAAGACTTTATTTTACGAGGGAGCTTACATAACACATGTCTAATACAAATATGGCTCTCAACATATATATACAATGACATAGACACTACACTACATGTTAAGTACAGTATTCAGCAATACGTGGAAGCTCGTCTATTATGTATGTACATGTATATATACACCAGAAGCAAGTTCTGCAAGTAGATCTTCAACATTAGTTTAAATTCTCTTGTGCGTTCATTAATGACAATATCCATCGCCACGAGGGAGATAGAAGAGGTACTGTGGACGTAACGTGGTTCTGATGTGATTCGAACTCGTACCTTCTCGAGTGCAAGGCGGACACCGTATCAATTACACAACGGAGGCTGTCCGATTAGCACAGTGGTTAGCGCGCTCGTTTCTCACCAATGTAACCCGGGTTCGATCCTCGGACCGGAAATAATGTGGGATGGTACGGTGGTCGCCATATCGGACAGGTGGATTTTCTCCGGGTACTCCGGTTTCCTCCCACATGAATGACCACATATACGCGTTCATTCACCACGCCAACGAGAGTGATTAATATAAGTTGTTAATCGTTACAATAACTAGTTTAAAGTGAAACTAAACGGAGGTTCCACGTTATAAGTCATTGACCTTCAGCTACGTCACCTCCGTGACCCAATGTGATTGGTGAATGTGATGCTTGTTCTGTCGAAGTAGGCAAATAAAAAAACAACTATTGTCAGTTTAAAGTTACGAAGATCAATCAAGAGATATCACAACACACAAAAACACGCGGCAGATTGTTTCAAGATAGTTCAAGAAGTCAGTGACAAATGCACGACTGTTAAACCTGACTACTAGTTCACGAATGTTTTCGTTGATTGTTCTATTGATTGTTCTATCAGCACTATGTCGCTACAGCCGGGAGCTAATCAGATTAACAACACAACTGAACAGTCAGGTTATATAGTTTGTAATATCTAGTATCGTCTACCTCTGCACAAACTATTAAACATACAGAATTAATAAGAATACAAATGTAGTTAGCCATTTACACCCCGGGCCAAATTACAGGGAATAAATGAAGGCTTAATCATGGCGTCCACTAGACTTTGAAAGTCAAGAGTCAATGACCCTTGAGGTCAAAATCTCAAGAGTCAAACTGGATTTTTCAAGAGTCAAAATGCATGTTGGTACTTTCCGTACAGATAACTTTTTCCCGACCATAAACTAACCTCTGGACCAAGGTTTGTCTTGGGTGCAACCAGTAATTTTGTTATCATAATTAGAGAAAACATTGACTAGTTTGCTGAGCTTTGCATCTGGATTTAGAACGGTTCAACCGTACAAGTATTTAAGTTACTTTGTGGTACATGTAGAGCATAGGATTTGGAATAGAACAGTCCGGGTTTGATACCGCACACAAATACTTAGTACTGGTTAACCACTCAGGTCGACTAATTCTGCCCAGGAATGCATTTCTATGGTCCCCGCAAATGGTTTTGACATAAATGTAGTCATCACACACACACACCCACACACAACACACACACACACACACACACACACACACACACACACACACACACACACACACACACACACACACACACACACACACACACACACACACACACACACACACACACACACACACACACACACACACACACACACACACACACACACACACACACACACACACACACACACACACACACACACACACACACACACACACACACACACACACACACACACACACACACACACACACACACACACACACACACACACACACACACACACACACACACACACACACACACACACACACACACACACACACACACACACACACACACACACACACACACACACACACACACACACACACACACACACACACACACACACACACACACACACACACACACACACACACACACACACACACACACACACACACACACACACACACACACACACACACACACACACACACACACACACACACACACACACACACACACACACACACACACACACACACACACACACACACACACACACACACACACACACACACACACACACACACACACACACACACACACACACACACACACACACACACACACACACACACACACACACACACACACACACACACACACACACACACACACACACACACACACACACACACACACACACACACACACACACACACACACACACACACACACACACACACACACACACACACACACACACACACACACACACACACACACACACACACACACACACACACACACACACACACACACACACACACACACACACACACACACACACACACACACACACACACACACACACACACACACACACACACACACACACACACACACACACACACACACACACACACACACACACACACACACACACACACACACACACACACACACACACACACACACACACACACACACACACACACACACACACACACACACACACACACACACACACACACACACACACACACACACACACACACACACACACACACACACACACACACACACACACACACACACACACACACACACACACACACACACACACACACACACACACACACACACACACACACACACACACACACACACACACACACACACACACACACACACACACACACACACACACACACACACACACACACACACACACACACACACACACACACACACACACACACACACACACACACACACACACACACACACACACACACACACACACACACACACACACACACACACACACCACACACACACACACACACACATACACACAACTTGCATAGTTCTACATTGTATCCCAGTTGCAAAGGTCACCACATGATCAAGAGTAGTTGATTTCAACATGAGCCTTCTGGAGTTCTGCATCCAGACTAGCCTTGAACCAATACAAATGTCGATTATACAAAATACAATTTAGCTGATCTGCATTTTATTTTTCATGAAATTGGTACGAAACGGATCGAGTACGGTTCCATAACATTGTAAAACATGAATTTCTTATATAAAGGGGACACATTCATTTAAATATCTATGCATTTTTTAATTTTAGCTCATTTTTATTCATATGTTATATGTATCATTTGCGGAATCAACTAAAATTCCGAGTTATGATGGCGAGTGAAAGAGATTTTTGATCAGCTGTTCCCAAACTGGGACGAATCTGAAAATGTTCATTCATAATGTAAAATAACGACGAGAATACTCGGAATTACTATGAACAGAAATGATTTTCATAAAATATATTTAGTTACGAATTGCAATAAATCATATAAACTCGTAAATTAAATTGTTTATTGGCTACAAAGAAGTTTTATCATTCACTGGCGTCGTAAACTATGCGGCATCAGTATATTCAAAATGGACGCGCTTAGATTTACGGCTAGAGTCACCGATTTCAAAACAAAATGCGGGTAGCCTATAGTTTGTTCCGGAACATGATTTTGGTATCGACAATAAGATAAAAGCATGACCTTTCAATAAAATTCATTAAATCAGCAGAAAAGTCGTATTTTCATGTAAATTTTGCTCCAATTTTACGAGACTATATCTAGGCTTATGGTTGTTGGCAAATTTTACAGATATCTTCGTTCATTGGCCGAAGCCGGAGTTACGGCGTTTACTTTTAGACGGACTCCGCCCTCTCCGATCGCATTTGACAGGCAGATTATTTGTGTGTGATTTACGTTTATTTATCGTCGCTACCGGTTACCCATATGAGCGACGCCTCCTGAAGAGATTAGTCATGTTAGATTTTTAGAGGATAGTGCAATGATACAGACAAAGACCCATTCCAGAGTCTCCTCTGGTTCTTTTACGTGCACAATGTAAAGCACAGACACGTGACTAGGTTTAAAGTCCCATCTGAAAGACTGTTAATTTTATTATGGTCAGACGGGGGACCGAACCAGCGATCCCTGGATTACCAGTCCAGCGTGTTACCACTGGACTACATATCCGTCTGTTTATAGCGTAGATCAGTGTCGCTTATATCTTATACACCAACCATCGTGGTTAATAGTGTATACCATCGTCGCTTATAATATTGATCATGTAAATAATAATGTAGACAATCGTAGCTTGTAGTGTATACGTGACACCGTCGCTGACAGCGTATACCATCGTCGCTTATAGCGTTGACCATCGTCGTTTACAATGTTCACCACCCTCAATTATAGCGTATATCATCGTCGCTTTTACGGTTAACCACCGTCGCTTACAGCGTTGACCATCGTCAATTATAGCGTAGACCATTGTCGCTTACAACGTTGACCATCGTCAATTATAACGTAGATCATCGTCGCTTACAGCGTTGACCATCGTCGCTTACAACGTTGACCATCGTCAATAATAGCGTAGATCATCGTCACCTAAAGCGTTGAGCATCGTCAATTATAGCGTAGATCATCATCGATTATAGCGTACACCTTAGTAGAACACTTAAGTTAGTGGTGAATCTAGATTAACACATACCTTTATCTAAATAATGTTTAAGTTTCAAAGAAATTCAAGGAGATTGTGCGTTTCAAGTAGACGTCAGGTTTTCAGGCACGTGGCTGCTAAGCGTTATAAAAGTATGCAAACAGAATAAAAATGACAAACGGATCTTTAGTCCAGTGGTAACACGCTGGACTGGTAATCCAGGGATCGCAGGTTCGATCCTCCGTCTGACCCTAATAAAATTAACAGTCTTTCAGATGGGACGTTAAACCGAGGTCTCGTGTCGGTGCTTTACACCGTGCACGTACAAGAAGCAGAGGAGACTCTGTAATGGGTCTGTATCATTGCACTATCCTCCAAAATCTAAAATGACTAATCTCTTCAGGAGGCGTCGCTCATATGGGCAACCGGTAGCGACGATAAATAAACGTAAAACACACACACAAAAAATGGCAGCCATTTTTCTTTCGATTCGATATTAAGAGATGCTCTCTCTTTCAATTGCGATTATTGAAAATAAACTATTTCCAAGGATGTGTTATTACCGTCGTTCAATAGGCATGCATTTTATTTGCCGACACATGTTTACACTGTACCACAATATTGTAGATTTTCTGCTACAAACGGGGCACAGACCATAATTACCCACACAATTTAGAACAGAGAAACCCACTGCGCCTTATCATTGTTTGGTGTCAGTGAATCTCTCCTGGACGTCCATGTAGACATATACGGCAATCCAAACTTCCGGTGAGCGGAAAACAAATAAGATCGATACCGACACTCTTCTGTCAACTCGTGTTACCGTATTGCTCGCTACGCCAGCGAGTGCTCGATCTCAACTCTCTATAAGACAGACCACGGGGAGTTTTCACATGTGCTGTGAGATTATTAATTCGTGAGCCGAATGCGATTGATGATCGACAATGGGGGCATCAGAGGCCACGTGATTAAGGTCGTTGACTTCAACTCACTTACCCTTCACCGCTGCTGGTTCGAATCCCACTGGGGTGGCGAATTCTTTCACTTGAGGAAGCTATCCAGCTGGCTAGCGGAGGGTAGGTGGTTCTACATGGGTGACCGTTCATACCCGAGTTCTTTATGCACCAGTAATAACTGGAGAGTGACGGTACTACGAAAACCTGTACCAACATAAATAACTGTCGACCCAGGTCCTGTTTCAAATATTGTTGGAACTAATACAAAACGTTTGACAGTGAGCTAGCGTGCGTGCGTGCGTGCGTGCGTGTGTGCGTGCGTGCGCGCGCGTATGTGCATAGGTGCTGTATATCCAATTTCCCATTTAACACCACAGGTTGAAAATATAATTTTGTTTAATATTAGTGCATAGAGTAAGGTTTTCCATATCATCCTATCATTTCTGAGTGCCTCACGATAGATTAACTCTCGTTAAATAAAGTCTTTATTAATATTCATTATTTGTTATAACTGTAATTACACGAACCAACAAATGCATATTTGCTAGGGGATGGGTCTCTGACCCCTAACATACCTATTACGGAGATTAATAAATAGAGTTACCCCTAATATGGCCCGAAATAAAAGGAGGATAAAAGAGGAAAAATAAAATAAAATAAAAGTTGTCGATGTGACTTTAAACCCAAATGACAAAACAATTATCGTACACGCGCAAAACATGTGTTATATCATACTTGTACAGTTTGCATGCGCGGCTATGTTGGTAAGTAATAATAATGTGCAGTGCCAATGTTGTCTATAGGAGACATACGGCTTTGTTCCCTGTTTTTCTATGTACGGAATGAGCTTCTAGAATATAATTTTGCGCCACATGTTTTTCTATGTACGAAATGAGCTTCTAGAATATAATTTAGCGCCACATGTTTTTCTATGTACGAAATGAGCTTCTAGAATATAATTTTGCGCCACATGTTTTTCTATGTACGAAATGAGCTTCTAGAATATAATTTTGCGCCACATGTTTTTCTATGTACGGAATGAGCTTCTAGAATATAATTTAGCGCCACATGTTTTTCTATGTACGAAATGAGCTTCTAGAATATAATTTAGCGCCACATGTTTTTCTATGTACGAAATGAGCTTCTAGAATATAATTTAGCGTCACATGTTTTTCTATGTACGGAATGAGCTTCTAGAATATAATTTAGCGCCAGGTAGCCCAATCACGCGTTGAATGCATGTACTTCTCATAAATAGTTTATTAGTTTGTTTATGGCTGGTAAGCGAACCAGCAATGATACAACCATACAACTATGCTTTATTTCCCACATATCTTCAACGAGAAGCATTCCTTCGCCTTAGTTGCGAAAGGGGATTTATAGATATGTACTGTCTAATTAAACCACATTTTATTAATAAATAACATCAAGACATTTTATTAACACCAATATAAAATGACATTCTAAATTGTTAATATTACGGATAATGTTCAAAATGGATGTTCAATCGTCTGTTCCTACTTGTATAGCCGTGCAGACGACACCACAGGTAGAAGCAGGTTTTATTTTGCTATTCGAAACAACGTTTAATAGACAAGTATTTCCCGAGACTGTGTTTCTCGAATAGATGAAAGACGAAATATTATTTTCGTATCATCAATTTACACAAACAAATATACTGTGTAACATGTCAATGTACGCAACCACATATACTGTATAACATGTCAATGTACGCAAACACATATACTGTGTAACATGTCAATGTACACAACCACATATACTGTGTAACATGTCAATGTACATAACCACGCTCTAGTAGAGAGAAGAGACAATAGCAGTAATATAATTATTAATATACATTGCTAGCTTAAACAGAAACGTAATCGCAAACTTCCGATACACACTTCACCGGCCGCCTCCCCCACCACCGGCCGCCTCCCCCACACCATAAACAAGCATCCATGTTCATCCATTACGCCCAAGTCATAATTAATATTCATTTATTTCTAACCCCAACATCAAACACATGCACGCACGCACGCACACCACACCACACCACACCAACACCACACCACACCAACGCCAACACCACACCACACCACACCAACACCACACCACACCACACCACACCAACACCACACACCACACCACACTCGCAACATGGAAGTTAGAACAACAAATACATGACGTTAGGATAAAGATAACTCTTATTTTTTGAGTCTGTAAGATAGCAACAGTACAACTCAAGCTCTGGGTGTGTGTATGTGTGTTTTACGTTTATTTATCGTCGCTACCGGTTGCCCATATGAGCGACGCCTCCTGAAGAGATTAGTCATTTTAGATTTTGGAGGATAGTACAATGATACAGACAGTCTCCCATTCCAGAGTCTCCTCTGGTTCTTTTACGTACACGGTGTAAAGCACCGACACCGACACGATACCTCGGTTTAACGTCCCATCTGAAAGACTGTTAATTTGATTAGGGTCAGACGGGGAATCGAACCTGCGAACTCTGGGTGAGTTTAACCGACTATATAACATAAAATAATGGTAACAGCTATGAAATTAGAATCACTGATAATAGTATGCATATATGCATATACTGTGTTACACATTTGAGCTAAAACGAACCTTCAATTAACTGCATACTCTTCAATTTAAGTCAAATCAAGTGCTTGGTGCAAAACTAGTGTAGCCACATGGATACAGTGAGGGGGTTGCGGTAGTTTTGCACTAATCCCTTGAATTATATTTTTAGGATGTTTTGAGATTATCCACCAATAAAATCAACATTATTAATATATTAAACATTGAAAAGTTCCAATTAGTAAGCACACTTATAATAATACCTTATATGTATATATAAATGGGTAATGTATGTCAGAGATTTACAAATGCAATACAAGATTGATTGGTTAGTATTTAGTATTATTATATTCATTTGTTTGTAGACCATAAACTGTGTATGTTTGTGTCTTAATAAACGATCCTTCTTCTTCTTCATATTTATAATTAATTTGTTTCTAAGATAAATGCTGAAACATGTTAAAACATAACTAAGTTATGTAGATAAGACAAATGTGCTTGTTAGCCATTGAACCTGCATGAACAAGACTGGATATTTAGTAAGATTCTTATGGTACACAAATGTTATGTCCATTCATAATACATGTAGGTGCAATTCAATAGCATAGCATTGCATATTCCAAATACAAGAATATCCAGATATACGACGTACATAATATAATACCAGTAGACATACGTCTGGAGGAATGCATACATCATAGTGCAATTATTCAAAAATATTGACAATGATCTAATTCATATGCATCTTTACACACTTTAATTTCAGTGTTGCGGTTTGTATTCTGCATAAGTTCAACAAACTTGAAAACAATTGGTCGTCTAGCATACTAATATATTTTCAAATACGTTTGCGTACATCACTATATAAATTACAAACATTGATACACGCACGCACGCACGCACGCACGCACGCACGCACGCACGCACAGTTTGCTGAGTACATTGTCCATCAATATACATTGAGTAATCAAATGTCATTTTAACCGGGTTCGATCCACGGACTGGGAAGTATGTGAGATGGTACGATGGTCGCCAGATCGGACTGGTGGGTTTTCTCCGGGTATTCCGGTGAATGATCACATATACGTTTTCATCCGCGCCAACGAGGGTGATTAATATAAGCTGTTAAAACTTGCTTCGCAATAAGTTTAAACTAAATATCATTTAAACAAGTTGTAAGTATATACAACTACAACAACAACAACAATAGTTTATTGCGTAACACATCTATAAGACGTTTAAAGCAAATACAATAGTTACACATTGTAGTGTATACACACAATTAATTACATGTACCAAGAGGTCTCTTCAATCAAATCCTGTGAAAAGATAACAGTTCGAATTACAAGGATCTGTTCTGCATAAATATGGTTACGATGGGTTGTATTTATTAATATGATTATTTAAATATTAAAATGTATTAATATCCACTCCTACTGATTAATGCATAATATATGAACTTAGAAGTATTAAGAATACAAGGTTTTGACTGTTCCGACATGATATGTTCAAGCTTATTTATATATACATAGTTTCGCAATAGTTGATTGTATGGATACCGTTCCGACATGATATGTTCAAGCTTATTTATATATACATAGTTTCGCAATAGTTGATTGTATGGATACCGTTCCGACATGATATGTTCAAGCTTATTTATATATACATAGTTTCGCAATAGTTGATTGTATGGATACCGTTCCGACATGATATGTTCAAGCTTATTTATATATATATATAGTTTCGAAATAGTTGACTGTATGGATACAGTCATGACTGGATACATTGGTTAATAAATCGTAACTAACACATTTATGAAATGATTTACGGTCAGTATTATTTGGATAGTTCCAAACATAATGCAATCCTATACCATCCAACAAAGCGTTTGCATTTGAAAGCCGGTTATTTTTACCTCTATTTATAACTTGAAACGTAGAGCTATATGAATAATTTACAATAGGTATTAATACTATCTCTAATCTTAGTCCAGTATTTAAGAATTCGCACATATCTATTTAAATGCAACAGATACTTTTCCCGTTTCCCGTATATGGCCATACTACTTGTTGACGGTTTTAAGCCTAACAATGACTTACAAACATGATTCCGTTCTAATTGTTTGTTTCTGCTAATGCACCGTATTTCTCTCCTGGAGACTTACTTACGATGATCATCCGCAAACAACATAAGTATCAATGTATTATCGTCTAAGATTATATTATTTAATAAGTACAATTTTAACTCTTTTCAAAATAAGGCAAACAGAATTGGTGACATAACCTCTCGTTGTGTTAGGCCAAATGAGCATTCAAAGATTTCTGAATATGACATTCAACATCTTACATGTACGTTGACCTTTGAGTACATATCACGTATAACAGCAATGCTTAATACACATATTATAAAGTGCATACCGTAATCCATTATGATATATACTATCAAAAGCCTTCGGAAAGTCTACAAAGGCACAGACAGGGCGTCCATTTTCGTTTATGACAACTAGAATATATATGATGTGACTAACTTTTCTGGATGCCTAAAACCGTTGAATGATTCAGCATGATTTTAAGGACACTCATTGCTAGAACAGTGCCACGGCGCCTGATATTAATAATGTTTTAAAGGGTGTAGGAATACTAAATGCAAAACAGTGTTTAAATGTAAACTATTGTTTTCATTCGTGTCTAAAAGTGTCTAATCAGTTTCATTGTAGTATGTCGCTGAAGTGCCTTTGATTCGTTTCTCCCTGTGTCTTCGGTCTCTATAGGGAACATTTAAAGTAGGCAGATTCCGCAAAACGCTAAGTGTAAAACACTAACTTTACATGTACAGTTTTACATCTTTACACCCTTATTGGTATGTTGGCCTATTTGCACATTTAGACACGCATGCCGAAACAGGTTCTTACAATTAGACAGGTATTTATATTTAGTGTTTCTACAGGTGTTAGCTTCATAATAAACATAAAAACTGAAACTACCCTGTTTTATTGCCATGATTATTTATGAGAATGAGTGTGGCTGCACACGTCTCTATATAACCTCAGACTGACTGCAATAATCCGCGATTAGATTTTCATTAGTTAATTTGTAGCCACATTTTAATGTATTTAGCATGTCTATCTGCTCAATGATATTTTTATGTGATACGATTGGTTAAATTCTCCATCGGCATTATATTTATTTAGACATCATTTACGTGACATCATTTACGTGACAGTTCCACAGGTGACTGTGGTAACTCGGGGGCTGCTGCATACATTCACATGGGGCAATATTCAGCTGACTTGCGGGAGACCGATTATTTTAGCCATGTGTCTGAAATACTGCTCGGATGGTCACTCGGGTGTTCCTAAACTCAAAACAGGTGAAGAATAGGCCACATGACCATATGGGACTATTTCTATCGAATTTTATTGATCACGTTCACTTATGACCGGCACACATTAAGTAATTTCCACTAACCAGTGTTGTTTCCCTTGACCTCGATGCATATTATCTGCTACGTATCTGGCTATCTGCTATTAATTGACTACTATCATAGAGGCACGCAGGTTCGATCCCCCGTCTGACCCTAATAAAATTAACAGTCTTTCAGATGGGACGTTAAACCGAGGTCTCGTGTAGGTGCTTTACACCGTGCACGTAAAAGAACCAGAGGAGATTCTGGAATGGGTCTCAGTCTGTATCATGCACTATCCTCCAAAAATCTAAAATGACTAATCTCTTTAGGAGGCGTCGCTCATATGGGCAACCGGTAGTGACGATAAATAAACGTAAAACACAGGTACAGACTGCCTGTATACCATGGAAGCCCTCTGAATAAACAAACAGTGAAGTCAGTGAAACATAATACAATCAATAGCAACTAATTAGAAAGAGCTGTCATACCGCTACAATAAACATTGAAGTCACTTATCGGGATGTCGATAATTCCACCCTATGTACCCTATTACTGACTAGCAAATCATTTATAATGGATGGAAAACATCCTGTATCTGATATGACAGTACATGTGTATTATCAAAGGTCGTTACAAGCAATTACGGTGAACGTCGTTATTGCTATTCGCAATTACTTCTACTACTCTGGACTGGTAATCCAGGGATGGCAGGTTCGATCCCCCGTCTGACAATAATAAAATTAACAGTCTTTCAGATGGGACTTTAGACCGAGGTCTCGTGTCGGTGCTTTACAACGTGCACGTAACTGAACCAGAGGAGATTCTGGAATGGGTCTCTGTCTGTATCACTGCACTATCCTCCACACATCTAAAATGAGTAATCTCTTCAGGAGGCGTCGCTCATATGGGCAACCGATAGCGACGATAAATAAACGTAAAAACACACACAATACTATTACCAGTATACATTGGTTGCCGGAGTAGGAATGTATTTCCTTATTATATGGTATACTTTCCCCCCCCCAGATATTTGCCTCAAATACTGAGTAGTTCAACTAATAAACAAACGTCGTATACGCGGTTTGTTTACATAACAAAATAATTAAATAGGGTCGACATCCATGCGTAGTATTGTTTGGCAATATTAAACTGAGACATTTGCATATTCCGTGAAGTAAAATATGAGCTTTAGATTATGGTACACTTACTTACTGACTTGATTCAAATATTAACGGTAAAAACCTAACGTATGTCCTGGTCGTAGTTCATGGACACTTACGAAGGCTTTGGCGGAGATTAATGAGTCTCAGTTTAATGTTGCCAAGTAATACACAATGCGTGTATCCTGAATTACACGATACATGGTACAGATTTACCGTTATATCTCACATGTGTGCCTATTTATTTGTAGACTATTCTTAGTTAAATTATCTCTAAGCGACATTACCTCGCGTTTAGTATTGACTCCGATGACAAACAAACGTCAATTCAGGAGCATGGATGACCGTTATATGAAATCATACTTTCAATCCACAAAAACACTGTTTATTGATTCAATGTTAGTGTTCGAATGTATTCGGAAGAATTTGTAGTAGTAATGCATTTATACGTGAAAACATGCATTTTGTTTGCTATATGCGATGTAATGTCGCTTTAATGCATACGCGGCACGGTACGACATGGTTTGCAATAACATCACATACATTAAAGCGACTTTATTTTATGCTGTAGTTCTGACAGTTGCTTGTGTTACATGTCATAAATGATAAATTCTAGAAATATTCACGAGCAAATTGTAACTATCAAATAGTGGTACAACATGTTCCTTGTCATATTCACTAAACTATATATGCATAAACTATACAGCAATTAGACGGATCTATAGCCCAGTGGGAACACGCTGGACTGGTAATCCAGGGATCGCAGGTTCGATCCCCCGCCTGACCCTAATAAAATTAACAGTCTTTCAGATGGAACGTTAAACCGAGGTCTCGTGTCGGTGCTTTACACCGTGCATGTAAAAGAACCAGAGGAGACTCTGGAATGGGTCTCTGTCTGTATCATTGCACTATCCTCCAAAATCTAAAATGACTAATATATTCAGGAGGCGTCGCTCATATGGGCAACCGGTAGCGACGATAAAAAAACAAAACAATTAGATACACATGCTACGCTAAATATCTATACTGACACCAAAACGAAGCGGTGCATTTGCCTTAGAGATAAACTTTATATCCTTTTAGAAAAATATATAGGCAAGTTTGGTATCAAAATGTGCGAAATATTGGTTAAATTAGTGCAATTGTGTGAAGGATGATTTTCTTCACTCATGATAGTAAAATCCACAATTGTAAAATTTGCAACGAAAACGTAACGCTCAATATAAAAGTTCACACAGTTTATTATGGTTTATTGTGTCAGTATACAGACGGATCTGTGGTCCAGTGGTAACACACTGGACTGGTAATTCAGGGTTCGCAGGTTCGACACCTAATGAAATTAATAGTCTTTCAGATGGGAATTTAAACCGAGGTCTCGTGACTAATTAATCTATTCATGAAGCGTGGCTCATATGGTCAACCGGTAGCGACGATAAATAAACGTAAAACACACACCTGGTGTCAGTAGAGTTATATAAATTATATAATTATAATGGCCATATTTAAATTCAAATTGGATGCACTATCAAACAATGATAACCTGCTTACGTTATACGCTAGCCAATCGTAAACGTTTTGTATTTGCACGTGTTTTTATTTGCACATTTGCTCTATATAATTATATTATATATTCACACAAGGCACGCAGTGCCAATGTTCACGTTTGAAAGTATGTAATGTGTATATAATGCGTACTGATGGGCATATTGCCCATTGTATTTCGAAATAAACTCTTGAAACTCTTATTAACTTGGCAAGGACCGAATATTATCTTAATCTTAACAATTATTGAAGGTATTTGTGTAAAGTAGCCCACACTGAATGTGTTATCTTAATATCCCGAAGGGGACACGACATACCAACTATAGTTGTTTTTATAGTATCAGTAGCAAAATCATATTTAATTGTTTTTAGTTTACACACATTTATTTTAGCTCGATTGCGAAACAAGTTATTACAACTTATATTAACCACTCTCGAGACCTCATTCCTGATGGAATCCATCACCACGAGGGAGAGAGAAGAGGCAATGCGGAATTTAAATGCCTTGCCTAAGGGCACAATCGTAACGGCTCTAACATGGCTCGAACTCCGGACCTTTCGCACCTGAAGCGAACGCGCATCCACTGCGATATCACGACCTCCACGATTGTCTTTGAATATCGCAATACGCATCTTTACCTATTCTAACCATTGTCACATTTCTATTCGTTTTATTTACACACGAAGGGCTTATGTTATTCGCCTTTCTTGTCATCTAGTGGCGAGGATAAATAAATCATTAAATGTTGTAACTCGTGGTGGTCTCTTAAATAACGTTATTATCTGCTCTTATTATCTCTATTCCATCTAACCTCGTATTACCAGTCACACACTCTCCTCTATTCCATCTAACCTCGTATTACCAGTCACACACTCTCCCCTATTCCATCTAACCTCGTATTACCAGTCACACACTCTCCTCTATTCCATCTAACCTCGTATTACCAGTCACACACTCTCCTCTATTCCATCTAACCTCGTATTACCAGTCACACACTCTCCTCTATTCCATCTAACCTCGTATTACCAGTCACACACTCTCTATTCCATCTAACCTCGTATTACCAGTCACACACTCTCTATTCCATCTAACCTCGTATTACCAGTCACACACTCTCCTCTATTCCATCTAACCTCGTATTACCAGTCACACACTCTCCTCTATTCCATCTAACCTAGTATTACCAGTCACACACTCTCCTCTATTCCATCTAACCTCGTATTACCAGTCACACACTCTCCTTCTCTGCGATTAACCAAGTTGGGATTTTCTCGCTGCCTGCATCTTTCACCGTGATGGTTGTAACTTGTTAGTCTAAAGGAGAACTCTTGGATAAACTATACACACACACACGTCAGACTTATTCCCCTTGTTCTTGTTTACCAAGCGCCCGGAAATATGTTTGTTTACGTTTATTTATCGCTGTTATGGGTTGCCAATATGAGCGACGCCTCCTGAAGATATTTGGAGGATAGTACATCCATATTGCACGAGTATCACACACTCCTCCATGTTGCACGAGTATCACACACTCATCCATGTTGCACGGGTATCACACACTCATCGACGTTGCACGGGTATCACACACTCATCCATGTTGCACGGGTATCACACACTCATCCACGTTGCACGGGTATCACACACTTACCAATGTTGCACGAGTATCAGACACTCATCCATGTTGCACGAGTATCACACACTCATCCATGTTGCACGAGTATCACACACTCATCCATGTTGCACGAGTATCACACATTCATCCACGTTGCACGGGAATCACACACTCATCCACGTTACACGGGTATCACACACGCATCCATGTTGCACGAGTATCACACACTCATCCATGTTGCACGAGTATCACACACTCATCCATGTTGCACGAGTATCACACACTCATCCATGTTGCACGGGTATCACACACTCATCCATAGTGCACGGGTATCACACACTCCTCCATGTTGCACGAGTATCACACACTCCTCCATGTTGCACGAGTATCACACACTCCTCCATGTTGCACGGGTATCACACACTCATCCATAGTGCACGGGTATCACACACTCATCCATGTTGCACGAGTATCACACACTCCTCCATGTTGCACGAGTATCACACACTAATCCATGTTGCACGAGTATCACATACTCATCCATGTTGCACGAGTATCACACTCTCCTCCATGTTGCACGAGTATCACACACTCCTCCATGTTGCACGAGTATCACACACTCCTCCATGTTGCACGAGTATCACACACTCCTCCATGTTGCACGAGTATCACACACTCATCCATGTTGCACGAGTATCACACACTCATCCATGTTGCACGAGTATCACACACTCATCCATGTTGCACGAGTATCACACACTCATCCATGTTGCACGAGTATCACACTCTCCTCCATGTTGCACGAGTATCACACACTCCTCCATGTTGCACGAGTATCACACACTCATCCATGTTGCACGAGTATCACACACTCATCCATGTTGCACGAGTATCACACACTCATCCATGTTGCACGAGTATCACACACTCATCCATGTTGCACGAGTATCACACACTCATCCATGTTGCACGAGTATCACACACTCATCCATGTTGCACGAGTATCACACACTCCTCCATGTTGCACGAGTATCACACACTCCTCCATGTTGCACGAGTATCACACACTCATCCATGTTGCACGAGTATCACACACTCATCCATGTTGCACGAGTATCACACACTCATCCATGTTGCACGAGTATCACACACTCATCCATGTTGCACGAGTATCACACACTCATCCATGTTGCACGAGTATCACACACTCATCCATGTTGCACGAGTATCACACACTCATCCATGTTGCACGAGTATCACACACTCATCCATGTTGCACGAGTATCACACACTCATCCATGTTGCACGAGTATCACACACTCCTCCATGTTGCACGAGTATCACACACTCATCCATGTTGCACGAGTATCACACACTCATCCATGTTGCACGGGTATCACACACTCATCCATGTTGCACGAGTATCACACACTCATCCATGTTGCACGAGTATCACACACTCATCCATCCATGTTGCACGAGTATCACACACTCCTCCATGTTGCACGAGTATCACACACACATCCATGTTGCACGAGTATCACACACTCATCCATGTTGCACGAGTATCACACACTCCTCCATGTTGCACGAGTATCACACACTCCTCCATGTTGCACGAGTATCACACACTCCTCCATGTTGCACGAGTATCACACACTCCTCCATGTTGCACGAGTATCACACACTCCTCCATGTTGCACGAGTATCACACACTCCTCCATGTTGCACGAGTATCACACACTCCTCCATGTTGCACGAGTATCACACACTCCTCCATGTTGCACGAGTATCACACACTCCTCCATGTTGCACGAGTATCACACACTCCTCCATGTTGCACGAGTATCACACACTCATCCATGTTGCACGAGTATCACACACTCATCCATGTTGCACGAGTATCACACACTCCTCCATGTTGCACGAGTATCACACACTCCTCCATGTTGCACGAGTATCACACACTCATCCATGTTGCACGAGTATCACACACTCATCCATGTTGCACGAGTATCACACACTCATCCATGTTGCACGAGTATCACACACTCATCCATGTTGCACGAGTATCACACACTCCTCCATGTTGCACGAGTATCACACACTCCTCCATGTTGCACGAGTATCACACACTCATCCATGTTGCACGAGTATCACACACTCATCCATGTTGCACGAGTATCACACACTCATCCATAGTGCACGAGTATCACACACTCATCCATAGTGCACGAGTATCACATATTCATCCATAGTGCACGAGTATCACACACTCATCCATGTTGCACGAGTATCACACACTCCTCCATGTTGGACGAGTATCACACACTCATCCATGTTGCACGAGTATCACAGACTCCTCCATGTTGCACGAGTATCACACACTCATCCATGTTGCACGAGTATCACACACTCCTCCATGTTGCACGAGTATCACACACTCATCCATGTTGCACGAGTATCACACACTCATCCATGTTGCACGAGTATCACACACTCATCCATGTTGCACGAGTATCACACACTCATCCATGTTGCTATTATTTCAGTTGCACACACAGATGCCTTTGGATACGGATTCCGACCGTACGAGTACCTGTCACCACCTAGTCAACACATCAACAATGTTATGGTGTCAGCTTCCCAGGCACAACAAATTCGACTCGGAATGTATAGTCTTCGATCACTTATCCTCCCCAAATTAATTTCCTGTGTACTATTGGCATTCGAATATATGGGAATAGGTGCATCGCCCTATCTAGTAAGTATTATTCAAGTATTCATTATTGTTATTTATATTGTTATCAATATAATTAAAGAGATATTTTGATAACTATTATAAAATTTACCGAAGTTACTTTTGTTTCATTTTCTTTCTATGGTGACTTGTCCATTTTAGGATGGGAGAGATTGTTGTCTTCAAAATAAAATATATAACTCAGTTTATTAATTTGCAATCTCGTCGTCATAGAAATAATGATACAATGAGCGACATCGGCCAGTTACTGCCCCTGAATACTCCCTAAAAGTAGATATGTCATATTAAGTGTTTTCCTCTGTTTTTATCGTTGTTTCCTTTGCACAACATGCTAGCAATTTTATTTCACTATCGCTTTATATGATTATTAAATTACTATATCTCGATATATCTCCTACAGCGTATGCAATGGGTACTATTTTGTAAAACAATTGGTCAGTTAATTAGCACGATTTTGATAAAATCACATTTATCATACCGCAACATCTGCGTACGGAACAACAGTAAAAACATAGGATTCTAACTAAACGGAACTATTCACATTTTGGAATAAATCAGACTTTATCTGCCAAGGGAGGTAATAGAAAATTAGAGAAGTCTCTCATTTGTATCTGTTTCAACGTAGTTGTTATTCAATGATAATTAGTCTTTCATTTTAAATCCTTTACACAATTATACACACTCTTGTACCGAATTATTTGAATGAATATTATCAATTAAGACATCGCAATGCAGTTACTTCAGATATGACAGTGAGATATGCTTCAAATGATGATCTCTATAATATTATTCCAAGACCTAGATGTGAAATGTACATGCAATCGTTTTTAGAATACTCTGGTCCAAAGATATGGAAGTGTCTACCATTGGAAATTAAGACGTCCAGATCGTTAAATATGTTCAAGACAAAATGTAAATTATGGATACAACAGCTTTTTAATCGGTATACACTAGAACGTTATATATATATGATTGTCATTCAATATGCTTAATGCCGTTTTGTATTTCGATATGCCGTTTTGTATTTCGATAACATTACCTGTTTTGTTCAAGTTACATTGTACAACATTATACATGTATATTGCATGGCGTAACTGTGTACTTCGGTTATGCGTATTGTGTATGTGCATTAATGCTATTGTGCTAAGAAATTTAAGAGGGTCCTAAGGAAGATTAGTTCAGTACATAAGGCCACCCTCTATAAATAAAGAAATATATCTTTAATATGTATTAATGCGATTTATTGCTGTCGGTAATGGAAACATAAATATGTTTAAACTAAGTTATTATTTTCCTTACAGGTAACCAAGGTATTTCATGCTATATTGACGTCTCTTCTACCGACGATCGTCTTTCAGTTCAGTAAAGAGCTATGCCGCTCAAGGAATATAGGTTTACTTTCTGCTATATTAGTCAGTTCCTCGTTGTCGTTGAATATATTTGGAACACACACGATGGTCAACAGCTTTCTCTCGCCTTTGCTCTTCATGTCAATTACACCACTAGTCACTTTATTCAGAAAGCTGGAAGATCATCAAGACGATGAAGCTATACATCAAATCCACGACACAAACTCTAATGTAACTGAGCGGAAAATAGACATAAAGCCGAAAAGACACTTCCAAAATGGAAAAGCACAGTGTGATATAACCAGAGACCAATGTAGTTATGGAAAAAAAGATTCTGTCCGTAGTGAAGATGAGAATGCTAATATAATATGTATGAAGGAGAATATAGCAGTGAGTATTTGTGAATTGAAAACTACTGTTATAGTGAACACTAAGTGTTTAATCAAAGGCAAATTGCAATTGAAAGGCGATGTATACCGAATACTGAAATCAGTCGACATGTACGAGGCATTGTCGGGCCTAGTCCTTGCTGTGTGTATTTATTTAAGAGTAGATACATGTTTGATCCCACTTCTGCTTTTCATTTGTCACTACCAACATCTGTGTGTCAATATTTCTAAAAATGTAAACGTTTTCCGAAGTTATTTAATTGGAACATTGTCCGGTATTTTGATTGGCGGATATTATGATTACGTCACATATGGGCGTTGGTTTCTATCACCATGTCAATGGTACACATTCAACGTTTGGAACAATTTTGCCGGAAATGTATTTGGCATAAACAGTTGCAGTTTTTATATATCCAAACTTTATGAAAATGAACCTTTCGTTATACTGTCTTTCATATTAATTTTATCTGAGTGCTTACTACACGTCATAGAGAGAAATGTTGTGTCTGTTGTTGAATCCAAAAATGTGCAAAGTCACGGAGCAGTTAATCAAAGTCACGGAGCAGTTAATCAAAGTCACGGAGCAGTTAATCAAGGTCACGGAGCAGTTATTCAAAGTCACGGAGCAGTTAATCAATGTCACGGAGCAGTTAATCAAAGTTTCATTGTGTTTATTAGTCTGTTATTAGCGTTCAGTTTAAATGGTCACAAAGAACTACGGTTCATGCAAAATGCCATTGTGTTCATGTATATAGCAGTTGCATGTGCAGTATTTTCAATTGTCGGTTTCATGCGGAGACTGTCATGTTATCATAATTGTTGTCAGTATTCTATTTATTATGTTTACATATTTGGCATGTTATTTGTATCTAGTCATTTGCATTCATTTTACAACATGACATCGAGCGACAAAACAAAATGGACGTATGCCGGAAATACAGATTCGAATGAGGTGAATGTTTGCTTGGATTTCATTCGTCAACAGAATGACGTCACTGGGGTGTTCATGGACCAGTCGATACACATGTCTGGTGCATACTCAATTCTACATCACGATGTTCCTATATTTGCTTTAAATACGTTTGAATTCATGGAATACAAAACTACCTTCCGTTCCAAGGGTATGGATTCCCTTAAAAACAAAAATGGATATTCAATTTTCAGCAATATTACCGAATTCATCTCCGTTTACAATACGCCATATTTGTTGAAATTATTAATAAGAAAAACAGAGTATAATTTCTTAATTTTAAAAACAGATAGAGGATTCATTGATTTTGGTTATACTGAAGTTTTTCGAGCAGGAAATTCAAAGGTATTGAAAAGAACATTTGAACATGAGGCAGAAACCAAGATGGCGCATCTTGCCAAAACGATTGCGGTAGGTTCGAACGCAACAATACTAGAATATGAAGGTTATTGGCTGAAACATTATGGAGTGTACACAGTGGCAGAACATCGACTACTCATCGGAAATCGAATAGACCCGACTAGAATAGGGATATTTCGGGCATTGTTGGACTTATATACAATACTAAAGCAGACGACAGACTACAACGGTGTGCTTACTGCCTGTTTAAATCAATACAAGAAAAGTTATTGTTTGGAGCCTTATGTTCCAATCAAATTACACTCTGGATATTACGGAAACTTTGCTTAAATTACAGATCTGTGTATCACTTGACATATGTATGTATTCTGTTTCACAAATACTGTTAGTATTTGGTTCCGCCTCCGTGGTCGAGTGGTTAAGGTCGCTGACTTGTATACCACTGTAACCAATCATCACTGATGGTCACGGGGTTCGAGCCCCGCTCAGACCGTTTCTCATTTATATGAAAAAGTTGGCAGTTTCTTACGGAGGTTGGTGCACTCAAGTACTGTTTAACCGCTGGAGCCTGCCCAGGAAAGGTGTTGTTAAGTAAACTGCCCGCCGGCGATATAGCCCGAAATGGTGCTGATGCAGGCGTAAAAACCCGATATATATACTGTTAGTATTTGGAACCTCCTTTTCAGTCACGTTGCACACTGGATATTACTGCAGCATCGTTAGACTCACTGCTATATGCATCTAATGGTGGGACCTCCGTGACCGAGTGCATCGTTAGACTCACTGCTATATGCATCTAATGGTGGGACCTCCGTGACCGAGTGCATCGTTAGACTCACTGCTATATGCATCTAATGGTGGGACCTCCGTGACCGAGTGCATCGTTAGACTCACTGCTATATGCATCTAATGGTGGGACCTCCGTGACCGAGTGCATCGTTAGACTCACTGCTATATGCATCTAATGGTGGGACCTCCGTGACCGAGTGCATCGTTAGACTCACTGCTATATGCATCTAATGGTGGGACCTCCGTGACCGAGTGCATCGTTAGACTCACTGCTATATGCATCTAATGGTGGGACCTCCGTGACCGAGTGCATCGTTAGACTCACTGCTATATGCATCTAATGGTGGGACCTCCGTGACCGAGTGCATCGTTAGACTCACTGCTATATGCATCTAATGGTGGGACCTCCGTGACCGAGTGCATCGTTAGACTCACTGCTATATGCATCTAATGGTGGGACCTCCGTGACCGAGTGCATCGTTAGACTCACTGCTATATGCATCTAATGGTGGGACCTCCGTGACCGAGTGCATCGTTAGACTCACTGCTATATGCATCTAATGGTGGGACCTCCGTGACCGAGTGCATCGTTAGACTCACTGCTATATGCATCTAATGGTGGGACCTCCGTGACCGAGTGCATCGTTAGACTCACTGCTATATGCATCTAATGGTGGGACCTCCGTGACCGAGTGCATCGTTAGACTCACTGCTATATGCATCTAATGGTGGGACCTCCGTGACCGAGTGCATCGTTAGACTCACTGCTATATGCATCTAATGGTGGGACCTCCGTGACCGAGTGCATCGTTAGACTCACTGCTATATGCATCTAATGGTGGGACCTCCGTGACCGAGTGCATCGTTAGACTCACTGCTATATGCATCTAATGGTGGGACCTCCGTGACCGAGTGGGTTACGGAGGTTGACTTCATATGATCTGCCCCTTACTGCTGCTGGTTCGAATCCCACTGGGGTGTCGAATAGGTTCGTGTGAGGAAGCTATCCAGCTGGCTTGCGGAGGGTCGGTGGTTTTAACAGGATGCCCGCCCATACTGCTCGAAGATGTACCCGGGATATTTCTCCGCTAATCATATAGCTGAAAAGTCGCAATATTGCCTAAGCTGTTGTTGCTACGCTAAACCCAAACATAAACACATGTATCTAATTAAATATACCCAGCTTTCACGCCAATTCAGCTGACTGATTTCAATGTCAGCAATTATCGGGGAAAGGCAGCCCAATCTAAGAGAGATAATTGAGATAATCAAATCAAGTGCAAATTGGACTGATACACAAGGGAGATAAAACCCGACATTTATCCATAAAAGCTGGATATGTATGTATATCTACATGTTTTCAAAAAATTGTTATTTTTGTATATGACTGAAGCGTTTGTTAGCTTATATTGATCTTCCGACATATGTGTGGCTACAAGTTCTCAACCGATTAGCGCAGTGGTTAGCGTGCTCGCTTCTCACCAAGGCGACCTGGGTTCGATCCTCGAAGTATGCGAGATAGTCTGGTGGTCGCCATATCGGACAGGTGGGTTTTCTCCGGGTACTCCGGTTTCCTCTAACACGAATGACCACATTTACGCTTTCATCCGCACCAACGAGAGTGATTAATATAAGTTGTTGAAACTTGTTTCGCAATCGTTGTAAAATAAATACATTTTTAAACCGTTTCAGTCCGATTGCACGCTGAATATTAATGAATAATGCACACATATCTAGGTACATCCATCTTATTTATAGTATAATAATATACAACATACTTGTTGCTTAGAACAATATATCCTATCGTATTTAGAACATTCCTTCCAGTCAGTTTGCACATTGGAATATATACACACAATATATCCTATCGTATTTAGAACATTCATTCAAGTCAGTTTGCACATTGGAATATACACACACAATACATGTATATCCTATCGTATTTAGAACATTCCTTCCAGTCAGTTTGCACATTGGAATATATACACATAATATATCCTATCGTATTTAGAACATTCATTCAAGTCAGTTTGCACATTGGAATATACACACACAATACATGTATATCCTATCGTATTTAGAACATTCCTTCCAGTCAGTTTGCACATTGGAATATACACACAATATATCCTATCGTGTTTAGAACATTCCTTCCAGTCAGTTTGCACATTGGAATATACACACACAATACATGTATATCCTATCGTATTTAGAACATTCCTTCCAGTCAGTTTGCACATTGGAATATACACACAATATATCCTATCGTATTTAGAACATTCATTCCAGTCAGTTTGCACATTGGAATATACACACACAATACATGTATATTCTATCGTATTTAGAACATTCCTTCCAGTCAGTTGGCACATTGGAATATACACACACAATACATGTATATCCTATCGTATTTAGAACATTCATTCCAGTCAGTTTGCACATTGGTATATACACACACAATACATGTATATCCTATCGTATTTAGAACATTCATTCCAGTCAGTTTGTACATTAGAACATTCATTCCAGTCAGTTTACACATTAGAACATTCATTCCAGTCAGTTTGCACATTAGAACATTCATTCCAGTCAGTTTACACATTGGTTATTACAATATATCCTATCGTATTATGTATAATTAATCAAAATGTGTTTGTTTTTTGTTTTTTTGTTTTTTTTATACTTTATTTATTTTACAACGATTGCGAAGCAAGTTTGAACAACTTATATTAATCACTCTCGTTGGCTCGGATGTAAGCGTATATGTGGTCATTCATGTGGGAGGAAACCGGAGTACCCGGAGAAAACCCACCTGTCCGATATGGCGACCATCGTACCATCTCACATAATTTTTGTTTAAAATAACATAAAACACTCAATAATACATACAATCATGAGTAATTGTATTCTTCTGCAAATCTGCACACATATACAGTTAAACCTCTCTTAACCAGTCAGCCAAGGTAATCATAGAAAGTGACTGCATAGCACAGATAGCTACTTAGAGGTGACAACTAACACAGGTTTAACTGAAATGACAATATGTGACATAGAGATTTCCTCTGTTTATATGACGTCCTGATCACGAGGAGCTAAATAGCACGCTGTGCCCGCCGGCTGTAATGTTTTACGTTTATTTATCGTGTTAATATAACCACTGGACTACTGGTCTGACTGTGCTTTACACATATCTAAATATCAATGACGGACGTTACAACTTACACCTAAATATCAATGACAGTCGGTACAACTTACACCTAAATATCAATGACGGTCGATGCAACTTGCACCTAAATATCAATGACGGTCGGTACAACTTACACATATCTAAATGTCAATGACGGACGTTACAACCTACACATATATAAATATCAATGACGGTCGATGCAGCTTGCACCTAAATATCAATGACGGGCGATACAACTTACACATATATAAATATCAATGACGGGCGTTACAACTTACACATATCTAAATATCAATGACGGTCGGTGCAGCTTATACATATATAAATATCATTGACGGGCGGTGCAGCTTACACATATATAAATATCAATGACGGGCGGTGCAGCTTATACATATATAAATATCAATGACGGGCGGTGCAGCTTATACATATCTAAATATGAATGACGGGCGGTGCAGCTTACACATATCTAAATATGAATGACGGGCGGTGCAGCTTACACATATATAAATATCAATGACGGGCGGTGCAGCTTGCACATATCTAAATATCAATGACGGGCGGTGCAGCTTACACATATATAAATATTAATAACGGTCGTTACAACTTACACATATCTAAATATGAATGACGGGCGGTACAACTTACACATATATAAATATCAATGACGGTCGGTACAACTTACACATATATAAATATCAATGACGGGCGGTGCAGATTACACATATATAAATATCAATAACGGTCGTTACAACTTACACATATCTAAATATCAATGACGGGCGGTGCAGCTTACACATATATAAATATTAATAACGGTCGTTACAACTTACACATATCTAAATATCAATGACGGGCGGTACAACTTACACATATATAAATATCAATGACGGTCGGTACAACTTACACATATATAAATATCAATGACGGGCGGTGCAGATTACACATATATAAATATCAATAACGGTCGTTACAACTTACACATATCTAAATATCAATGACGGGCGGTGCAGCTTACACATATATAAATATTAATAACGGTCGTTACAACTTACACATATCTAAATATCAATGACGGGCGGTACAACTTACACATATATAAATATCAATGACGGTCGGTACAACTTACACATATATAAATATCAATGACGGGCGGTGCAGATTACACATATATAAATATCAATAACGGTCGTTACAACTTACACATATCTAAATATCAATGACGGGCGGTACAACTTACACATATATAAATATCAATGACGGTCGGTACAACTTACACATATATAAATATCAACGACGGTCGGTACAACTTATACATATATAAATATCAATGACGGGCGGTGCAGCTTACACATATATTAATATCAATGACGGTCGGTACAGCTTACACATATATAAATATCAATGACGGTCGGTACAGCTTATACATATATAAATATCAATGACGGTCGGTACAGCTTACACATATATAAATATCAATGACGGTCGGTACAGCTTACACATATATAAATATCAATGACGGTCGGTACAGCTTACACATATATAAATATCAATGACGGTCGGTACAGCTTACACATATATAAATATCAATGACGGTTGGTACAATGTACACATATATAAATATCAATGACGGTCGGTACAACTTATACATATATAAATATCAATGACGGTCGGTACAACTTACACATATATAAATATCAATGACGGTCGGTACAACTTATACATATCTAAATATCAATGACGGTCGTTACAACTTACACATATATAAATATCAATGACGGTCGTTACAACTTATACATATCTAAATATCAATGACGGTCTTTACAACTTACACATATCTAAATATCAATGACGGACGGTGCAGCTTATACATATCTAAATATCAATAACGGGCGTTACTACGTACACATATCTAAATATCAATGACGGGCGGTGCAGCTGACACATATATAAATATCAATGACGGACGGTGCAGCTTATACATATCTAAATATCAATGACGGGCGGTGCAGCTTACACATATCTAAATATCAATGACGGTCGGTACAAGTTATACATATCTAAATATCAATGACGGGCGGTGCAGCTTACACATATCTAAATATCAATGACGGTCGGTACAACTTACACATATCTAAATATCAATGACGGTCGTTACAACTTACACATATCTAAATATCAATGACGGAAGGTGCAGCTTATACATATCTAAATATCAATGACGGTCGGTACAACTTACACATATCTAAATATCAATGACGGGCGGTGCAGCTTATACATATCTAAATATCAATGACGGTCGGTACAACTTACACATATCTAAATATCAATGAAGGTCGTTACAACTTACACGTATCTAAATATCAATGACGGACGGTACAGCTTATGCATATCTAAATATCAATGACGGTCGGTACAACTTATACATATCTAAATATCAATGACGGTCGGTACAACTTACACATATCTAAATATCAATGACGGTCGGTACAACTTACACATATCTAAATATCAATGACGGTCGTTACAACTTACACATATCTAAATATCAATGACGGAAGGTGCAGCTTATACATATCTAAATATCAATGACGGTCGGTACAACTTACACATATCTAAATATCAATGACGGGCGGTGCAGCTTATACATATCTAAATATCAATGACGGTCGGTACAACTTACACATATCTAAATATCAATGAAGGTCGTTACAACTTACACGTATCTAAATATCAATGACGGACGGTACAGCTTATGCATATCTAAATATCAATGACGGTCGGTACAACTTATACATATCTAAATATCAATGACGGTCGGTACAACTTACACATATCTAAATATCAATGACGGTCGGTACAACTTACACATATCTAAATATCAATGACGGTCGGTACAACTTATACATATATAAATATCAACGACGGTCGGTACAACTTACACATATCTAAATATCAATGACGGTCGATACAACTTACACATATCTAAATATCAATGACGGACGGTACAGCTTATACATATCTAAATATCAATGACGGTCGGTACAACTTATACATATATAAATATCAATGACGGTCGGTACAACGTACACATATATAAATATCAACGACGGTCGGTACAACTTACACATATCTAAATATCAATGACGGTCGATACAACTTACACATATCTAAATATCAATGACGGTCGATACAAGTTATACATATCTAAATATCAATGACGGGTGGTACAACCTACACATATCTAAATATCAATGACGGACGGTATAACTCACACATATATAAATATCAATGACGGACGGTATGTACAGCTTACACATTGATGATCGATAGATACCCCACACAATAAACTATGGAACTCGGTATGGTCACGGTGGTCACGGTATGGTCACGACTTGTGCTAATGATAGAGCAGTGGTAGAGCGTTCGCTTCAGGTGCGAAAGGCCCGGAGGTCGAGCCCGACTAGAGCCATTAAGAGTGTGCCCTTAGGCAATGCATTTACAATGTAATTCCACTTTTCCTCTTCTCTCTCCCTCGTGGCGATGGATTCCATCATGAATGAGGCATCGAGAGTAATTAATATAAGTTGTAAGAACTTGTTTCACACTACAGCTAAACTACATTTGTATAAACTAACAGGTCTACAGCGATTTTTTCCAAACTCGAATCCATTCCACCGGAACCAATCCTTTATGGATACACCGAGATTCAGGAATGAGGTATCGAGAGTGATTACTATAATGGTAAGAACGTCATTCGGAATCGAGCTAAACTTAATTTGCATGAACTAATCTCCTCTGTTGCGTTAATAATGGATGAGCCGCAGTCCATTTAATAAGCGAAGCAACAATATGAAACATACCCTATGTTGATTGTGGTAATATTTGCCGCCGCTGGGCATTTCAACTATCTGAGACCAGACACCCAGGGGTTTACATGTGATCCGCCGCTGTAACTAGTTCTGACCTTGTCATCGAGCTGACATAGATGCTGTCCTTGAATAGTAATGTAGGCCTGACTCATGGAAGTGGAATACCGAAGAAATGTGCACGTTGTGAACTATGTCCACACCTATCCCATCTGAGTACAATAATGCCATGCAGGAATTCAATGATCTCACATACACGACCAGCCAGCGAGCAACACCGATAATTGACAGTAGCAAAAGATCAAGGACAAACCTTCTACTTACACGTCATTCTCTCCAGACCCATCTCTGAGAAACATCATTACTGTTGTAGCCGCCAAAGAGAATGTGCATGGGCTTGAGACCGTTGGGAGGGATATCATTGAACGAATGATTGGAAACCCCGTTTTCGGTGTCTCATTCAAACGGAAAGATCGGAAAAAGACACTTGCAGACAAGTCGATCTAGCTCTGCTGTTCCAACGAGATCTGATGGTGTCTAAATCGGGAGACCTTTCACTGGAAGATGTAATGAGCTATGAACTCAGCGTATTCCCTACATCCCTGTTCGACCTTGAAGCGAAATACATCTTTCGTAAAGCCGCAACTAGCACACTAGCGGTCGCCGCCGAGTTTTCAAGTCGGGAATCAACAAAACGGTCATTGATTGGTTTAAACATATTTATTTTCTAGCATGTACATACTTATTTACAACAATTGAAATAAGGAATTGGACAGAGAGCTATACAGCTTATTAATCTGTCATTGATTCTATCCCACCAACTGAACATTATGTTCTTGATGGTGGCCCCTTGGTTCATCGCTTGCCATGGAAAAGGGGTGAGAGCTATGGTACCATTGCACAGTCGTACGCTGACTTTTCCATACACCATTATGGTAAAGCAACCATAGTTTTTGATTGTTATAGTGGAGGTCCTTCTGTCAAAGACATTACGCTCAAAAACGTGGACAAAACACCAACCCGATCTTCAGGTTCAATGCGAACACGGAGTGTGTGGGAAAAAAGGATGATTTATTTTCTAGACCTTGTAACAAACAAGGACTTAATGATCTTGTGATTGATGAACTGCGTAGGAAAGGCTGCATTGTAATCAATGTATCAGGGGATGCAGACGTGGACAATGCCAGTGCTGCAATCAAGGCCCCAGAACATCAATCCACGACCTTGATAGGGGAAGATAAGACATTCAGTCTTTTTCCCTATTATGCTGAGACGAACAATAAGGGCCACTATTTCCACAGCAAGTCCACAGTTCCGAATGTGTACGACATCAGTGAGATGAAACACGTCCTGGGTAGTGAATACAACTTCGCGCATTTATAGTGTTGGCAACAAGTCAGCAGTCCAGAAACATGTGAATGGTGCATCGACTCTCCAGACATGTGCAAATGCGTTTCTCCTCCCAAATCAAGCAAACAGTGTCTTACTGGACCTTGGAAACAAGGCGATGGCAGTCAATAGTAGTGATTCACTTGCTTCCTTGCGCTACAACATTTTTAGCAGGAAAATTGTTTCCAGCAAGTCATTTGTTACCACAGAACGTCTCCCTCCTACCGAGTCCTCATCCAAGTATCACTGCATTAGAGTGTATCATCAGATTATTGTGTGGATTGGAAAGGAGAGTCGCATTAATGCGGTGGATTAGGGATGGAAACTGGAGGACACATATGAGTAAGAAGACTGCTGCCCCAAAGAGCCTTCTGCAGATTGTCAATTGTAATTGCACCACTGCATGCCGAGCAACAAGGTGTAGTTGTAGAGGATATGGTCTACCATGCCAAGTCGAAAATGAGAATGTGGGATTCCACATAATCAACATTTACAGGAGGAAGAATGTGACAATGACTATCTGTAAATATGGTGGTATCAAATGTATTTTCAGAAATAAGTACACCACTTTGTAAACGTAATCACCTCAATATAATTTAAATATGCTAAGTAAGCTAACTGGATTCTAGATCCCAACACATTGAGTTAGGTAACACAATTACTTATAGTATATACTAATAGTTTGGCGGCCATACTAGTCCACCATCTTGTTCACAATTATTTAATCACTTCACTATAATGTAAATATGCTAATTGGATTCCTAGATCCCAAAACATGGGGTTAGACACCAACATTACTCATCTAGGATAAATAATGAAGACGCAATTGAAATTTTATGGATTTGGCCGGCATATTGGACGCCATCTTGAAAATTATACCTTTTTAGTGGTCAGATATTGGTAGACTTTTAGTATGTTATTAAACACACCTGATACTATAGAAAAGCGTTGAGAAACCTTTTGTAGCAATTGTTTTGGGGTCAATCTATATTTGCAGCCGCCTATTAGAAGAGTTGTCATAGTTGACATTATTTAGAATTTATGGTTTCTTTAATATAAATACCTTTAGTAGCGTGAGCTCCGTAAGTTCCAACTAGCGAACTTACAATCCTCACGGACTTACGGGGCTCACGCTACACCGGCCCATTCACTGTACTGGCCACATCACGATTGTCATTCTTACGGCGGTGTTTGGGTCTATGGTTCATATTGCCACTTTTATCGTTAATCCAATTACTCACTCATATACTGTAATGGTGTAGATATCATGATAAAATATGGTCTTAACACCATCTTCTCACAAGAAACAACGCAACACCAAGTTGCAAGAGCGAAACAGTGCGTTTATTTACCGTGAAGAAGCAAACATACAGAACAAATACTACGTACAAACCAATACAACTATTGCACAACTATACAAAATCGTTAATAATAACTTTCAAAAATAACGTTATGCTACGATGCTAATGTTTGCGTTACTCTATTAATACAATTCTGTGAAAACTGATATGTCACCTTTACTCAGTTAACTAATATGCGTAGTATTTGCCTCAACTATCCGTCATAGAAACACCTAAGCCGCACAGGCAAAACCACCCTCGTGGGATGGAAACCTGTACCCGTGGCCTGCAAAGCTACCTCTCTGGATAAAGGATGACGGGATATTCACATCCTGAGGCTCTCTGTATGTGCTCAAATCCATTAACAAATGCGCTCAAACCCCTCAACAAATGTATAAACATTTATTTATATAATATCCCTCATCTGCCATGACATCCCATCTGCATAAAATTATAATGCTGGCAGTATCCGTTTACAAATATATAGAGATGTTGATACATGTACTATAAAATCCTAATTTGAATAGCTAAAATTCAATGTTCACGATAAGTCGTTTCGCCTAGAAGTGAATTCCACCGCGCCCATCGCTCAACATAAAAGGAACACTTTCCACCCGAGCGCACACTCACATACCCGTTTTAGTAAACCTTTGTGAACAGGTCGTGTTAAGACAAGTGTTCTCGGCTATACCTTGTAACGCAGAGAACCGGTTATTCTTATCCAAATACTAGAATCCTAGTTATATCAATATATGTATACATTTTTATTTATATTTCCATATATTATTGTCATGGGTAAATGTTTAAAATTGCATCTGTAATTGTGAAGCACAATAGAATAATATTTAATTTTTGCGCTACATAGATGCTATGTATTTGTATTTGGTAGTGCATACAGGATGTGTGTGCCATTTGGTAGTGCATACAGGATGTGTGTGCCATTTGGTAGTGCATACAGGATGTGTGTGCCATTTGGTAGTGCATTCAGGATGTGTGTGCCATTTGGTAGTGCATACACGATGTGTGTGCCATTTGGTAGTGCATACAGGATGTGTGTGCCATTTGGTAGTGCATACAGGATGTGTGTGCCATTTGGTAGTGCATACAGGATGTGTGTGCCATTTGGTAGTGCATACAGGATGTGTGTGCCATTTGGTAGTGCATACAGGATGTGTGTGCCATTTGGTAGTGCATACAGGATGTGTGTGCCATTTGGTAGTGCATACACGATGTGTGTGCCATTTGGTAGTGCATACAGGATGTGTGTGCCATTTGGTAGTGCATACACGATGTGTGTGCCATTTGGTAGTGCATACAGGATGTGTGTGCCATTTGGTAGTGCATACAGGATGTGTGTGCCATTTGGTAGTGCATACAGGATGTGTGTGCCATTTGGTAGTGCATACAGGATGTGTGTGCCATTTGGTAGTGCATACACGATGTGTGTGCCATTTGGTAGTGCATACAGGATGTGTGTGCCATTTGGTAGTGCATACACGATGTGTGTGCCATTTGGTAGTGCATACAGGATGTGTGTGCCATTTGGTAGTGCATACAGGATGTGTGCCATTTGGTAGTGCATACAGGATGTGTGTGCCATTTGGTAGTGCATACAGGATGTGTGTGCCATTTGGTAGTGCATACAGGATGTGTGTGCCATTTGGTAGTGCATACACGATGTGTGTGCCATTTGGTAGTGCATACAGGATGTGTGTGCCATTTGGTAGTGCATACAGGATGTGTGTGCCATTTGGTAGTGCATACAGGATGTGTGTGCCATTTGGTAGTGCATACAGGATGTGTGTGCCATTTGGTAGTGCATACAGGATGTGTGTGCCATTTGGTAGTGCATACACGATGTGTGTGCCATTTGGTAGTGCATACACGATGTGTGTGCCATTTGGTAGTGCATACAGGATGTGTGTGCCATTTGGTAGTGCATACAGGATGTGTGTGCCATTTGGTAGTGCATACAGGATGTGTGTGCCATTTGGTAGTGCATACAGGATGTGTGTGCCATTTGGTAGTGCATACAGGATGTGTGTGCCATTTGGTAGTGCATACAGGATATGTGTGCCATTTGGTAGTGCATACAGGATGTGTGTGCCATTTGGTAGTGCATACACGATGTGTGTGCCATTTGGTAGTGCATACAGGATGTGTGTGCCATTTGGTAGTGCATACACGATGTGTGTGCCATTTGGTAGTGCATACAGGATGTGTGTGCCATTTGGTAGTGCATACAGGATGTGTGTGCCATTTGGTAGTGCATACAGGATGTGTGTGCCATTTGGTAGTGCATACACGATGTGTGTGCCATTTGGTAGTGCATACAGGATGTGTGTGCCATTTGGTAGTGCATACACGATGTGTGTGCCATTTGGTAGTGCATACAGGATGTGTGTGCCATTTGGTAGTGCATACAGGATGTGTGTGCCATTTGGTAGTGCATACAGGATGTGTGTGCCATTTGGTAGTGCATACAGGATGTGTGTGCCATTTGGTAGTGCATACACGATGTGTGTGCCATTTGGTAGTGCATACAGGATGTGTGTGCCATTTGGTAGTGCATACAGGATGTGTGTGCCATTTGGTAGTGCATACAGGATGTGTGTGCCATTTGGTAGTGCATACAGGATGTGTGTGCCATTTGGTAGTGCATACAGGATGTGTGTGCCATTTGGTAGTGCATACAGGATATGTGTGCCATTTGGTAGTGCATACAGGATGTGTGTGCCATTTGGTAGTGCATACACGATGTGTGTGCCATTTGGTAGTGCATACAGGATGTGTGTGCCATTTGGTAGTGCATACACGATGTGTGTGCCATTTGGTAGTGCATACACGATGTGTGTGCCATTTGGTAGTGCATACAGGATGTGTGTGCCATTTGGTAGTGCATACAGGATGTGTGTGCCATTTGGTAGTGCATACAGGATGTGTGTGCCATTTGGTAGTGCATACATGATGTGTGTGCCATTTGGTAGTGCATACACGATGTGTGTGCCATTTGGTAGTGCATACAGGATGTGTGTGCCATTTGGTAGTGCATACAGGATGTGTGTGCCATTTGGTAGTGCATACAGGATGTGTTGCCATTTGGTAGTGCACAGGATGTGTGTGCCATTTGGTAGTGCATACACGATGTGTGTGCCATTTGGTAGTGCATACAGGATGTGTGTGCCATTTGGTAGTGCATACAGGATGTGTGTGCCATTTGGTAGTGCATACACGATGTGTGTGCCATTTGGTAGTGCATACAGGATGTGTGTGCCATTTGGTAGTGCATACAGGATGTGTGTGCCATTTGGTAGTGCATACAGGATGTGTGTGCCATTTGGTAGTGCATACACGATGTGTGTGCCATTTGGTAGTGCATACACGATGTGTGTGCCATTTGGTAGTGCATACACGATGTGTGTGCCATTTGGCAAGGCATTTAAATTCCACATAGCCTCTTCTCTCTACCTCGTGGCGATGGATGCTATCGGCAATGAGGTCTCGTGATTAATATAAGTTGTAAATCGACCTAAGCTAAAGTTGCATTAATGATAATAGGATGTCGATATGTACTCTCGTAACTGGATTATCCACAGGTAGAGAGCAGAATTTGCATATTGTCGATTTCGTGCAACTTTCGATCTCTGTAAGACGTTGTATGTTTTCACATATTCATTAGCTTCTTCGTGCTGTCATTGCTAGGTTACACAATAGACAAGGCTTATTTTGTAAGTGAGAGTAGAGAGAGGGAATTTGATATACATGTATATCAATTATTCAAATTTGAATTCAAAATAATGTACGAATATCTATTGCATCAACATACAAATATGTTTGTAAATCAAACACACATATATTTACGTGATTAATATTGTAATTCTGCTATACTATCATGTTATCAATCGCATCTACATTCTTATTAAATACACGTATTACTGATTACATGAAGGTACTGCAAGTGGGTCCGCCTACGTGGTCGAGTGGTTAAGGTCGCTGACTTGTATACCACTGTAACCTATCATCACTGATTATTATTATTATTATTATATACCAAACTTATATAGCGCTCTTTTCATTTAAAAATAAAACGTTCAAAAGCGCTTTACAGCCTAAAATATCACAAATATTGATAAAAACTTCCACATACAATGAGATAAAACAAGACAAAATTAGCAAACACAATTACAATGGATTCTAAATATGCTATAAAATATTAGGATCTAAAATTATAACAATTAAAATATAGGTAATAATTAAATAAAATGTGTTCATTTGCAGTCTTAATCCTGATTGAGCACAGACACAGTTCGATATTTATGTTCCATATGAACATTTAAAAAGGTGTGTCTTCAAAGCCTTTTTGAAAGAACACAATGTTGTTGCACTTCTAAGATTTGATGGAAGAGAATTCCAAAGTTTTGGGGCAGCAGTCATGAAACTTCTATCTCCGTATGTGACAGTCCGACTTCTTGGTAACACAAGAGTAGCTGCTTCATATTTAGACCGTAAGTTTCTCCTTGGTATATAAACCTCAAGCAAGTTTCTCATATAAATCGGTGCTTCTCCATTCAATGCTTTATATGTGTGAGTCAGTATTTTATACTTTATTCTTTCTTGAACTGGTAGCCAATGAAGTTCTTTTAGAATGGGCGTTACATGACTGAAACGGGTTGTTCTGGTTATGATGCGAGCTGCTGTGTTTTGAACAGTTTGTAATTTATTGGAAGTGTATTTTGGCACGCCGTACAACAGTGAATTACAGTAGTCGAGCCTGGATGTAATGAGTGAGTTTATGAGAGTTTTCGTGGCTTCTGTTGTTAAATACCGCCGAATGTGTCCAATCCGCCGGATCTGCGCATAACATGATTTTGTCACAGAATTTACTGATGGTCACGGGTTCGAGCCCCGCTCAGGCCGTGTCTCATTTATATGAAAAAGTTGGCAGTTTCTTATGGAGGTTGGTGCACCCAAGTACTGGTTAACCGCTGGAGCCTGCCCAGGAAAGGTGTTGTTAAGTAAACTGCCCGCCGGCGATATAGCCCAAAATGGTGCTGATGCAGGCGTAAAACCCGAAATATAAAAAATATAAAACTGCATGTGGAACAGTTCATGCAGCAATTGTTTTCTTGTTTTTTCAATCACATTTACATTCATAGTTATTACTACAAGTTATGTATTGCATATGTTGTTTAAAACTGCTTAACACTTTGTACACATGGATATAAAAAGAAATATAAACGAAGCCACCGAGCTTCACCAAAAATAAAAAGCTTCTTCATTCATCTTGGAATACCCGTAATTTATTTTTATCTAATTGCACCAAAGGTACCATCAACAATCTCCTGCTTCACATTCACGGTGTCTCCAAACTGTCCTCCTCTTCACCCTTGGTACCGCCACTTACAGCATCACGTTGTTGCGGTCGATGTTCTTATATGCAATTACCCTTGATGTACATAGATAATTATCATATTCTATCCTATGTTTCATATTTATTATCACCAAGGCCAAGAGAGCCTCCGCGGACGAAAGGTTAACGTCATTGAAGTCAAATCATTTGCCCTTGATCGTACAGTACATGCACTTCTGTTGAAACCGGGGTCTTCCTCCACCAATATTATCTGGGGAGTCGCGGGGTGACCAAAGAGGGTGATGCGATTTTAAAAATCAAGACCAATGAGGATTAGATGTTTGTTCACATTCTCTGGTAGTGTTCCATCCACATTGTATGCTAGAATAACATTGAAGCTTTCCCATTCTCTTTGCTATTAAGGACAATTCGTGTCCAGTCTCAGGTACCTCAGTGGAACAGGATGATCTTGATGCATCGACGTTTACTTAGAATGCGTACCGAAGATCTACGTGCAGGGCCAGACGCCTGAGTCCGTATCTTGTCATTAAAAGAGGATGACCCCTTGCCAGCAGTGGTAGTATTTTGCACAATTCTGGCACACTCAATATCACACTTGTTATGTGAAGTTGACTCCTCCACCAATGTGTTTGTACTAGCATCTTCTTTAGCTGGCTGCTAAACAACTCTAAACACCAGGAGCAGGTAATATTTGCATAATCACTCCTTAGCAAATGACTAGTTCATGTTCGGTATTAATTTAAAAATCAAAGTTATATGGCTTTGTTGCCTATCCAACAAGCATACCGGGAGGGTTCTGATCAATTATCAACTATAGCCCTTTGTGATCCGTGTACACCACTAGACAATCCAACGTGGTAACTGTCTCCATTTTTTCTCTCCAGTGCGTTTCTTCCGTCATTATTATGAGATAACACACTGGACTGGTAATCCAGGGATCGCAGGTTCGATCCCCCGCCTGACCCTAGTAAAATTAACAGTCTTTCAGATGGGACGTTAAACCGAGGTCTCGTGTCGGTGTTTTACACCGTGCAAGTAAAAGAACCAGCGAAGACTCTGGAATGGGTCTTTGTCTGTATCATTGCACTATCCTCCAACAATCTAAAATGACTAATCTCTTCAGGAGGCGTCGCTCATATGGGCAACCGGTAGCGACGATAAATAAACGTAAAACAAAATTTAAAAAATAGTGTCCTCATTAAATGTCAATGCTTAATTTATGCTATATTGTCAAAAACTAGAAATTCAAAAATGCCTGCTCAGTCACACGTTTGAAACTACTTCATTCGCTCTGAGAATAAGAAAACTGCTAGGTGTAATTTATGCAAACTAGACGTAACATATTCGGGTACAACATCAAATCTGAATAATCATTTGAAAAACAAACATCCTTCAACGGAAAGCAGTTCAAGTGACTCTAAAGGGCAAGTGACAATGACTTCATTTGTGAAAACGCACAGGAAATTTACCGTAAGTGAGAGCTGTGTTACGCCGCATAGAGCTACTAACCCATATAGCTCCTCAAGGAGCTCTATGAGTTGTGGCATGACGCATAGAGCTCCCTGGTAGCTCTATGCGTTAGGCCACAACGCATAGAACTCCTAAGAAGCGCGGTGCGTTAGGCAAACACGCATAGAAGGTACACATCAACTTTAAAATGAGTCTTTCAACCTGACGCATAGAGCTCCCCACTTCCGATAATTAAGATGTTGAGATGACTTGTATGTGCACTTGTAGATATAAATGCACATACGTGTTGTATGTATTAACACCTAACACCTATTCACACCTACATGCCCTCACACTTCGTTAGTATCACGACCGAGAAAAGTGAATAAAACGTGGTGGGAACGCCGGGTACTTGATACGGACGCAAGTACGGACGCTTCATTGAACACCAAGCCGCCACGTTTGTCTTGGACTATTCAAACCAAACGTCGCGCTTCCGCGTTTCTGACCAGAACGGGATAAGAACTAGTTCTGAACTCCGCACGAACATTACTCGAAAGAACTTCACGTAGTAACAACTGCAAGAACGTGAATGCATGATATGGATTGGACACGAAATGTAGGCACTTGACTTTTGACCTCAAAGTGCGACCTTGACTTTGAACCTACATGGCTGGAGCATGGGTTCTGCACGTCATCTCGATGAGGTGAACATTTGACCCAAATTTCGTGAAAACCCTTCAAGAGGTTTAGGAGATATGGACCGGACACGATGGGATGGGTGGACGGAATGACGGATGGACATCGACCAATCCTATAGTCCCCATTACCGGGTCTTCGACCAGTAGGGGCCTAACAAGCCTTTAATAAAGTGCAAATGGGACATAATTCAGTAAGTACAACACAGAGAGTTATGGTTCTTGCGCTCTGCACTCCGCCTCATTGCCCCCTATCACTGCTTCAAGGTACTTTTTATTACCTTCAATACTTTTCGAGTTATGCTCCGGACAAGCACATAATAAGGTGGAAAGGGGAGATAATTCAGTAGGTACATCACAGAGAGTTATTGTTCTCGCGCTCTATACACCGCCTCATTTCCCTCTATCACCGTTTCAAGTTTCATTAGATTTCATTCAATACTGTACGAGTTATGCTACAGCAAGCATTTAATAAAGTGAAAAGGGAGATAATTCATCAATGACAACACAGAGAGTTATGGTTCTTGCGCTCTGCTCTCCATCTCATTGCCCTCCATCACAGATTCAAGTTTCATTTGATTTCCTTCTATGCTTTTCGAGTTATGCTCCGGACAAGAAGTACCCGGACGAACGAACGAACGGACGAACAAACGTACGGACGGACAGACAAAGTGGCAACTAAATGCTCTCCCTTTGGGGAGCATAAACATAGTCAGTAGTTTAATATGTTTTAGTAGTTGACAACAGAGGAGCTCAATGCGGGACGATCGGGCATATTGACGCATTGAAGCTCTATCGGACAGGAGCTCTATGTGGTTCTTTAACGACGCATAGAGCTCTATGGAGAGCTCCTCGAGGAGCTCTATGGGTTAGGAGCTCTATGCGGCGTAACAGAGCTGACATGTCACCCAAGCAATTGCGGATATGATCGTTAAAACAGACAATATATTTATTTATGTCTCATCAATGTACAACAATAACAGAACAACATTAAAATAATACATGGTATAGTACATTGCCACTCATAAATGAGTTACAAGAGACGGTATTTATCAAAGTATAAAAACATGACATTATGCAGTTGTAATAATATAGTATGATATAACATACATACATGTATTTGTAAACAACACATGATAAATCTGAATAGCCTACGCTAATCTAACCTTGTGGAAGTCGTGATAGCGCAGTGGATGCGCGTTCGCTTCAGGCGCGAAAGGTCCGGAGTTCGAGCCCCGCTGGAGCCGTTACGATTGTGTCCTTAGGCAAGGCATTTAAATTCCACGGTGCCTCTTCTCTCCCTCGTGGCGATGGATTCCATCAGGAATGAGGTCTCGAGAGTGATTAATATAAGTTGAAAGAACTTGTTTCGCAATCGAGCTAAAATAAATTTGTATAAACTAATCTAACCTAAAATAAGCTTACAATGATTGTATGAGAGCACTATTGCAATATTAAAACATGTTTTGAAAAAGCAAATATCAACTCTTGATCAGATCAGAATTGAACTGATTAGCATAGACTATTCAGCTGGTATTAAAAATACATTGGATTATTAAGAAAAATTGAAGCATTGTGTACAAAGGTAAAAATAACGTCTTTGTAGAATATTAAAACAAGTTTTGGCACTTAATCTCATAATTTCTGCGTTAGAAAATATAAATATTAGCTTATCATTTGGAGAAAGAGCAGCAAAGTAAAAGTTCATCTGTGTTGCTTTTGTTAATTGGGCAATTATTATAGGTGATTGAGTGATTTTGAGAAAACTATATCGAATATTCGAATATCTTCCCGACCGAATAGCAAAATCGCTATTCGTTCTCATCCCTCATATAAAATGCAATGTACCAGAAACACACGAGCATATACAGACGGATCTGTAGTCCAGTGGTAACACAATGGACTGGTAATCCAGGGATCGCAGGTTCGATCCCCGTCTGACCCTAATACAATTAATAGTCTTTCGTATGGGACATTAAACCCGAGGTTTCGTGTCAGTGCTTTACACCGTGCACGTAATAGAACCAGAGGAGACTCTGGAATGGGTCTCTGTCTGTATCATTGCACTATCCTCCAAAAATCTAAAATGACTAATCTCTTCAGGAGGCGTCGCTCATATGGGCAACCGGTAGCGACGATAAATAAACGTAAAACACACACATACGAGCATAATTATTTTCATCACTTGTCCAGTAGTTAACGAATTGTGGGAACACGTGTCTATTGTACTTAATAGATGTGGGATAGAACATAACTTAAGATCATTGAAATATATAGTGCTCGGATACAAGTTGTCATATCCACAATACCATTATGTAAATTTGGTTTTATCGTTGGGTATACAATTTATAAGACTTATTTCGTAAGTGACAGCAGGTCAACTAATTTAAATATATATACTAGAGGACATAGAAAACTTCGGATAAGTGTGGTTTTACATGAAAAACAATAACTATATAAATACATATAGTTTTAAACATTTTGGAATATTTTTAGTTGTTCAGTTTGTGTTTTGTAATAAAGATGTGACGTATCTTTGATGGAATCCTTCGTATTTCGTGTTCATGTAATAATTTTCTATGTCCTCTAGTATATAATGTAGGTGTGCGTTTTCTATGTTCTCTAGTATATACTGTAGGTGCGTGTTTTCTATGTCCTCAAGTATATAATGTAGGTGTGCGTTTTCTATGTTCTCTAGTATATAATGTAGGTGTGCGTTTTCTATGTCCTCTAGTATATACTGTAGGTGTGCGTTTTCTATGTCCTCTAGTATATAATGTAGGTGCGTGTTTTCTATGTCCTCTAGTATATACTGTAGGTGTGCGTTTACTATGTCCTCTAGTATATACTGTAGGTGTGCGTTTTCTATGTCCTCTAGTATATAATGTAGGTGCGTGTTTTCTATGTCCTCTAGTATATACTGTAGGTGTGCGTTTACTATGTCCTCTAGTATATACTGTAGGTGTGCGTTTACTATGTCCTCTAGTATATACTGTAGGTGTGCGTTTTCTATGTCCTCTAGTATATAATGTAGGTGTGCGTTTACTATGTCCTCTAGTATATAATGTAGGTGTGCGTTTTCTATGTCCTCTAGTATATAATGTAGGTGCGTGTTTTCTATGTCCTCTAGTATATAATGTAGGTGTGCGTTTTCTATGTCCTCTAGTATATAATGTAGGTGTGCGTTTACTATGTCCTCTAGTATATAATGTAGGTGTGCGTTTTCTATGTCCTCTAGTATATAATGTAGGTGTGCGTTTACTATGTCCTCTAGTATATAATGTAGGTGTGCGTTTTCTATGTCCTCTAGTATATAATGTAGGTGTGCGTTTTCTATGTCCTCTAGTATATAATGTAGGTGTGCGTTTACTATGTCCTCTAGTATATAATGTAGGTGTGCGTTTACTATGTCCTCTAGTATATAATGTAGGTGTGCGTTTACTATGTCCTCTAGTATATAATGTAGGTGTGCGTTTTCTATGTCCTCTAGTATATAATGTAGGTGTGCGTTTTCTATGTCCTCTAGTGTATAATGTAGGTGTGCGTTTTCTATGTCCTCTAGTATATAATGTAGGTGTGCGTTTTCTATGTCCTCTAGTATATAATGTAGGTGTGCGTTTTCTATGTCCTCTAGTATATAATGTAGGTGTGCGTTTTCTATGTCCTCTAGTATATAATGTAGGTGTACGTTTTCTCTGCCCTCTAGTATATAATGTAGGTGCGCGTTTTCTATGTCCTCTAGTATATAATGTAGGTGCGCGTTTTCTATGTCCTCTAGTATATAATGTAGGTGTGCGTTTTCTATGTCCTCTAGTATATAATGTAGGTGCGTGTTTTCTATGTCCTCTAGTATATACTGTAGGTGTGCGTTTACTATGTCCTCTAGTATATACTGTAGGTGTGCGTTTACTATGTCCTCTAGTATATACTGTAGGTGTGCGTTTTCTATGTCCTCTAGTATATACTGTAGGTGTGCGTTTACTATGTCCTCTAGTATATACTGTAGGTGTGCGTTTTCTATGTCCTCTAGTATATACTGTAGGTGCGTGTTTTCTATGTCCTCTAGTATATAATGTAGGTGTGCGTTTTCTATGTTCTCTAGTATATAATGTAGGTGTGCGTTTACTATGTCCTCTAGTATATAATGTAGGTGTGCGTTTTCTATGTTCTCTAGTATATAATGTAGGTGTGCGTTTACTATGTCCTCTAGTATATAATGTAGGCGTGCGTTTTCTATGTCCTCTAGTATATAATGTAGTTGTGCGTTTACTATGTCCTCTAGTATATAATGTAGGTGTGCGTTTTCTATGTTCTCTAGTATATAATGTAGGTGTGCGTTTACTATGTCCTCTAGTATATAATGTAGGTGTGCGTTTACTATGTCCTCTAGTATATAATGTAGGTGTGCGTTTATTATGTCCTCTAGTATATAATGTAGGTGTGCGTTTTCTATGTCCTCTAGTATATAATGTAGGTGTGCGTTTTCTATGTCCTATAGTGTATAATGTAGGTGTGCGTTTTCTATGTCCACTAGTATATAATGTAGGTGTGCGTTTTCTATGTCCTATAGTGTATACTGTAGGTGTGCGTTTTCTATGTCCACTAGTATATAATGTAGGTGTGCGTTTTCTATGTCCTCTAGTATATAATGTAGGTGTACGTTTTCTCTGCCCTCTAGTATATAATGTAAGTGCGCGTTTTCTATGTCCTCTAGTATATAATGTAGGTGCGCGTTTTCTATGTCCTCTAGTATATAATGTAGGTGTGCGTTTTTAATGTTCTCTAGTATATACTGTAGGTGTGTGTTTTCTATGTCCTCTAGTATATAATGTAGGTGTGCGTTTTTAATGTTCTCTAGTATATACTGTAGGTGTGTGTTTTCTATGTCCTCTAGTATATAATGTAGGTGTGCGTTTTCTATGTCCTCTAGTATAAATATATTTCGGGAAAAATATGACTTTTTCTGCCAATGGAGGGAACAGAAAAATACGCGATTTCGCTCATTGCTAAATGGTCACTCGCCCACCAAGTTCAACTTAGTACAGCAGGTAAACAACTTAGTACAGCAGGTAAACAACTTAGTACAGCAGGTAAACAACTTAGTACAGCAGGTAAACAACTTAGTACAGCAGGTAAACAACTTAGTACAGCAGGTAAACAACTTAGTACAGCAGGTAAACAATTTAAATGTTCGCAGTTCCATAATATACCCGTCAATAATATGTGTTCACAGCAAATAGTGAGTATTGTTGTTATCACTTCGTATGACTCACGGACACACGCCTCTCCAAGCTGATATACCATTACCCGACTAAACATCACGATATGCGAGCTATGAAGGCTAAACAATTCAAAGACGTAGACTCTGTACAAATCATTGATCGAAGAGTATCAATACATTCACGATCATTCACGATCATACACGATCATGCACTCTTCCATATGCTCACATAGAACAGTTCAAACATTCCTATTTTGTGAAAACACTCATAGATTGGAACCACCTGGATGCTTGTACACTTAAAATATCTTATATGTGTGTACGTATAAATGGTCACGTATCTCCGTCAATATTAGCCCGACGTAATTTTCAATTAATATAGTTAGTAGACATGTCATGATATTCGATTTATCTTATTTCATAACGAACACATATTTAACCTAACATAAGCAATACTTTGATGGTGCGTAAAAAGCCAATGTCGCAAAATGATGTTGTCAATGATCCTAGTAGTTCATTGTGGTAATACCGCGTATTGCCACCCTTACTGTTGACCACAGATTGACAGCGTCGTCGCATGGATATTACATAACGTTGTACATAATTCTGGGGTAAATTAGCCCACCCATGAACTATTTTCGCTCGTAACTCGGCGATGGTATGTGGCACTGCACCAGCCTTTCATACACGGCGATTCAACTCATCCCATATGTTTCCTCTCACATTTAAGTCTGGAGACTTCGGTGGTATGTCCAGAATGTAGACGTTGTTTGCTTGCAGAAATAATGGTGTTGCTCAGGCCGTGTGGGCTTGTGCGCCATCCTGCAGTAACCGCAATCCTCTGTTATTCCTATAAACATTGGTAAGCACTTCATTTTGATACCGAACTGCGTTTAGATTACAATTAATTAACACAATGTTAGTCTTGTGATGTAAGAACATACCCGCCCATACCATTACTGACTCTCTCTCTCTCTCTCTCTCTCTCTCTCGATGACGCAGTTAATTGTCATTGAAGCGTTCTCCACATTCTCAATATACCCGTGAATGGTCTTGTAAGCAGAATCTCTTTTCATCAGTAAACTGGACTTGTGCCCATTCTGCCTGTATGGTTCTAAGATGACGCCGAGCCCACCGATCTCGCCGTGCCCTATGTCTCTGAGTTAATACAATACCCTTAAAGGGCTGTCTACAATGCATGCTGGCGAGCGACCGAAGACGTTTTCTAATGGTCTGTGCAGGTATGTATTGTCCGTGTCTCTCGAGCGTTTCTCTGTCCCTCTTGACAGCTGTACTTCGTCTCTGCTGACGATGTAAATGTACGATGTGATGAACTTGTGCGGCTGTTATACAGCGTCCACGTGGTCGGCGATGGTGAATACCAACGCTACCAGTCGCTATGTACTTAAGCATTTGCTTTCTGATGGTATTGCGGTGTACACCCATGCGCGCAACCTACAGATGAAACGAATGTGAAATCATTTATTAAAATATACATGTATCTCTACAGTGCAGCAGGGTCTTTCATGGCATATGTTAAATTTGATTTCTATGGATATGTGCGATAAAAACGGAATGTAAGTAACTGTAGATTACAATTATACAAAGCAAGTCCAAGAGTTGATAAAAACAAATGAATTCTGCGACATACCTCTGAATGGTGAACACCAGCGTTGACCAATGGCTACATGTATTTCACGTTGTTCTATAGATACTCTTCAAATGTTGAGTTTATCATGTCCACTATTATAACATGCAGTGTTATTTCACCAACTCGCCATTTTCTCGTGCATTGTGTGGACTTATTTATTGCATGGTTCAACTCACCGTGTCAACTAGGTTGAAAAGTTCGAGCACAAAAAAATGACGGAAATGTACCCAATAGTCAGTACACAATTTCTTTGCCAAACAATTTTGCTTTTTACGCACCATCACGTTTATTGATAATTTATTTCTTAAATATTTTTTGTTATGTAATAAAATAAATGGAATATTATATCATATCTCTCAACTGCATTTATTGAACATTTCAGCATGATCGAACCAATATTAACGGATATCCAAGACCATTTATACATGCACGCTTATGAGATTTGTTAAGTGTATAGTGCAGGCAATGACAGTCAATGGTTGTTTCAGTTCAGCCCTCCAACAGCCCGATTAAGACGCTTACTCCCTTAGCATATAATTTATACCATTAATGTTCCTGCTACGTCATTCAACAGATACAAATACAAGCTGTATCCCCGGCTAAACAAGATTCACATCTCCAGATGCCGGGGTATTCCTTGATGACCAGACACGCGCCATCCACAATGGCACTCCAACATTACAAGGCATATATTACCAGACACGCGCCATCTACAATGGTACTCCAACATTACAAGGCATACATTACCAGACACGCGCCATCCACAATGGTACTCCAACATTACAAGGCATATATTACCAGACACGTGCCATCCACAATGGTAATCCAACATTACAAGGCATACATTACCAGACACGCGCCATCCACAATGGTACTCCAACATAACAAGGCATGCATTACCAGACACGCGCCATCCACAATGGTACTCCAACATTACAAGGCATACATTATCAGACACGCGCCATCCACAATGGTACTCCAACATTACAAGGCATACATTATCAGACACGCGCCATCCACAATGGTACTCCAACATTACAAGGCATACATTATCAGACACGCGCCATCTACAATGGTACTCCAACATTACAAGGCATACATTATCAGACACGCGCCATCCACAATGGTACTCCAACAATACAAGGCATACATTATCAGACACGCGCCATCCACAATGGTACTCCAACATTACAAGGCATACATTACCAGACACGCGCCATCCACAATGGTACTCCAACATTATAAGGCATACATTATCAGACACGCGCCATCCACAATGGTACTCCAACACTACAAAAACATACATTACCAGACACGCGCCATCCACAATGGTACTCCAACATTACAAGGCATACATTATCAGACACGCGCCATCCACAATGATACTCCAACATTACAAGGCATACATTATCAGACACGCGCCATCCACAATGGTACTCCAACATTACAAGGCATACATTATCAGACACGCGCCATCCACAATGGTACTCCAACATTACAAGGCATACATTACCAGACACGCGCCATCCACAATGTACTCCAACATTACAAGGCATACATTATCAGACACGCGCCATCCACAATGGTACTCCAACATTACAAGGCATACATTACCAGACACGCGCCATCCACAATGGTACTCCAATAATACAAAGCTTACATTACCAGACACGCGCCATCCACAATTGTACTCCAACATTACAAGGCATACATTATCAGACACGCACCATCCACAATGGTACTCCAACATTACAAGGCATAAATTATCAGACACGCACCATCCACAATGGTACTCCAACAATACAAGGCATACATTACCAGACACGCACCATCCACAATGGTACTCCAACATTACAAGGCATACATTACCAGACACGCACCATCCACAATGGTACTCCAACATTACAAGGCATACATTACCAGAAACGCACCGCCATTCACAGCTGAAGATCTGCATTAACACACCAACTGACCGCACACCTATGATGAATTCTGTATGGTTAATAAATACTGTTCATAGATATACAAATACGCCCATAGTTACTATAATTATGTTATAATTAGCACATATTTCATATCATGTCAATACACACGTCTCTTCACTATATAAGCCGTGTTCAGAGATATCTGTAGTAACTATTCCTGGCATACATCAAGTAGTATATTCAACGGAAGGCACATAATAGTTCATTACAACAGATACTGTCAACATTAAAACCGCCACAATGGAAACAACACGTTTGATGCTGATAGTGGTAGCTTGTCTGTGTGTATTCCAATATACACATTCGTCCTATGTCGACTGCTCGCTGGATTGCATGTTTGCGGTTTTACGCAAGCTCTCAGTATGCGACTGCAATATGACCGAAAAGCTACACTGGGGCCATCGTATTAAAACAAATCACCACAGGAGACGAACTATATTCCGGTATGGAAAATAAGGAGTTGTACAACCAGCTATAGGCTCGGAATAAAGGTAGCATTTTCTGCTAATATTTAGTTTATAAACTTTATACACATTTATTTCATAGCTCCATTGCGAAAGAAGTTCCTACAACTTATATGAATCACTCCCGAGACCTCATTCCTGGTGGAATCCATCGCCATGAGGGGGAGCGAAGAGGCACTGTGGAATTCAAATGCCTTGGCATACTCGTAACGGCTCCAGCGGGGCTCGAACTCTGGGTCTTTCGCAGCCGAAGCGAACGCGCTACGACTGCGTTATCACGACTTCCTGCTAATATTTGATAACAAGATGCTCAGCAAGATGCTGATGACTTTCGTTAGCGAATTATGATGTACGAGTACAGATTGGAATTTTATACTGAAAGATCTTCGTCAGAACACACTTATCTTATTATCTGTGTATTGTAGTAGTTTTCTTTCTTTCAGAATATTACATCTACCCGCTCAGTTCTCAGTATGTATTTCTCGTCTACTTCCAGGTTTAACATGCTTTACCGAATCAACACTTCTTATAAGCTGTATTATGATACGTACAGCCAGATGAGTGGACACAGAATGTGCATACTATAGTAAATTGTATTATCAACCGTATTACAGCACAGACAACGTTAGTTCTGCTTCTTGAAAATTACGGCTGGTGGTCGCTCACATTAGGATAGAGACGGGGTGATATGAAAGGTTTCATAGGAAATCTAAGATGTGTTCATGTTGTGATAGTGATAATATTGAAGATGAGTTACATGTAACATTGAATCCACGCTACCCGCAATTGACATGAGAGATGACAAATTGTGAAACATATTTCAAAATACGAATTTCAATTGGAAGCATATATATAGGAACACATTTCCATCAACCATAGACAGTAAATTTATGAATTTTCAATTCCAAGTTATTACCCAGAAAAGTTGCAACAAATAAAGTGTTATTCAAGCAAAAACTGGTACATGTTGTTTGCTATTCGGACAAGTGCTTTGGCTCCACTGGCTTCCGTTCTGTCTGATCGGCGGGTTCTCGGCTTTTTGCAAAGACACTTTTATGCGACATTGGATGTGAAAAAATCAATTTAAATAATGTTTCCGGTTTTCAAAACCCATATATGATTGGAAGCTGTGCCAACATATGATTTCTTATTCTACAGAGACGCGAGGTTTTCATAATCTAAATATTGTTTTTAAATATTGTATATAATGTCATTATATATTTTACTATTTCAATCTACTGAATTAAATTTGATCTCGTCCTACGTTTCTCTACTAGGCACATTCGCTGTAATCTATTAGATGGTTAGATTTCATATAGTCTATCATTAAGTAGGGTGCAATAGTTCCACGTTCATCTCTAAGTGTGTTATCATTGTTTTAGAGCAGTTTCTAATATCCGATTTACAGTGATATTGCAGCTTTATTCCATATGTACTGTGATAAATGCTTCTGATAAAGTGTCTTGAGTATCTCCTATAACTCTGAATGTTGGAATGTATTTAAACTTGTATGCTGTAATTATATATGTAACTTTATTATAAATGTCATGCTGAGATGTAAATAAACATTGATTACTTACTAATAACTTACTCCAAATACCTTGTTGCTGGGAGCGATGGCCGGGATTCCCCCACCCCAAGGTCCCACAATGGACGTCCAATTATGAATGTTGTGTGCACATATGCACTAGTTTACCTTCCAGTGTACATATGAATAGCACTTTGAGCCAATGACAAGTATGGCCGTTCTTGTAAGAACTGTAATCGGCTTAAAATGCTATAGGTAGGGCGGAATAAACTGAATGGATAGACCGAACATTGGGCCCACATAGACAATACACAATATTTGTTGCCCCCTATTGTCTTATATTAGTAATATTGAATATATATAGGGACACATCGAAACTAGAACTAGACAACACACGACAAGATCACTCATATGTCATTGTTGTCACGACCTGAAGAGGACCTCATTCTATATGGAATATGCCATTGTGTGTGTGTGTGTGAGAGAGAGAAAGAGAGAGAGAGAGAGAGAGAGAGTGAGAGAGAGAGAGAGAGAGAGAAAGAGAGAGTGAGATAATAAGAGAGAGACACACAGAAAGATAGAGAGTAGAGGACCTCATTCCTGATGGAATTCATCACCGTGAGGGAGAGAGAAGATGATCTCATTCCTGATGGAATCCATCACCGTGAGGGAGAGAGGTGATGACCTCATTCCTGATGGAATCCATCAACATGAGGGAGGGAGAACCGGACTTCATTCCTGATGTAATCTATCATCGTGATGGAGATAGAAGAGGACTTTATTCCTGGTGGAATCTATCGTCGTGATGGAGATAGAAGAGGACGTCATTCCTGGTGGAATCTATCACCGTAATGGAGATAGAAGAGGACGTCATTCCTGGTGGAATCTATCAGCGTAATGGAGATAGAAGAGGACCTCATTGCTGGTGGAATCTATGATCGTAATGGAGATAGAAGAGGACGTCATTCCTGGTGGAATCTATCAGCGTAATGGAGATAGAAGAGGACGTCATTCCTGGTGGAATCTATCAGCGTAATGGAGATAGAAGAGGACTTCATTGCTGGTGGAATCTATCATCGTAATGGAGATAGAAGAGGACGTCATTCCTGGTGGAATCTATCACCGTTATGGAGATAGAAGAGGACTTCATTCCTGGTGGAATCTATCATCGTAAGGGAGAGAGAAGAGGACTTCATTCCTGATGTAATCTATCACCGTAAGGGAGAGAGAAGAGGACGTCATTCCTGATGTAATCTATCATCGTAATGGAGATAGAAGAGGACGTCATTCCTGGTGGAATCTATCACCGTTATGGAGATAGAAGAGGACTTCATTCCTGGTGGAATCTATCACCGTAAGGGAGAGAGAAGAGGACTTCATTCCTGATGTAATCTATCACCGTAAGGGAGAGAGAAGAGGACGTCATTCCTGGTGGAATCTATCATCGTGATGGAGATAGAAGAGGACTTCATTCCTGGTGGAATCTATCATCGTAAGGGAGAGAGAAGAGGACCTCATTCCTGATGGAATCTATCACCGTAAGGGAGAGAGAAGAGGACTTCATTCCTGGTGGAATCTATCATCGTGAGGGAGAGAGAAGATGACTTTAGTCCCGATATAATCTAGCACCGTAAGGGAGATAGAAGAGAACTTCACATTCCTGGTGGAATCTATCACCGTAAGGGAGATAGAAGAGGACTTCATTCCTGGTGGAATCTATCACCGTAAAGGAGATATAATAGGACTTCATTCCTGGTGGAATCTATCATCGTAAGGGAGATAGAAGAGGACATCATTCTTGATGTAATCTATCACCGTAAGTGAGATAGAAGAGGACTTCATTCCTGATGGTGTCACGGCCTGCTCAGTCGTCGAACTACTGTTCTGGCCACAGCCAGATGTACGTGGCAAACTATTTGTTTTTGGTTGAGGACGTGGGTCCTTTCGGATCAGCAGGACAATGAAAACATTACAATATCAAAGATATATATATGTATTCGTTGTTGCACCCAACTACACAACATATATATATATTACATGTAACACCAACATGGTGATGGCGAAAGCCACGATTTAATGAAATACAATAACAATGCATAGTGTAATACCCCAGTATTTGAGATCAATAATTATATACATGTATATGCACATGTCATATTCTAGTAAAATTTACCTTTATTTACGTGTGTCATACACTTTTATCCATGCAAGATTGTAATCCATGTTTACTTAAGTTAATCTGATATGGGTAATATTCATGTATATTGCCGTATTTTGTGTGTAAACTGGGTTTAGAAACTCTGTTAACCACTGTGATGTAATGGCGGCAGCCATGTTCGTAAGCTTACATCCGGGTCATTTGCATAGTTACAGACGCTTGTTTCAGTTTACTTTTCCAAACTAGAATATCAGTGAACTTTGACACAATGTCTAGAGGTTTTACCTCACAGAAGAGGAAATTTGAGATACTAGTCATTGATTTAAAGCCTTACTTTATTTATATGAATCATAAATTAGTGCGGACCCATTGAACTCTAGGCATTTTTCACTGTGTATTGACCAGTGGTCAGCGTTCGTTTTATCAATACACAATGCGTAACATTCTTTCCCAATGGGAAGTGCACGGCCAGGAGTGCGCAACGTGCACCGCACACTGTACAGCGTTCTCTGCATGCGTTAAGACTGTGAATTGCACACTTCAAACTGTGAATCTCACAGCGGGCAGTCTGGGGGTATATAAGCTCGATGCTCGCCAGTATGCTATATAGGGGCCCGGCCGATCTCCTCACGACGTGCACGTCGTGACCGGGGCACATCCCACAGCAGCAGCGTAGGATTCTGGGATCTTCTGGTTGTCGATCTTGCGAAAGGGGGGGGGCTCGCCAGCATGTGGACCCACGGCTATAGCACATTAGGACAGATCCGCCGTCTCTTCTAGATAGTGTTTGAAATACACACTATATCTTCGCTGGCTTCTTCAATCTTTTCTCCTCCTACTTCTCCGGCGGATAGACGAGACAGTGGACCTGAGGGAGCGGCAACGGTCGTGGCATCCACGCTCCCCTGAGTGACAACCGACGACCAGATGTCACAGTCTAACTGCCAGATCCGTATAAATGCTGCTGCGGGGTGACCAACAGTGAGGAGGGTGGCCCTACACGAGACCCCTTCGAAAGAAGCCCTAAAAAGCACTGCGAAAGCTTAAGATACCACCGAGAAAATAACCACCTTGGACATGATGGCGGAGGGAGACGTTACAGCGCATCAGCGACCCAGGAAACTGGCACAGGGATTGTCACCCTGTTGTCGGGGAGATGATGCCAGGCGCTGGGCTTGTCACCCTGTCGTTTAGTATCACTCCATAACTGGGTCAACGATGGAGAAGCGCCTTCACAGCGATTGGGTGACCTCATTTCTTCATCCAATCAGCGATCAGACCTTCAACCACCTTGACTTCAACTACCAGTACCACAATCTTCTAGAACATAATCATCTTGGACTTAAGCAACATAGACTCAACCAACAAGGAATAATTATCGAGTAAACTAATCATCTTGGACCGAAATCTTCACGGGAATCTACAACTACAATCCGAAATCTACACCACTCTACAAGACACCGACGACTCAACACTTCATCGAATACTCGATGGTGCGAAAGCACGTTTGCTCGCCCATATGGTTTACCGGCGGCGAGGGTAAATAAACTCAATCATCAATCATCATCATCATCATCATCGTATGCTAGGGAGGAACATAGGGGAATATATGGGGAGATTATAGGACATTATAGAAAGGGACTTTACAGAGAGACATATTTTACATATATACATAGGCTGTTAATTTCACCTACTCGATCTGTTTGAATGGTGTGTTTTCTTTATTAATTCGAGTCTAAAATCTACTAGATAATAGTAGTAAAGTTATATTATATATATTACAGCGGGGTTAAACTATGTATTTTGAAGTTGTATTCCATTTAACTATTTAAACACATTATTTTCTACAATATAAATAGACAGGTTACTAAGTGTTGTTGGATGCACTGAAATTATTCTCAGTTATTTGTCAGTCATTGGTGAATAAAGTAACTCTTCAGTGAATTTATAGTCTTGATTGTGTATGCTAGCCTGGTATCAATGGGCGAGTATTGTCCATAGTCGATAAGCGAGAGCGTAACAATATGATGGTGAAATAATGTACATAGTCAAGTATATTCCTTTAAAATACAAACAAGCCCTCAACGCATTCAAATACGTCCTTAGAGTGTAATCAATAACACGCTCGCCCATATGGTTCGCCGGAGGCGAGGGTATATAAGCTCAATCATCATCATCATCATCATCATCATCAATCAATAACTAAATACTAATATAACTTAACTAACCTGAAAACATTACAATATCATAGATATATATACTATAATAAAGTAAAAAAGAAGGCAAGGCATGCCTACATGGTTAGGGAAGGAGTAAGAATAAATAATTTGGCATCCTCACAGCCCCGTAAATTCTGGAAAAATATTAAGAATACGTATAAGAAGAAATCAAATATTGCCGATTCTTTAACAGTTGATGAATTATTAAACCATTTTAAAGATTTATTTGGTGGTTTACCCCCGGCTGGTACTTACCAGGAACATTTTGATTCGTACTGCGAGGAATTGGACTGCGAAATCTCAGAAAACGAAATACGTGAGGCTATTTTCTCACAAAACAATAATAAGAGCCCGGGTTTCGATAACCTACCAGCAGAAACTTTCAAGTCCGCCTTTGATATTATATCACCATTTTTAAATGTCTTGTATAATAGGATATTTTTGAGTAATGAATACCCAGAGTCGTGGGGTCAAGGTATAATTGCACCCATATTTAAGAAAGGGGACGTAAATGTCGCAAGCAACTATAGAGGCATAACCTTGATTAATATCCTGGCAAAAGTATATTCACAGATATTGTTAAATAGATTAAACAATTGGTCCAAACAATATGATAAACTTTCACAAAACCAGTTCGGTTTTCAAAAAGGAAAGTCGATTACAGATTGTATTTTTATTATACATGCAATAGTATCTAAAACACTTAGTGAGAAACAAAAGCTCTATTGCGCCTTTATTGACTACCAGCAGTGCTTTGATTCCGTGCAACGTCATCACCTGTTCACTAAATTATTAAGTGAAAACGTCAGTGGGAAGTTTGTTAATGCTCTGCGTGCTATGTATAAAAGAGTCAGGTCGTGTGTAAAATACAAATCAAGCGTTTCGAGCTTCTTCGATTCTGAAATTGGTTTGAAACAGGGGGACCCGAGCTCTCCATTATTATTCATGTTTTTCGTGAATGACATCATACATCATATCCACTCTGATATTAATGATATCGTGTCAATTGATGACTTGAAACTATTTCTTATCTTGTATGCAGACGACATGATTTTATTTGCGCGTTCACCAGAATCCCTGCAGTTAATGCTTAAGGATGTAGAGACTTACTGTGAAACATGGGGTCTGAAAATTAATATAAACAAAACCAAAGTTATGATTTTTGAAATTGGTCGTCCAACTACAGCTGATATATACATTTACGGTACAAAAATAGAAAACGTAAGTTCGTTTAAATACCTAGGTATTAACCTATATAAAAACGGAAACTGGCTACGTACCCAAACACATATAGCTCAGCACGCTTCCTTTTCATTACACAGTTTGTTTTCTGTATTTCACCAGATTGAATTACCACTGTCTAGAAAAGTACAGTTATTTGATATATTAGTTGGTTCTGTTCTAAATTTCTGTTCAGAAATATGGGGTGTACATGCCGCTACAGACATTGAAATGGTCCATGTAAAATTTTTGCGACGTTTGTTAGGTGTCAGGCAGTCCACAAACTTATCAGCATTATACGGGGAACTTGGCCGTGTGCCGCTACATATATTTAGAAAATTTACTCTGCTGAAATACTGGAAAAAATTGTTAGCTAAAGATGAATCATCTTTGACTTTTAAAATGTACTCATCAATGAGAAACGATGCGGACAATAATGTTACATATCGAAATAAAAATTGGGCTATGTATATTAAAAATATTCTTGATGAGCATGGGTTTGCGTATGTATGGAGGGACCAGGTTATTGATAACCACACTTATGTTAATTAAACAACGTATATTTGATAACTATTATCAGTCATGGTATTCGGACATAAACAATTCCCCGCGTCTACAGTCATACTGTATTTTCATACGAATAACAATTCTGTATAACCATTATATAGAGTATAATTGGTATTGGGTAAAAATGGATTTACCCAGAAATTAGGGATGTAATAAAGTATAACAATGTTGTATATATGTCAAACATGCTCTATTTATGCCATTTCTTGTCATATTATTAACTTAGTAAGTCGTTCCTCTAGTATTAATATGTTGTTAAAATGATATAACTTTATTTATGTATAATATCAGTGTCTGTAAATGCAGATAAAATCCCATCTCCCCCATCATGTAATAGAATCGACCGACCTCATAGACGAACCCAACAATATTAAACAAATTTAAAATAGTTCCATATACTTTTGTTATATTTGTTTATTTATAATAGTCCGTTAAGTTTAGGAACATCAATCCATGGGGTGAAATGTTAGTGAGTTGTCATTGGGAAAATATGTTTGGTGTTGGGCGTTGTTGGGGAAAAAATCACTACATAGTAATTGTATACATGTACAATTTTAAAAAAATAGCACCATTTTACGGCGAACAGAATAAATCTGACCAGATCAGGACGTGGTGTTTTGCAGCCTGTGATATAATGTTACCAACGTTATATGTCTAATAATAATAACAAGTAAGTAATATCGTTTTGATTTAGGAAATATTTCTTTATATGGTACTAGTAGATATGTAGTCTATTTTGCGTAATTATTAGAACTGTTTTTCAATGTTGACCTACTTTCCAAAAATCATAGTATTCAGTTACATTGAACTGTTTTGTACGTAAATCGTTTTCTCGACCAGTCATTCATTTATCAGAGATAAACCCATTTATCTTGAAGGTCGCAACATATAAATATTGCAACAAGTGCGACTATATTAGTTTCCACCAGGTACGATATTATCCCGTTACTGTTACATAACGGCATTAATGTGTATTATTTATCAAAGACTTGTAAGTCTGTTAAAGCCTGTGGTGGGTGGGGTATTTTAAAAAATGGGAATATCTCACCTGTCGACTTCAAACAGCTAAATGATATGCACAACGATTAGACAATATATTTTAAACTTTCTTAATATCTATGTAAAGTATGTTTAGATTATTCTTAACACCAATGCACACATTTATAACCATTCATGCCCGAAAAGCTTCAACATATTGGTCAGAAATCCCGCCATCGGATCAGGGCGGAAAGTGCTATGCGAAAATGAGAAGAAAAATATTTTATTTAGAGGTCTTATATATATATTGTATAATTATATATCAGTTACATATATAGGACTAGCGTCCTTGGTCCATTGGTAGAGCATCGGACTGTCCCGGGTTGTATGATCGGTCAGGTCACATATGTCATATGTATTGTCATTGTTGCAAGGCACCGAACACACATTGCTTAGTATTGGTCGGCTAACCCTGCCCATGAAAACATGGCTAGGTCCGTGCAAGGGGTTTGATATTAATGGAACATACATACATACAAAAAAGTAAAATGGTGCAGGGATTGAACCCACGACCACCTGCTTGCAAGTTGGCTCTCCTAAGTGGGCATGTGCAGTCTGATGTATAGACTGTGCCGAATCGCTACACTTCTCCTTCCTGTTCTTTGTAAATGTACTGACAAGTATGAGGTGCTGAGAATTACTCGCAAAATAAAGCTACTCATTGTCCTTCCACAACATGTAAAGATAACCGATGCCGCTACATTGTAAATACCCCTGGCAAGGCAAAAGTTTCTTTCCTATGGTTTTAAGCAGAAAATGTCAAGTCACACGCTATATCTGCAATGACTTCTAATTATACAACAACACCAATGTTTATTTAACAAATCCACATAATATATGCCGACAACGACAAGGAGTGTAGCAAACATGTTTAACTTCCTGAAAACCTGTGTCCTGGGGGCTTGAACACATGGCTGCCGTCTTGCAAGCCATCCACACTTCCAACTGGATTAACCAATTAACTGGGCAGTCTGAAGAACTGACACCAACTAAAGTAATTGCAATGTCATAATAATCACTGATAAGATTAGACAGTTTAGCATTTCATAACTGTCGGTTTATATGTAAAACACACCTTTTATTCTACTAGGTTGACATCACAATGTCGAGGAAGTGGAAACACAGCATGGTAGACTCGGTTCCAGACAACATGTTACATTGCCTCTGTCGCTAACAAAATTATGATACAAAGATGATGATACAGTACAATTTGTAATGGATGGGTTCCACCTTGGTTGTGTTGACTTAGACGAGGGAGCGGCTGGGATCCTGTCAAACCGGAACTGTCCACCAGACTGTATAGATGTGATGACTGAAAACCCATCATTATCAAAAAAGGGTAAATTACTGTGTAGACTAGTAATACTTATATCTATATTTAACTCTGCACGCTGGCTAAAGTAAAGACTACATGTATGTATAAGTAGCTCAATAATCTACACTACTGAAGCACGTCGTCGAAAATTATATTTTTTGATGAACAAACCTGAGTCTTTTGAGTGAAATCTAGTTTATACAAATTTATTTCAGCTCGATTGCGAAACAAGTTATTTTAACTTATATTAATCACTCTCGAGACCTCATTCCTGATGGAATCCATCGCCACGAGGGAAAGAGAAGAGGCAACGTGGAATTTAAATGCCTTGCCTAAGGGCACAATCGTAACGGCTCCAGCGGAGTGAAATCTGGCTGGATGCGGCAAACGTTTTGTGAAATTATTATATAACATACATATATACATGCAAAAAATTGTGTTTTATTTGAAGAACACTTATTATATATATAAAGACTCTGGATAGGCGCTATAATTGGAACAGATTTGTTTACAATTGTTGCATAGAGAACCATTTTATTGATCAGTGCGAATTCTGACGTCCTACTGAATATAATCCCTGAACTACCATTTATATACTAGTACCTCCAAACACTTCATATCCCAGTGTTACTATCCCTGAATACTCCCAAAAAGTATATACATCTTAAGTTGTTTCCTCTGTTTTATCTGTGATTTCTTTGCTCAACATGCTATCAGTTTCCAAATGGAAAATTCAATTTCTCAGCAAGACAAATTAATATTAATTTGTTTTTCAATGAGTAAATATTCAATAAGGGTGACAACACTTTCAACTGGGTGTGGTTTTCGTGGACATATGTATTACCCTGCTCCTGTTAAAACAACTCACCGGTGTACATGTTTTATTATTTTTAGGACATTCCAACCTAGGATGTTAAGTTACAGATTCAAGCTCAATGGCATTCCTTGGATTTCATCATGGTGTAAGTATTTGCCAAATCAATCCACTTTTAGTTTATACAAATTTAGCAATTTAACTTGATTGCGAAACAAGTTCTTACAACTTATATTATCCCTTTCCCTCATAGAAGCACCTCTTGATGACATTGCCAATACGACATACATTGACAATGTAGTAGCCAAACCAATGTTCATAATGCAGGCCAGAATCTCATGTTTTCCCAGTACTATCTATGGAGTTGGGATCGATATGGTGACTACTTATCCACTGCACTATAACTAAATGGCTGTCGTTTGTATGGAGATATAATAGTATACTAACCTAAATCTCTATGAAGGAAAGGGTTAATCCATCGCCACAAGGCAGATAAGACAATAATTATGTGAAATTTAAGTGCCTTGCCTAATGGCACAATTGTAACTGCGAATTCCACTTCTACATTCTCTGTAATTTTATTTTCATTATTTAATACCCTTTGTTAGTAGCATCTTTGTATATTTAACACGCATAGCGGAATGGTCTCCGTCTACCCGTCACAATTTGTGTCCTCTCAAATATCTTGAACCGCTGGAGGAATCCTATTATCACTTGACATGTATGTTGCTCGAGATGATGTGCAAAATGTGTTTCAGGCATGTCGGGTAATGTTGATACATGTATGTGTGAGAAATAGGGCTGCCACATGTACAGATTTTTGTAAACGTGTACACGATCCTTTGTACACGGCATGACGTCGTTTACACTCTGTTTATTCTCCATGATTATTTCCCGCCCCCGGTATTTCCCGGCCAACCCCGACATGTACTAGGTCTCACAAAATTCAGTGAAACGGTCGATTCTATGATTTTATTACGTCACTAAGCTTCATTATACAACGTCATCAATTAAGATAGTGTACACGGTTACTCAATTAGTACACTTCTATTACCATTACACGACACGGCTCCGTTTACACGTGTAACCGTTGAAACCCTAGTGAGAAATACTCCTCATGTTAGACACATCAGATTTTGTATGCATTTTAATCATTTGTCTGACCAGTGTCAAACTATTAATATCACAATATCATGGCCTGTAATTGGTTTCTAGGGTGCCAAAACAGTTTGTAGTGAAACTCAGATTACATATGTTGATGATAATATGAAGAAATTGTCATTAATATGCAACGGATCGACATAATATTTAGTTTCAGTCCTTGTATATACAAGCCTGCCATAATTGAATTGTGCCAATGTCTGAGATTTTTGAAATCACAAACGTTGGTATGCAGCGAAGATAATTTGAATTCACAAATGGAGCGACAAACAATAAACCTGAAGTTCCTGTCGTTGTCACCACGAAAAAGCACTGCTGCATAAAATATAATTATGTAGATTCAAACATAAAAATAGTATGTCCAGGATTATTTTCAAATTCTGTACCATAGTGTTTTTTTTGTTTTTTTTATACTTTATTTATTTTACAACGATTGTGAAGCAAGTTTTAACAACTTATATTAATCACTCTCTTTGGCTCGGATGAAGGCGTATGTGTGGTCATTCATGTGGGAGGAAACCGGAGTACCCAGAGAAAACCCACCTGTCCGATTTGGCGACCATCGTACCATCTCACATACTTCCCTGTCCGAGGATCGAACCCGGGTCGCATTGGTGAGAAGCGAGCGCGCTAACCACTGCACTAATCGGTAAGCGCTACCATAGTGTTAGGTTGATACCCAGAATCAGCCAATCAAAAATACTTGATATTCATCTTGAGATTTGACAATGTTTTATCATTTTGGAACATGTCATAGCATTTACAATTGTATATGATGGGGAGGAGAGTTGGGGGTTACAATTGACTGATCAGTGATGTGGTATGGTTCACAAGGTAATGATCATCCTGAAAGGTAACAGCCCCACACCATGCCATGATGTGGGATAGGTCATGTTGATTGTAGCAATTACAAAATGGTTGTCTCCATGTTTGGCTGAAGTTTATCACAACTTTGTGATTTATTGACAACTTGTTCTCACAATTGATACCATGTTCTTTGCCTGTCTTGTCTGCCGTTTTTTCTTAATCGCTTCTCAAAACTTATACTTGATTCCACCAAACTGCCAATTGCCATTCAATATGTCTACCATTTTAAATTCATTTACTGTTTCTATTATAATTCCCATAATGTTTGATGATTTTAAAGCAGCATTACATCGTATGAAATAAAATATATTTGAAAAATTCTTTTTTTACATATGGGTAGCAATGCTGCTACACATTCTAACATTATACTTTGTATGCTTATGTTCATTTGGTAAACAGTGTGTTTTGCGATAAAACAAACTCGAAACCGAAAGTAGGTCTTTCCGAGTCGATCGGTCACGCACTTATTTACAACCGGATCGCAACGTCCGCATTTGTTTACATTCAGAATGCATCGACCCCATTTGTCCCACATTGTCTTTTTTAATTCACACATTAGTATTTATATGTTACCCAAAACATCCTTTATTACGATGTAATGCTGCTTTAAGATTTCCAATATGGTGGATTATTTTTGCAAGTACCAGGAACATGCAGATAGGATCCTGGAAATACACATGAAGTCTAGCATTCAACAAACTCGGAGATTAGTCCACATTATAGATTTGTCCGATCAGATCATGTTTCCAAGAATCCACGTTATTGTAGTGCACACATGTGCTCGCAGTAAAGCCACTAAAAATTATAATACCAAAACTTATATTTTTGTTCCTGCATTTATTTTTGAATTCCAGTGATTTTGACACTAATACCAGCAAGCCAATGTCAATTACAGCAATCTACAGCTGTTGGGCCTGTATATACAATAACAAGAATTTATATATTGTGTTTTACAGGAATACATATTTGCTGCAGATGGTCACAGATGTTCGGTTGTACTGTATCGTTCCGTATGTGAACAGTCAAATGTGTCATAGTGGTTGTCTGTGATGAGACATAGCAAAATAATATGATCATGGTACCATTTATTGTGATTTATGGAAAACACCCAATACAGTGTCTTGAATATGTTGGAATATTAGTGAAATACATGTCAGGATAGAGATTATTGTAGGTTATGCAGGTCAATTTGGTTTAACATTTAAACATACATTCTTGAACACAGTAGTTGAAGTTATAGTTCTCTGTAAATTTTCGAATTTCTAACTGTATGAATAGTGTGAATAAGTTAGGAATAAGTGACTTCTTCCCAAGATTTCAGCCAAACTTAATCACTGACTGCCTGACCCAAACAGCCATCAATTAATTACATATTTAAATTATGGAGAAATATTTCCCAACCACTTGACCTGTTTACTCCTACATATTGGCGGTAGTTTCTATGAAAAACAAGTGGAAATTACGCACAATGTTCAAAATCCATTTTCGATCATTAGTTTATTTCCGTTAATAACCTTTTTTCGATATTTAAAGCGGATATCACAATATAGCATCCCCTTATGTAGTTCATAGATGCGTAAATCCTGAAAAACTTTAGCAAGTGTTGAAGAAACTACATATATGGTTACCACCCGTCCGACGTCGTCACAATGAACATGTTCAAGTGTCTTCTCCTCAGCAACCATAGGGTCTATAGTCACCATTTATGATTTAGTATTTACTTGTCATCATGGTACAAATTCTTCCATCTCAAAATATTACAAATTCTTCGGAAAATCTATCGTCGATATTTAGTAAGATTGATCAATGTATGATATTCATAGTTGTTGCATGACACCCTTGTGTGAACAATGGAGTCAGGTGAGCTATATAGGGCCATCGTGGTCCACTTTATTGTAAATAAAACATCATAAATATTTGCTCAAGATGTTAGAAATGTATAATTTCTTATGCAATTGCATGTATATATGTATTTAGACTGCATGTATATAAATTATGTTCATCAATGTTTTATATTTGCCTCATTTTGAATATCTGTGTAGAAACATTGCTGTCATGTACTATGATGATATTTGTAGTATCTTACTTGCATTAAACATGTTTATTTCTTAATCTTGTTATTAAGTGATTCCCTGACGCAAATCCCAACCCGGTCCGCCATCGTGGTCGAGTGGTTAAGGTCGCTGACTTGTAATCCACTGTAACCTATCATCACTGATTGTCACGGGTTCGAGTCCCGCTCAGGCCGTGTCTCATTTATATGACAAAGTTGGCAGTTTCTTACGGAGGTTGGTACACCCAAGTACTGGTTAACCGCTGGAGCCTGCCCAGGAAAGGTGTTATTAGGTAAACTGTCCGCCGGCGATATAGCCCAAAATGGTGCTGATGCAGGCGTAAAAACCCGAAATATAACATAAATATAACATAACAAATCCCCAACACAGGTCACAGATGATAACACAACTGTTGACTATAGAAATTCCTTGTTTTTTCCACCAGACTGTAGGCCTACATGTATTTATAAACAAGGACAAAATGACTTGGTAGCGACATTTTGTCAATATATATATTTGTTATGTCTTAATGCATTTTACCTACCGGTAACCACTGCTTCCCAATTTTTAATTTCCATTAACTGCTACTTTCTTGTCTAACCTTTTCATCCCTATTTACAGGTCGAATATACAAATGTAGGTTTCCTCTACCACCCTTCACCACTTATGCAAGTGACCTAGCATTAAGATTTAAAGGCATTCTTTAGCTAAATAAGTCAGTGCAACAACCTTTTCCTAAAACACTGTCGACATGTTTGCTATATTGTCGTTTCTCGTGTTTAACAGTAAACCATGCATAGTTATTCTTAGTATAAATAGTGTGTGTTTTACGTTTATTTATCGTCGTTACCGGTTGCCCATATGAGCGACGCCTCCTGAAGAGATTAGTCATTTTAGATTTTGGAGGATAGTGCAATGATACAGACAAAGACCCATTCCAGAGTCTCCTCTGTTTCTTTTACGTGCACAGTGTAAAGCACCGACACGAGACCTCGGTTTAACGTCCCATCTGAAAGACTGTTAATTTTATTAGGGTCAGACGGGGGATCAAACCTGTGATACCTGGATTACCAGTCCAGCGTGTTACCACTGGACTACAGATCCACCTAAATAGTGTCCACACGTTGGTTGTTTTATATGCCTGTTGTATAGCAACGAGGCGAGTCTCTCGTTTATAGTCCCATCTGAAAGATTTGATATTGAGAGGGTCAGGCTCATCACTGTCAGATGGTATTTATTTTAAACGTTTTAGAAAACTTTGTCGCCCAAATGCATTTATGCGATGGCGACTTTTAAATATGGGGGGTTGAGATGTCTTGCTAATATATACCTCCATTCTCTAACACCTACATTGTTATTTATAGCAGATGAGTATTGCTATGGCAATAATTGTTGTCATAGCTTTTCTTGTTAAACATAATTTTGACCACGAGATATACCTTGAATGTATATATGAGAGAAAATATCTTATTGCGCTGTCTAGATTTCGGGTGTCTGCTCATCATTTATTTATAGAATCAGGTCGATATAGCAATATACCTCGGGAACAACGACTCTGTAAATCATGTAGTATGAAAAAACTTGAATCTGAATTCCACTTTTTATTGGTCTGCCCTAACTACAGGGATTTGAGGATAAGGTACTTTAAACCAAATTTCTGTCATTGGCCAAGCCTAAATAAGTTTGCCTCATTGTTAAATTCTACCTCTAAAATTGTAATAAATAATTTGTCAAAGTATCTCTACTCTGCAAATAAGATAAGGGTTTCTGCTTGAGTTTGGTCAAAGAACAAGATTGTCTATTATGTATTATCTATATTCGTCAAAATCTACTTGTTACATGCAACCGTTTTTCTGAATTTGTATATGACCTTCAGAAAATGGTATCTATATGATAACATGTCTTCTCTGAAAATGTGTATATAACACTTTAAACATTGTAATAATGTTTTATGTGAAATAAACTGATTGATTTGAATTGAATTGAATATTGTTTCGTTGTTGCACCCAACTACCCAACATATGCTACATGTAACACCAACATGGTGATGGCGAATGCAACGAAGCATTGAATTAGTCTATAACATGTGTGTAGTAGATGACGGGTCACGGATTAGTAAGAGATTAATATACTGTATAACGGGACATGGGCAGAGTATAGATCAGGTGGATACTTATGTATATATGTTCGGTGTAACTGGACAATACTTTCAAAGTTTCTACAGTCAAACAACCAGGTCTGAACGATCAAAGATCAGACAGGTTCATTTCATACACAATAATAGGGTGGTTGATATTTGAGCGTATTGGAAATTTGGTTTATATTATTTATATTACTTTGGAAAAAACTTTTTATTAAAATATTTAATTATATTTATTTTATGCACGAAATAGTCATGAAACATCTAAAATGCACACGCTATGTGACTATATAAGTGCATTTTTATGCATACCAGTCATATTCAGTACACAATGAGCAAACAAACACGACATAGTTATAGTTGTGATGCTAGAGAAATTGTTAAAAATGTACATGCATTTTGTACGATGGAGAATGAGTCTGGATTGCAGGTGGCGCTAAATTTTTGGTTTTTGGCTAAATCAAACCAAGCCATATATTCGTGGCGCTAAATCAAACCAAGCCATAGATTCGTGGCGCTAAATCAAACCAAGCCATAGATTCGTGGCGCTAAATCAAACCAAGCCATAGATTCATTTACTATTGACCTCACTTCTGACAGCGATGAGGACAGCGGCTCGGATACAGAGACAGCCAGCGAAAGCGAAGATACTGATTGATACTGTGAAATGAACTGTACCTGTAATTGCTTGAAATGAAATAAAGTTGAAAATTAAATTATGAGAAAAAAAATCAAAAAATGAGAGTAAAAATACATACAATTCACTTTATATAAAATATAAATTTGAAAAAAAACTAGTAATAATACACCCAGTGAGATTTGAACTCGCAACTACAAAATATATCACAAGATATTTTATCTGTATTCCTCCGTCGTTACCGTTCGGCCACGTATCCTGTTCATTGATTTTGCGATGTTTATGTTATATTATACTAATGTTATTATAATAATAAATGCCCCATGTTATACGAAAGCTGCCACCCCTCTGAAATGGATGTGGCCGATCTTTGATCGTTCAAAGTTGGAAGTTTATTTATAGATTGTTTCTCTTGACTATCAATACTTGCATTAAAGGGTGGTTAAGTAAATGAAAAGCAACACACGTGATACTTTTATTTTATTTATTATTTATTATATACTATGGGATCCATCACCGTGAGGGAGAGAGTAGGGGACCTCATTCCTGGAGGAATATATCACCGTGAGGGAGAGAGAAGAGGACCTATTTCCTGGTGGAACCCATCACAGTGAGGGAGAGAGTAGGGGACCTCATTCCTGATGGAATCCATCTCAGTGAGGGAGAGAGTAGCGGACTTGATTGAATTTATCACCCGTAATGGAGAGAGTAGTGGACCTCATTCCTGACGGAATCCACCACCATGACGGAGGGAGTAGATGCCCGAATTCCTGATGGAACCCTCACCGTGAGGGAGAGAGAAGAGGACCTCATTCCTGATGGAACCCATCACCACGAGGGAGAGAGTAGAGGACCTCATTCCTGATGGAATCCATCACCACGAGGGAGAGAGTAGAAGACCTCATTGCTGAGGGAATCCATCACCATGACGGAGAGAGTATAGGACCTAATTCCTGATGAAACCCATCACCATGAGGGAGAGAGTAGTGGAACTCATTGCTGATGGAATCCACCACCATGGCGGAGAGAGTAGGGGACCGAATTCCTGATGGAACCCATCACCGTGAGGGAGAGAGTAGCGGACCTCATTGCTGATGGAATCCATCACCATGACGGAGAGAGTAGGGGACCTCATTCCTGATGGAACCCATCACCGTGAGAGAGAGAGTAGATGACCTCATTCCTGATGGAGTCCATCACTATGAGGGAGAGAGTAGAGGACCTCATTGCTGATGGAATCCACCACCATGACGGAGAGAGTAGAGGACATCGTTCCTGATGGAATCCGTCAGCGCGATGGACAGAGTAGAGGACCTCATTCCTGATGGAATCCCTCGCCGCAATGGAGAGAGGCAATGTGGATTTATGTGTCTCTGAAACTACAACCATGGTTCTGACGGGGCTCTAACCCATAAAGTCTTGGTTACAGGGTAGACACCGTACCCATCAAACCATAGTGGATCCACGCCTCACACATGATTGTGGTAATGGGGCCTCTGTGATTCAGTCGTTATGGTCTGTTATTCCAAATCGCTTACCCCTCAAATCTGTTTTATTAATTTTTATACAAATTTATTTTAGCTCGATTGAGAAACAAGTTATTTCAACTTATATTAATCACTCTCGAGACCTCATTCCTGATGGAATCCATCGCCACGAGGGAGAGAGAAGAGGCAACGTGGAATTTAAATGCCTTGCCTAAGGGCATAATCGTAACAGCTCCAGCGGGGCTCGAACTCCGGACCTTTCGCACCTGAATGTCGGTGGTCCTACCCCGGAGTCCATTCGTGCCTGCAATACCGGTGTCTTCTTCACCAGTAATAGCGTTAGGGTCGTCATAAGTTGTTGGTGCGACTTTAAACTTCAAGAGCAAAGCAGAAACCGATTATGAATGGTAGAAGGATACTCAAGTCTGCGTAGCTTATACCTTGTTTGCTACATGTTTGTCCATAGTTGCAGGAAATGTCTGTTCATATTATATAAGTATGCTCGTATATTTCGTTCATGCACGCGAGGGCTACTACAGCGTTCACTGAATACATAGAGCTCTAAAATGAATATTATCATACGAGGGTTCGCCCGTTGCTTGCCTCATGATCCACCCCGGCTTCCGCTTAGAAGGGGGTTAATGTTTTGATTGCGTGTTTGTGATGGTGTGTTGTGGTATATGTGTGTGCGCGTGCGTACGTGTGTGTGTGTGTGTGTGTGTGTGTGTGTGTACACGTGTGTATGTGTGTGTACACGTGTGTGCGTGTGTACACGTGTGTATACACGTGTATACGTGTGTGCGTGTGTACACGTGTGTATGCGTGTGTATACGTATGCGCGTGTGTACACGTGTGTATGCGTCTGTATACATGTGTGCGTATGTACACGTGTATGCGTGTGTACACGTGTGTGCGTGTGTACACGTGTGTATGCGTGTGCATGTGTACACGTGTGCGTGCGTTTGTGTATATGTGCGTGCGCGATGGTTTGCACGTGTGTATGTGCGTGCGTTTGTGTATGTATGCGTGCGCGCGCGATGGTGCGCACGTGTGTATGCGCGTGTGCTTGTCTAAGTACAGGATAAATCAAAAAGCGGTTGATGAGTTTTGATGAAACTTTGTGAATATATAGATGGTTGATATAGGAAAGTCTCCAGTGTATCCACTTGCAGATTAAAATGCAACAAAAAAAAGTTGAATAATTATTAAATAGTAAAAAGTAGAAACATATACACTTTTCATTTGCATTTCCCACCATGAACTTGTTCTGACACAACATCAACTGTATTCAAATAAAACTGAAAGCGTGACAGAATAACAAGTGATACGTCGAATGCTTTGAAATGGCACTGCATACCTGTGAATGATGTCCTTTGTTAACAATTTATTTTAGCTCGATTGTGAAACATGGTCGTACAACTTATATTAATCACTCTCGAGACCTCATTCCTAATGGAATCCATCGTCATGAGGGAGAGAAGAGGCAACGTGGAATTTAAATGCCTTGCATAAGGGCACAGTCGTAACGGCTCCAGCGGGGCTCGAACTCCGGATCTTTCCCATCTGAAGTGAACGCACTACGACTGCGCTATCACGACTTCCAGAATGATGTCCATAAAAACAATAAGTTTGCACACAGTATTCTTCAGCCAGACAGTACAGTATACACATAATATTGCACAGCGGTCAGTTTGCAAATGCCTGATTGTTTATATCACAACATTTCTACACATTACCTAGTCTGAATTGTTCTCAAGTCACAAAAGTGCCTAAAAACACAAAATGTATCCTCTGGTATGTTTACGTGCACGATGTAAAGCACCGACACGAGACCTCGGTTTAACGTCCCATCTGAAAGACTGTTAATTTTATTAGGTTCAGACGGGTGATCGAACCTGCCATCACTGGATTACCAGTCCTTGTTTATATTGCATATTATTACAAATTAACTAGTTTGAATTATTCTTAAGTCACAAAAGTGCTAAAACACAAAACGTATCCAAAGCCTGTCATGAAAATGCATTGGTTTACAACAAACGAAAAATGCACTATGTTAGTTATTCGTACTGTCTTTTACGTTTATCTATCGTCGCTACCGGTTGACCATATGAGCGACGCCTTCCTGAAGATATTAGTCAGTTTAGATTGTTGGAGGATAGTGCAATGATACAGACAGAGACGCATTCCAGAGTCTCATCTGGTTCGTTTACGTGCACGATGTAAAGCACCGACACGAGACCTCGGTTTAACGTCCCATCTGAAAGACTGTTAATTTTATTAGGTTCAGACGGGGAATCGAACCTGCGATCATTGGATTACCAGTTCTTGTTCATATTGCATCATTTCTACACACTAACTAGTCTGAATTGTTCTCAAGTCACACAAGTGCTAAAAACACAAAACGTATCCAAAGCCTGTCATGAAAATGCATTGTTTTACAACAAAAGAAAAAATGCACAATGCTAGTTATTCGTACTACATTCGACATTTGATGTCAATCCGCCTAATTACGTGTACACAACCATACAATGATATCCCATGTGCAGAGGCGGTTTAAGGCTGCATGGGGCCCCTGGCTGTAGCTCAAACAGGGGCCCTTCCATCAGGATAACTACTAGTGTAAGCAAACAAGAACATTCTATTGAATACAACTTTCTCACATTACCTCCGCTTGGCCGAAATTCACCGAAATTACGGCTTTTCGCTATCGCATTGTTTGGTAAGAAGGGAGTTCACATGTCGACTTGTATTGCGGGAATATTAAACTTTATTTATTTTACGATTTCGAAGCAAGTTTTAACAGCTGATATTAATCACTCTCGTTGGCGCGGATGAAAGCGTAAATCTGGTCATTCGTGTGGGAGAAAACCCACCGTCTGATCTGGTCCGATCACCATACCATCTCACATACTTCCCGGTCCGAGGATCGACCCCGGGTTGCATTGGTGATAAGCGAGCGCGCTAACCACTGCTCTAATCGGACAGCCCTATCGTTAGTATTAACAGCCAAAGACAGTCGATTGCATATATACGTCCCCTGCAGATCTGACATAATATTATATACATGTACGCCGTCAACACGTACCCTAGTCAACTCGACCCTCGGCCTCATCTTACGCAGTAGTACACCTTGCCGTGCGGCGAGTTTCGATTTTAATGAATGACCGCACTTCAATGTGCTCAAATACCAACTTTACAATAAAATCGTCAGAGGTGCATGGGGCGTATACATGCAATCGTCTGCCTATGGTGTCAGCGTCAGCTTGGCTTGTTCTGTGCTTGCGAAAATACACCCCATGCTTGTAAACTGTATCATTAGCAAGGGATAATGATTATAATGGATCGAATACACCGTTGAAGTTATATCAAGAACGTACCATTTATCCAGTAACCGGAAAGATTCGCTGAGTAGCCTCCACTCTTTATTTCATTTAAGTGTTTAGTTGGACTAAATATATAAATAAATCAACGAAGACGTCCAGAGATTCACATATTTTATCAAGCTTGTTAAGTGTATACATGCACTGATTGATGGTCACTTTCATAGGTAGATTAATGTCCTTTACTTCATGCAATTGTATGACCGTTATATGCACAGAAAGTGTAGATACATAGATACATACGTCAATCTGATAATAGAATGTGTGCAAAATGACGCATTCGAGACCGCTGAAAGTGATGCACAATAACGTGCATTCTGGAAATTCGGAGATGACCAAATGCCAAAAGGTTTTAAAGACTGTATGTTTAGTGTTGGTATGGATATGCCTGGTGAGTAAACTGTTATTAGTCGTCGCATTTAACATCTATAAATGTGTTTATCATTTCTTTATTTCAGAGGTTCTTCTGTTTTAAAACACTGTCATGACGTCATACCTTTGTAGTCCATTATTATTAATAACATTTATTAAAACGTTATCAGGATATTTTACATATCTGTTTGTGAAGCTTACCCAAACATTAATTATATCTAAATAAAAATGTGGAAGTGGCGTTTTGCACTCTGGCATTTTTTTAGTGTGTCTAATTTCATATAAAATAATAGGACATTAATTTTTTCCCAAACTGTTCTAGGAAAAAACGTGGTATTACTTTTCAATTGGCATCTGTGTCGTTCAAGAGATATTGAATCCATTTAAGTTGTGTGGCTTTTATATAGCTTTCTGTATCTATCATTCCAAGCCCGCCATTTTCTTGTATTCCTATTAAGGTCGTTCGTTTAATTTTTTCGCGTATATCGTTCCATAAGAATTAAAAAAACATGGAATTTATCTTGTTTATAATTTCTCTGGGGACTACTACTGATTGGATAATGTAATTACATTTTGGAATCAGTAGAGGTTTTATAATTCGGATTTCCCCATAAAATGTTAAATGTCTTTGTTCCCATGAGCTAATAGTTTCTTTACATTGTTTTAATTTATTTTCCCAATTGAGTTTTTCACATATCCTCGATCACCCGAAGTTCGTGCCCCTTTCCAGCAAAATGCATGTCACAACCAATATTAGGAAGAATAAATAACAAACTGTACGTACTAGCTTTATTTCATCCTTTATCTATAATTGTATCCATACATTACTTTAAAACAACACATTTAATGCACCTATGAACGAAAGTAAACAGTCTACATGTGAAACATATTTATTTGGAGTTGCCTCCCCTAAGTTCGTGTACATTCTGTCAATCGTGATAATTATAAAATCGGGCTTTACTAAATTAGGCCAATCACGTCAAATGTTTGGTGGTATGTCCTGTTAGTTGTTTTGTTTAGATAAATACAACAGTTACTAAATTTTAAACAGTTTTAACACAGAACATGAACACTTCAACTAGATGGACAGTTCTATTCTTCAGTGCATTGAGGGCAGTACAACTTAGGCCTCACCAACAGTCTGAGCCTGTGTGCAGTACTTTACATGCACCCAGTGTATACATGCCTATTATGACGAAAGTATATTCCTAAAGCTTTAATCGGTTCGTTTGTCCACTTAATGTTATACATGTTGCGTTCGTTGTTCTTTGATTTACCAATCCAGAGCACTTCAGTTTTGTTTTTATTCAACTTTAGACCAGAATGTTTTCCAAATGTGTCTACTATTTTTTATAGAGCTATGTTGGCATCTGTTTCGTCAGTGATGAAGATATATCGTCTGCTAACTGGGTGATTGTTAGGCAGTGTTGTTTATTGCTAATGTTTACAGAAATACCTTTAATGTTTTTAGATTTTCTTATTTGAATAGCGAGAATTTCAGCAGCAAGTAGGTATAACAATTTAGGTAGGTATAATATTTTTCTTTTTTCCCATCTCCAAACTTGACTCTTCTCTCTACTATGCTCTTTCTTATTTATATATCAACCCGTGTCACAACATATGTTAACTAATTACATGTATACTCATATGTCATGTAAATGATCTGAGTTAATAAAGAATAATTGAATTTAATTGAAAACAAAGCTGACAAAGGACAACCCTGGCGAACTCCTCTTGTTACATTAAACTTGTTTGATTTCCAGCCATTATTGATGATAGATGAAGTTATATTATTATATAATGTTTTAAACCATTTTTGAAAGAACTGTTTGAAGCCGAATAATTTATTACTTCGGACAAAATATTCCATTCTAACGTATCAAATGCCTTTCGGAAGTCCAAGAACAGAATTGCTGCATCTATTTCGATAGTTTCGGCATAATCAATGATATCTTGGATTTGTCTAATATTAAAACTTATAAATATGTTCTTAATGTAGCCTTGTTGATCCATACTTATTCTTTATGGTAGAACATATTGTAACCGTTTGGCAAGTACTCGTGCTGTTATCTTGTAATCAATATTTAGTAATGAAACAGGTCTCCAGTTTTCAATATTTTCTGGGTCACCTTTTTTGAAGATTAAAGATTTAAACAGTCAGTAACACTATTTCCTATTTTAGGCCAACACGTTTGATAAAACTCAGCTGTCAAACCATCACCACCTGGACTCTTATTTTGTTTCACATCGTGTACTGCTTGTTCACATTCTTCATAAGATAATATACCTTCACAAACTGCTGCCTCATTATCGCTTTTTTCCCCAACGTGATATTCGACACATACTGTTTTATTGCCATGTCAGTTCCTTGTTGTGTTCTAAATAGGTTTTCATAAAATTTGACTTCTTCCTTCAAGATAGCTTTAGGGTCAGAAACTAGTACATTATTTACATTAAGAGATGTCAATACTTTTTGTCATTTGTCTAGATTGTTCAAGACCAAAAACATATTTACTGTTTATTTCACCTTCTTCGAGATATCGTACTCTAGATCTTATCTGAGCTCCTTTAGCTTTATGACTGTATATGACTGTATATGACTGTATATGACCGTATATGACCGTATATGACTGTATATGACTCTATATATCTTCTATTTCTATCACTTCTATTTCGGAGATAATAGTGTCATTTCCCATGAATATATAAAGCATGTAAGTCAATTAATTTTGTTTCAAGTTCATCAAGTAATTTATTTCTTTGTTTTGATTTTCATTTCGCGAATTTGATAGAATGTTCTTTTATTTCGTATTTACAGTACAGAAATTGCTAGGTGATCAGTATACCGTATTTAGGCTGGTCTGATAACTGTGCTATGTATCAACGGAACTAAGTCTCTCTCTTCCTCTCTCTTCCCCCCCCCCTCTCTCTCTCTCTCTTTTACAATTTCAATGTTGATTAAAACATATCACCCATTGTCATTATTGAATACATCGATAAGACTGTAGCTTAACGTTTTAAACAAAAAATTAACAACCTTTACGCTGTGTGCTTCCATGCGAATGCAATATTTCCCAATCTACGACCGTAACGTTTCAATAAATCACACGTGACATGTGTCTCTTGTACTAATAATACATCGGCTAGTTGCTGGTTTACCCATTGCATCATACGATTACGTTTTGAATTATCCCGTAAGCCCTGCGCAATTAGCGAAATGAAATGTATATTATTATTCATTATAATGTAAAATGTAATTATAATCAACCGCGTATTCATACAATTGTACCGAAAACAAGATTATATGATAAAGGTAGCTTGCATGATTTAAAAATAATTCTGCATTATGCCACATACAATTACCGTAAGTACAGTTGTTTGAAATGAACCGTTACAGCATAATATCAATACCGTATGCTGAAACGCAATACATGTATATAACAACATATAGACACATGGTTCTATCTAAATGTAGTATATGCGTACATAGCTTAAAATGTTCAATTACAATTTAGCACATGCATGCATAGGTTATATTTTTGAAACAGCAACATACTATATGATATATTTATACATGTACATACAATATGTACTGTGCGTGTGCTTTTGACCAATTATCGCGCTTGACGTATTATATAATATATTATGAACAGTTTCAATATAGCATACGATTACGTCTTGATTTACCCTGTAAGCTTGCTCATTTAGGGTAATAAAAAGTATACTATTCGTCATCAGAATGTAAAATGTAATTCTAATCAACAATAATTGCACCAGAGTATATGATAGCTTGCGTGATTTAAAAATAATTATACGGATGCCACACAAATTTACAACAATGGCTTTGATCTAAGTCTAGTCCGTTATGACTTTCAGTATTTACATTTGTTACAGTATAGTATCAATACTGGTTAATTAATGTAAGCAGAAACACAATATAGAACACAAAATAGACACCTGGTTTTATTTAGGTGTGTATACGTATATATAGCATACATTATGCAAGCATTATTCTATATTGTTCATATATTTTAAACTTTCTATATAATAGTTATACATAGATATTTATACAGTTTATTGTAATCACAGCATGATAGTTCTATTGTGAAACTGTTTTCACTGTTATATATGTATATCATGTGGAACGTTCCACCTTCTAGTGTACAATGGTACGTACATACAGTATGTACTGTTATATTGATTCGCAAAAACAAGTGTTAAGTCCGTTTAGAGGTGTCAATGTCACTTTGATTATCAGAGTCATGATTTTGTTCAGTAAAATCCTGTTTTCTACCTTTGTTGGGAGTGTTAGTGTCATTTCGCACGCTTTTAATGTATTGGTCTATAACCTGTTGACCGGCTAACTGTGGAGCCTTTTCATTGTTCTTTTTGTCAGGTTTTCCACGTGGTTTAGTGCTAACGGGATATTCATGATTCAGTGGTGGATCTCGAAGTTCACATGTTTGTTTCACGCTTTATGATTCATATTGAGATTCCTCGACGTCTGGGGAATTGGGGTTCTTGGTAGGGGGATGTTTATATCGCATTCTCCTTTCCTATGACCGGATTTAGAGCACAGCAAGCATTTCCAATCATTATTGCAGTTTTGTGATCTATGTTCATTTTCGAGACATTTGGCGCATTTTCAGTTCTCTTATCAGTGTCTTGGTCATTATGCAATACTCTCCCACTGAACCTCCCAAAAGTCATACATTTTGAAAGAGGTTTGCTGAGGGATATCCGTTTCACCGTATACAAGCGATCGCCTGTCTCACAATTTGTCAATTTTCCGTTGATTCTTAGCCGTTATCGGATGTTGGATATCACATCAAGCCTTTTAGATTAAATGTTTTAGTTATTATGCCATCGTTTACCTATAATGGGATGTTTTTCACACGTATACTAATATTATTTTCTCCGTCGAATCGATTGGGATTTGTTTTCAAAAGTGGTATGGATTTACCTCTTAGTCGGATTCCCTCGGTTAGTAAGGCGACTTTATCGGCGAGGTGGTCGAGATAAATCCTCCACATACCATTGACCCTCTGTAACCCCGTTATATGTGTTGCATCTATAACATATGAGAGGGATGTATATAGTTCTGGATGTTTCAACCATTCACTAGCTGTGCATTTTATCTTTCCGAACAAGCTAGTCTCCCGTCATTTTTAACGGTTAACCTGTAAATGTGACAAATCCAAAATGGCCGCCACCGAAAATTGACAAATTAATTTTGGGTCATGACTTTGGTACCAAACATGGTTAGAACATAAATGAAACATCTTATTGTATATTTATATATACAAGGAACCCATTGAGATCATTATATAACCCCAATAAGCCAATAAATCAATATGGCCGCCATATTAGGGCCAATTTGATCAATGATTGTGTGCGATTCATACAGCTACTTATATAAATTAGTGATTTAGCTTCAACATAATGTCATGGTTCTGATATGAGATATATTAACTGTCAAGGATACACTAATAGTTTATTTTGTCACTATTATCAACTTTGTACAGGAATGAAAATTAGTTTCATAATGAATTATTACTACATGTACTACATGTACACATTGTTGCATAAAATAGTATAATGCAGAAACGGTTGTCAACATTTATGTTATTTTATAACATGCATATATCAAATGGCAACACACGTATAACACATGAATAGAATTTCCGAAAAATGTCCAAAGTGATTGTCTTTCATTACATTACTGTTCTATGTAAAATCACTTAGGGTAACTGGATTCATGTGCCATCAGGTAGATTGTTCCAACATTCATCGCCATGCTTGTGATATTTGCAAGCTTCAATACACGGGATGCTCATTTTTCTGTAACCTCAGAGCCTACTCAAGCATCCCTTGGTACATCCACTAGACCTCTGAGCATGCCTTTGGAATGGGTGGTATAGAGAGAGAAGTTGCGGTACTACCTGTGTGCATCTGTACAACCCCAACCCATGTCTGTTACATTGGGAGTACATGGAAAACGCACTTGGGCTTGTATCCCGGCACTGGCTTAGTAATGGTTTCGCATGATGTGAAATCGTGTTGCATCAGCTATTGGAGGTAGATATGTCTTGTGCTAGTCCTATACAGAACAGTTAACTCATGTTTTGTCAGACGTGTCTGCTTTGGGTACGCCATATAGCTGACAGATGAACTTCTCTGCCGACTTAGTGATGTCTTCTGTAATTTGGCCCTTCCCCAGATTACTCAAGTTACTGTGGTGATGTTGGATGACACACCATGCTGCCTTCTTCTTGCTGTGTCCACTGAGTTGAGAAACACTGTCATATCCAGTGATTGCATGAAGAGTTAGTATTGATGATGCTTGCTCGGTCGGTAGCTGACGAATATCATGTACTGCGATATATATTGGATTTGTTGATGTGCCAGCTTTCATCAGCAGATTCGTACATCGCACTTTGTCATAGTGAGCGAGCAGCAACACAAGGGCATCGGTATCGCGTACCAACACAACCATTGACTCCATATGCAAATCTGCTTTGTTATCTTCGAGTGCCATGAAATTGGACCAGTCAGATGGCAGCAGGTCTGCATATAAGAATGAACTTTGTTGGCGTTCGTGGCCGCCATATGGACGAATCTGACCTGTGTGAGTTGTGAGTCGAATGTGATGTATTGGGTGCAGCGTCATGGATTATGGGAACTCCATATGTATGCTTTCAGGCGTATACTTCCATGGGGTATGGTATGCCTGGATGAGGTGGTCAAACTCCAGGCATCCTGCATGGGTTCCAGCAGGGCAATATGGTGGTCAAGCATGCAAATCGACGAGTCAATCAAGTTTCTCCAAACCAGAGTTGAATGCCACTGAAAATAAGAGCGGGGGTTTAGACGGCACCACCAAGATAGTTTCTTCATGTAGCCGATGTACTCTGTCTCATGGAGTGTACCAAAGGAAGGAGGATGAAAGATGGTGGAGATGATGCAAGTATGGCAACATATCTGAAGCAGCATGGAGTGTTCCAAAACAAAGTTGGTACACGACACAACATGATCAACAGATCTAGTCACTGTCTTCATCCAGGAGTCGATACTTGGAGCAGAATGCCTTGGTAAAAAGCAGCGTAATGAGTTTGTTGCGAAACATATTTCTCTTGCTCCAGATAACTAATAACGAACATGTCGCTCTCAAAGCTCCCATTCACAAGAATAAAGCGCTGACGTTTGGTTTACAGTACACTGTTGTACAAGACGTCAAATGGAAAAAAGTAATATAAGATGGACAGAAACATCTTGCAGGCTGTGCAGTCAAATTAGACAACATCCTCCAGCATGAGCTTATGTCTGTTCCGCTGTCTCTCGCCACCACAACAAATGGTAAACTGCATTCACCGAACAAGTCTCTGCTAGCCGCAATATTGACCAATATTGACCGACAACACCAACTATTTCATTTCATGGATCACGTTGCTTGTTAATTAATGGTCAGTCGTTGGTGATGGTTCTTATGAAACCATCACACATAAAGACATAGAGGATAATTGTATTTCTTATTGTAAGATACGAATTAATTTATACTAGCTTTTCCCACAATCACCCGATGTGACAGTGTTTCTCAACTCAGTGGACACAGCAGCAAGAATACGACATGGTGTGCCGTCCAGCATCACCACAGTAACTTGAGTAATCTGGAGAAGGGCCAAAGTACAGAAGACATCACTAAATCGGCAGAGACGCTCATCTGCCAGCTATATGGAGTATGCGAAGCAGACACGTATGCCGAGGCATGAATTAAACTGTTGTGTATAGGACAAGCACAACAAGCACTACCTCCAACATCAGATACAACACGATTTTACATCATGCAAAGCCATTACTAAGCAAGTGTCGGGATTCCCATTGTAACATGTATGGGTTGGGAGTGTAAGGATGGGCAGTTAGTACTAGTACTACAACCCATTCCAATAGCATGCTCAGAGGGCATGTTATGTGGATGTACCAAGGGATGCATGAGTAGGCTTTCTTACGTCTTACAGTTGCATAAAAAGACCTTGCAAATGTCACACGCATGGCGATGAAGGTCGAGACATTATATATGGTGACACGTGCTCTCAGTTACCCTAAGCTAATGTGCATGCCTGTACAAAGTTGCTTATAGTGACAAAATAAACTATTATATTATACTATTATATAAATGTATCATTGACAGTTAATACATCCATAGCAGAACAATATCATTATGTGACGAAGTTAAATCACTAATTTAAATCAGTATCTATATAAATAGCATGCAATTATTTATCAAATTTGCCCTAATATCGCGCCCATATTGATTTCTTGACATATTGAAGGTTAAATAATGATCTCAAAGGATTCCTTGTACCTGAACACATACAAAATGATGTTTCATGTATGTTCTTACTATGCTTGGTACCAAAAATGAATTTGTCAAGTTCCGGTGGCGGCCATTTTGGATTGTTCACGTTTAAGGTCTAAGCGTTGAAAATACAGTCGGCAAACCCCCTCGTTTGACTTAGAACATATATATGGCTACACATAGTGTTTGCCAGCCAGTCGTAAACATTAAATGCCTCCATCACTTTTAATATGAACAGATTCACACATTCTGCCTAGTCTATAATGTTCGTGCAGTGTGCATAATTCTGATGGCATCCTATTGTAACATGCCCAATATCTGGGGAGGGCACTAGCTAATGTTGGTAAAACTTGTTGCCCAACCCATTTGCTTCTAGATTGTGCACTGTGCAAGTATAAGCATAGCATTGCAGTTGTATCAGTTTGCTTATATATTTACCATGTTTATATTTGTAATTGTATTGTATATAAATAAGCAATAAAATATGATTAAACTAAATATCTGGCGTACTTGTCATTCAAAGCATCATTTAATTATTTCTTTAATATTGTAACTGACCCCTAATTGACCTGAATAATATCCGTAGTGCTCTACAAATACATTCTAAATCTTCTAACAATTCCAGGGGTTGTTCCTAGAAATCACTGGTCCGACGTTAATAGATCTCAAGATTCGTACAGGGGCAGATTATGAATCGGTGGCTGTGGCAGTGTCTGGTCGCTCCGTCGGGTATTTCATCGGATCAGCTATCGGTGAGTTAGTTTTAAAATCGTATATTCAATATTCAATTACCTTATGTCTTTGGATTGAGAACATGTGCTGCCCGCGATACTAGTATAAAGTAGCAATGTTCGCTCTACACAAGATATATTCACAGAAGTAGATAAGACATGCAGGTGTGTGTGTGTGTGTGTGTGCGCGCGCGCGCGCGCGCGTGCGTGCGTGCGTGCTTAGATTTCTTCATTTTTTGTTCTTCCTATCTATATTGATTTGTGCTCCCATCCAACCCCACTAATATGTAAATGTCAGAACAATGGCAAATCCAAATAACTACACATGTACCTTTCTTACATAGTATGTTGATAACTATATACGAAGCATGTAAGGCTACTAGGGGATGTACTCCGACCCCTACTAGTCAATGGACGGGGCAAATAAATGGGGATCCCCTTGTTGGGGCCCGAAGCAAAAAACAAATATAAGAAAAAAGTTATTTCGTCAACACTCTTCATTAAGATTGTTGAAGATCAACATGAGGAATGTTGAAGATCAACATGAGGAATATTGAAGATCCACATGCGGATAACCATATACTGCTTACCGGATTCTTCATGGAGACTACAATGAATATGCTTTCGTGTTTTTTACGTGTATTTATCGTCGCTACCGTTTGCCCATATGAGCGACGCCTCCTGAAGAGATTAGTAATTTTAGATTTTGGAGGGTAGTGCAATGATACAGATAGCGACCCATTCCAGAGTCTCCTCTGGTTCTTGTACGTGGTCGGTGTAAAACACCGCACGAGACCTCGGTTTAACGTCCCATCTGAAAGACTATTAATTTTATTAGGATCAGACGGGGGATCGAACCTGCGATCCCTGGATTACCAGTCCAGCGTGTTACCGCTAGACTACAGATCCGTCTGTGAATATGCTTAACATTGAGCTTAGATATAATATACTACATACAGTATAACAACATACAATATAACATACAGTATAACATACCGACGTTTTGATACCACATGTATACTTTTGTCTGATAAACTCTATTTCATGTATAGGCTGTTTCATGTTTCAGAGTGGTTAAGGTCATTGATTTCAAATCACTTACCCCTCAGCAGGTACAGGTTCGAATTCCATTGTGCGTCGAACTATTACAAATGATGAAAGATACGGTATGTCTTGGGTCTTGCACCATCAATACTAGTTTGACAGTTGACATACGACCTATGCTGTTGGTGCGACATACCCCGACATACACGACATAGATGGCTGTGTCAGTTGTTGCGATATTTTCTATTTACTACTATTAAGCAAAGTGTATTTCATTTCAAGGTGGTGTACTTGTGGACCGCTTCATCGGACACTGTGACCTAATGATTGCCGTGTGTCTCACGGGCGGCTCCCTGGCAACAGTGTTCGTACCATGGTCACCGGATGTGGAGCTGCTGTGGTTGATCATTGTGATACAAGGAACATTTGAAGGTGTTATAAATATAGGCAGGTGCTTTCTATATGTTTCTAACCTCCAATGAATAACGCATAGAATCATGGAACATTTGAAGGTGTTATAAATATAGGCAGGTGCTTTCTATATGTTTCTAACCTCCAATGAATAACGCATAGAATCATCGAACATTTGAAGGTGTTATAAATATAGGCAGGTGCTTTCTATATGTTTCTAACCTCCAATGAATAACGCATAGAATCACCAAAGTATGCTAGTATTATATATTCATTGCGTACCACTACCTTCAAGTAATGAGTTTCTAAATAAAATGAATTGCAGCAAATTAGATCGGTACATGCACCACTCAATATTTCCTATTAGTTTATACATATTTCGTTTAGTTACCAAACCAGTTCTTACAGCATTTGTTAATCTTTCTCAAGACCTCATTCCAGATGGAATATATCGACATGAGGCCGAGGGAAGGGGAATTGTGGATATAAGTGCCTGCGGGCACCATCAATGCGGTTATTGCGGGGTTCGAACTCAGCCTCTCGACTAACTAGGCAAATACGGTACCCATTACACTACAGATATTCTCTGTCGTTCGAGTCGAAGCATTTAAAGTGCAATAGTAGTAAATGACAATGATGTTGCGTCACATGAAATCACGTCGTCTTCTTGTCCAATATCTGTACAAATACGCATGTCCACCCTATGCGTTTCCTTCAATGATGCCATAGCTTCTTCGAACCGAGAACTATTCTAAAACAATAAAACATTAATTGCCAAATGTAATTATAAACAGGATTTTACATGAGTGATGATGTTAATAGCCGCAATCCAATCGAGCTTAATGAAATAACAACTTGTGTAAGATATTTGGGATTAATCATATATTTGCACAAAATAACGTTGCTACTTTCATTTTTGACATGCCGTCGTTGATGACTTCACTACGTGTGTTTTATGTTTATTTATCGTCGCTACCGGTTACCCATATGAGCAACACCTCCTGAAGAGATAAGTCATTTTAGATTTTTGGAGAATAGTGCAATGATACAGACAGAGACCCATTCCAGAGTTTCATATGGTTCTTTTACGTGCACCATGTGCACCGATACGAAACCTCGGTTTTAAAGTCCCATCTGAAAGATTGTTAATTTTATTAGGGTCAGACGGGGGATCGAACCTGCGATCCCTGGATTACCAGTCCAGCGTGTTACCACTGGACTACAGATCCGTCTATATACTTCACATCGCAAAGCAGCGTTATATATGTTTTGAACAGTGTTATAATTGCGTCAGGCCTAAGTTGTTAATTCCAGCACTCAGAACTACAAACCACGTTTTATTCGACTATAAATAACGCAAATACAAATATTACTTCGATTCAAACATGACCAAACTATCTAAAAAGCGCAAAACTAGTCGGTGTGATTTGTTTATTATATTGCATACGTCATTAGTCGCATCTTCAGGGCTTACAGAATGGAATACGTACACATCTACACACTCTACGTCTACTGCCAGTTACTCAGATACGCAGTAACCCACACAGAGAGAACGGTTAGTGCATGTACTTTATCGTAATAACATTAATCACTATTGCTCTTTTTTCCCCAGCTGGACAGAAACTGATTCTGTTACTATGGAAGAAGAAAGCCGCCTCGCCGTTACATATTCTCCACGGTGGGTTTGGCATTGGATCCTTCATTATCCCGCTGATTGCCAATCCCTTTCTAGCTGTGCCATTGAAGCATGCTATAGGGAATGTGTCAAACATGCATAGTCGTAGCGATACTACAAGTGACAATATTTCACAATCTTCAATTGGTAATTTGAGTATGCCAGACGATTACCGTAGAAATGGAAGCATGGCGCTTGCAAACATCACCACTGAAGGCCGAATCAGATATCTGAGAGAATCCAGAATAGAGTTTCCCTATATTATCGCAGCCCTTCTAACGCTTGCTCTGTCGGTCGTATTCTACGTCTATCAAGCAAAAGGACACACATTTGGTAATGGCGACAAGGACACTACTAGTGACAAGAAATCCACCTTCGTGAAACGGTGCACTACAATGGTTCATCCTGGCACCTGCGCAAAAGGCAAAACATTGTATGGGATCGAAATATTTGCTGTGTTATTTTTATATTATTTCAATATCGTCGGCGGTGAACGAATTCTTGGAAAGTTTATTAGAGCATATGGCATTGAGCAATTTGACCTCTCCGTGGATGAAGGGAGTTATCTTAACACAGCTTTCTGGGTAAGTTTTGCATTAGGACGAATAGTTGGGTTTGTTAATGCTAGATATATTCCGATCCGTATTTTAATCATGATCGAAACAGGTGGTGTGTTTGTTAGCTCCGTATTGTTGTGCATTTTTGCTGGGAATAGTTCTACAGCTCTGTGGATTTTGATACAACCATTAGCACTGTTCCATGCGCCATGTTTCCCATCTGGGGTAGGATGGGGAGATTTCCACGTGGAAATGACAGGTATGGCTATAACATTCCTTCTCCTCGGGGGTTCGATAGGGGGCGTGGTTTACTTAAAACTCACAGGATATCTTTTTGAAACATACGGGCCACGGTCGTTCCTCTATCACTTACTAGGATACGGAATTGCTTGCTTTTCATTAGCAATACTGTTGAATATGATTGGATCTCAACACGGCAGCAGATTCGAAGAAGTAAATAAATCTTCACAAATGGATACAAAAGGGGAAGAATTAACAAAGCAAGCTGACTCTGATCAAGACATTAAACAATCGGAAAAAAGGAAAATTGACAATGTCAAACGCTATTGAACATAATTTGATTTGCAGCAACAGAGTACGGCTATCATTCAAAACGAAACATGTCAACAAACTCATAAATTTCCGAACGCTTATTTACATGGTTTAGTCCGCCTTCATGGTCGAGTTGTTAAGGTCGCTGACTTGTATACCACTGTAACCTATCATCACTGATGGTCCCGGGTTCGAGCCGCTCTCAGACCGTGTTTCATTTATATGAAAAAGTTGGCAGTTTCTTGTAGAGGTTGGTGCAACTTTCCTTCTTAGCTTAAACTCGCTTTAAATCATTATAAAATAGTTCATACTAAACAATGTGTACTACAAATATGTCATAACAAAATAAGTGTGTATGTAATTGTATTTGAAGAAAGTTACCCGAATACGTTACTACAGTCGGACTGAGCAAAATACTTCGATATAACCGAAGTTTAACTTAACGAAATTTGATATAAACGGAGCCAGTTATATGTATATTGATAGTGTCTGAAACGGGACTTTGATCCGACTTCGAGATAACCGGATAATTCGACTATGACATAGCGGATGTATACTGTATGTACCTTTCCCCCACAATCCTAAATATTCTGTTGCAACTATTCCTGTGTTATGTACCATTCTTGAATAAAATATTGTTTCTAAGTGTGAGTGTGTTTTACGTTTATTTATTGTCACTACCGGTTGCCCATATGAGCGACGCCTCCTGACGAGATTAGTCATTTTAGATTTTTGGAGGATAGTGCAATGATACAGACATAAACCCATTCCAGTCTCCTTTACGTGCACGGTGTAAAGCACCGATACGAGACCTCGGTTTAAAGTCCCACCTGAAAGACTTTTAATTTTATTAGGGTCAGACGGCGGATCGAACCTACACGAGACCTCGGTTTAACGTCCCATCTGAAAGACTATTAATTTGATTAGGATCACGCGGGGGATCGAACCTGCGATCCCTGGATTACCAGTCCAGCGTGTTACCACTGGACTACAGATCCGTCTATATACTTCACATCGCAAAGCAGCGTTATATATGTTTTGAACAGCGTTGAATCTGCCACTATACTATGTACACGTATGTGTGTGTGTGCGTGCGAGCGTGCGCGTGTATATGAATGGGCAATATTTATAGCTACTCGATTAATTAATAGTCACAAAAACAATATTAGCAGCATTGATGTGCGTTTTACATGTACCTGGTTACAGATACATTACAAAACACAATTCACATGTGTACAAGTTTACCCAGTATTTCAGATGCGACTTTAACTCTTTCAGCACCGATTCAATTCAGAGCATGTGCAAACAACATAGATCCAGATCAGCCGCGGCGTAACGCCGCGTCTGATCAGGATCTATGTTGTTTGCTATTCGGACAGGTGCTTCAGCTCCACTGTCTGAAGAGCAATCAGCATATAGCCTGATCAGACGGCATGTTCTGTTCTGTCCGACCGGGTTCTCTACTTTTTTACAAAGTCGCTTTTATGCGACATTGGCGGTGAAAGAGTTAAACCGACGTCTCGTGTCATGCTTTACATCATTATTCTTTGCGGTCAACAATATTACGAGTAATAAACAGCCCAACTAGATTAAGTTTCAGCCGCATTCTTAGTCAGTCTACGTGAGCAATTATTCTGTCCGATTTTATTCAGATTACCAATACATGTATATATATACTTATATATCTTATTGGTATTTCAAATATAAATGATCATAGCAGTGATTCTTAGAAAGTTTGAATCAATAACGTTAAGCATTTCCTGCCTGAGCTTGTTGTAACATAGTTACCCTTTGCCTTACGCCTATATACATGTGTAGTGATTAATTACGTTATGTTTTGATGACTCTTAATTTAATTATTTAAACATGTATGATTATATTATAGGACAACAGTCTTTTCAGTGTGTGTATGTGTCCTTTGTTGGGGACATGTGATATACATGTCTGCATTTGATAAAATGGATGGTGGAATTCCATTGTTTGGATCACGCAACCATCATATGGGATTTCGCCAGACATGTGATGGTAGAGTGCTTACTAAGCAGCGTACACACAATGAATTGACTGGTGCAAGCCGGAATTAATGCATGGTTTGCAGAGGTGTTGCACTCTCTCTGGCAGTAGATACGGACGGGGTCACAGGGTCATGGAAACGCATGATCGTGTGATCAAGTCTATTTGCTATTCCATGCCAAATTGTCAACAATTGAAAAGCTAAGGGAACTTGATTAGTTAAAAGAATTGTGGGCAGAGCTTATAGCTCTCCTCACAATTGTCTATAAAACCATCTCGAACAGCTTTGGCAGAGAGAGAGAGCCTGGTTGGTTACTATTGAGACTAGCGTCTCTGTGTTGGTTATACTGTCGGCTCTTAGATGTAATTAAATACTATTAAGACTTTTTTGTTGCTGTGATTACGTCCGGAGAGCCTGGCCGAGTCCACATCGTAGCAACGGACGTCGTTTGGTGCCTATGATTACCAGGATCAACCTTTGGTTAAGTCGCAGACACAACGCAATGGAAGGATTGGAGGTAGGAACACTTTCTTTGATTTACTAATGTTTGTGTCACAAATATTTTATTTTTCACATGGAAAATGAAGTACATGCTGGCTGATGAGTGTTCTCTAACTACCTGTGGTTCTAAAATAATGTAGATAAATAACTTACTGCAATACTGTACGTGACCTGTGCTGGAGTATAATGAATATTTGAACCAATGCCATATAAGTCCATACATTTTCACCATGAGTTAGGTGCATTAAAATCCATTAAAATCTGACACTACACAATGGATGAACATGATTACATTGTCATTATAAGTGAAACACATGTCCGCATATACTAGAAGTGCACACTGAATATGTCTTAAAACAGATATTAAATATAATTGGAATGTGAAGCTTGTCAACATTGTCTATTGTTTTGACAAATCGCGTGAAACGTTTATGAATAGGCTGCTGGTTAAAACACAACAGCTGTTTGCATACTACACTGCACTGTATACTCACATAGTTTAGTACACGTGTAAATGTATATAAGGTGTTACGGATCTGTACATTTTTCAAAGCAAACTGTTTATAATTGGAACCAAATTCTACCTGTAGTGTTCACTATAAAATCAGCATATAACATCCACTAGTAGCACATTATGTAAGACAGTGAGTGAAATATTAAATACATTTTTGGCACGTAATGTTAAAAAAAAGTCACATTAAAAGTACACCAATTTCAACATAATTTAATATAAGTATGAAAGTCATGTATCTTATTTTAGATGTATGGTGTTCTGTAAGAGATATTTAAAGGGAGGCAACCAGTATTATTCAAGATCATGTATTTTAACAATGTTTGTCCGTAATTTTAATTGAGTACAAATAGCACCAACATGATAGACCAATCAGTTATTACCGACCAACCCATGTACGGAGGTCAAAATGAGGGTATGTCACCTTCTCAACCTCAGCCGCAACCTATTGACCCCACTGAAGCTGCGTTTCAAGCAATCAGGAATGATGTACGTCATGTGTCACTAATTCTAGGATGCCAGGGGGTTGCTAATACAATAAAAATCATTCGAGGGAGTCCCGAAATTATACCATGATTGGATCAGAGAAATAGAGAAATTAATGGTTTTCGCGTCTGACCAAGATTGTGTTATGTTAGTGTATCAAACATCCCGGGGCCCGGTAACAGGTTTTATACAAAGATATAGGGAGGAACATCCAGGTGTCAATTGGGTTACTTTAAAACAGGAATTGGCCAAACGGTTTAGTGAAATCCCTGATAAACAATTAGCCCTTACTTTGCTCCGACAAATCAAACAGAAGTTGGGTGAAAACATATACGTATATGTTGAAAGGTTACGATCATTCGCAGAAGCTGGTTAACAAGATCTTAATGCACCCGATGTCCAGAATCAATTGGTAGATATTTTTGTGAACGGCCCATAAATAACGAAACGTTAAAAGTTACTATTTTAAGAAAAGAGCCACATAGATTAAGTGACGCCGTAGATATTGCCACTAAGGAACTCAATTTGAGACACCGAGTTGCCGTTGCAGGAGGTCAAACTAATCCTAAATTTCACTATTCGCAGAGTAGGGCATTAGAGGACCACCCCATTCAAAGTCAGACTAGACAGAGTGAAGGTCATATCCCCATGGAAATTAATCAGTCCAGGTGTAGATATTGTTATAAATGCCAGGGGAGAGGGCACCATCCAAAGGACTGTTGAATTGTCCGCAATGTGGGGGTAACTTGCTATGAATGTGGGCAGCAAGGCCACATGACAAGGAAATGTGGGCAAACCCGACAACGTAGGGTCACGTATTTTAAGTGTGGTGAAGTAGGCCACATTTCTCCTGAGTGTGGAGGTAAAGCGATGTATAGAAACATTGACCTAAACGGTGGTAAGCAGAGCGTACCAGGTCAAAGAGGTCAAATGCGGGGAAACTAGGACGCTCTTTCTATGGTGAGGTCGGTAGAAAGAGTAGAAAGAATAATAAAACCGACATATCTAGAGATAATCTCAACATAAATGGAAAACCTGTAACTATAAAATGTTTCGGGACGTCCTAATTCATGTATGTTGTCCATTGATGACCACAAGTATAGAAGTCTCGTAGATAGTGACACATTTCGATTATGTATGAAAGGGTATATAAGGGGCTGAAAAATAAGCCTAGATTAATCAAAAGGCCCATTAACTTACAAACAGCAGGTTCTACTCCCTTATGCACCCTCGGATGCATAATTATTAAAATGAAAATCGGTGGTACCGTAGTGTTTCAAGAGTTTTGCGTTGTAAAGTCGGTCAACCATAACCTTATCCTAGGGTTAGATTTCCTCCAAAAGAATAATGTCAGGCTTTATTTTGACCTAAAATGTATGAGAATACAGGGGAAAACGTATGTTAGGTTAGAAGAGGATATTCACATTGCTACTACAGTTAGAATGAAATATACTCAAGTAATAAAACTAAATAGTGCAACAATTTGCTATGGTAAAGTCCGAGAGCATCATAATTTAAAAGTAGGCGATTTATTTCAAATTTCCGAAATAGACAGATGTTTTATTGTAAATGAACCATTATAATATAATTATAAATTCAGTGACTAGGCTGCCGAAAAATAGGATTGTGCCAAACAAAACGAACACATTTTACAGAATACGTAGTCATGGCCTTGTAGCGCAACTTTCAAGTGCATCTGATACAAATGTCAAAAATGTCAACACCCTATTTGATAAAAGTCAACTTCCCAAGGTCATAGATTTGCTAGAGTTGGATGCACCTGACGAATATAGATCAAATCTGAAAAAACTGGTCATGAAAAACCGGGATTTATTTGCAAGTAGTGACTCAGAACTAGGTCATACAAACGTTGTAAAAATGAAAGTAGATGTGGGAAACCATGAAACCATTAAATTGAGACCGTACAGGGCTCCCATAAACAATAGGCAAATAATTAGTAAAGCAATTGACGAAATGCTAGACGCAGGTGTCATTCATAGATCTAGGTCATCATGGTCTTTTCCTGTCGTTATTGTTGATAAAAAGGATGGAACAAAAAGGTTTTGTGTAGATGTTCGAAAATTAAACCAGATAACAAAGAAAAATGCGTCCCCTTTGCCTTTGATAGATGAGTTTAGATTAGACAAGAGCTATTGGTTATTAGCAAGTTGCCATTGATCCTAAAGATCAAGAGAAAACGGCCTTTACCACTTTCAAAGACCTATACGAGTTCAGGGTAATGCCCTTTGGCCTTTCAAATGCCCTTGCTATATTCCAGGAACTTATGTCGGTCGTACTTCAAGGTTACAGCGACTTTAGTACTGCGTACTTAGATGACATTTTGATATTTAGTTCAACCTTTGAGGAACACATGTAGCACATTTTTTACGTTCATACCATCTAAAACTGAAGTTGAAAAAGTGCAGTTTCCTACCAACAGAAACACGATACTTAGGATTTACGATCAATGAAGTGGCATCAAGCCAGATCAGAAAAAGGTTGAAGCAATTAGAACTTTGCCTACTCCTACTTGTGTGAGGGAGGTCAGGTCATTCTTAGGAATGAGTTCATATTATCGTCGGTTCCTTCCAAACTATTCTCAAATAGCGGAGCCAATCATAGCGTTGACAAGAAAACATGCATACTTTAAATGGACCAATGTACATCAAAAGGCTTTTGATTATCTGAAAGAAAGCTTAGCCAGTGTCCCACTCTTAACTTATCCCAACTCTAGTCTACCTTATACATTGTACACAGATGCAAGCGACACTTGTGTTGGGTCATGTCTCACTCAAATGTGTGAGGGGAGAGAGAAGCCTATATACTACTTGTCTCACAAGCTTAGCAGAAGTCAATGCAAATGGTCAACAGTTGAAAGAGAAGCTTATGAAATACATTATGCATTATCAAAACTTGATTACTATTTACACAATGCACAATTTGTAATCAAAACAGATCATAAGCCTCTCAAATTATTACAAGTATGTGTATGTCGTTCATTGCATTGCGCATAATTTAGAACTCGCTGTATGCGATGCCAAGAATGGGTGCGACTATCTAGCTGAGAAAGTTCGAAAAGGAATTTTCCAGCTGTAATACTATTCCCCTAAACGTAGACGAGAACTGTATAAGATTGCGGTGTCGCTGGATCAGGAACTGAAACACTGGCGGTGTGCAGAAGATACGATGGGTTGCCAGTCAGAATCGTGCCCTGAAGGCGTTACATGACAACTATGACATCACCATGACACACCACCAGGAAATAATATCGGCGGGTAATTCTGACGCATCCAACAAAGCTAAGAACTACATGAATGAAATGAAAACCGAACGATTCCTGACATTTCTGCATTTCATGATTGACTGGACCAATTGACTTGCAGAGGTGTCCGTACTGTTCCAGGAGAGAAAAAGTCTCATATGTGAAGTTGCGAAGAAGAGAAAGTCAGCAACATGAAAGTTAGAAAGGGGAAAGCTCTGCGAAAGTTCCTGTCTGATAGTGAAGATGGAGAGTTCAGGGGAAAACCGATGACTCACAAACACACCGAGCTACAGCACGACACATCAGGTAGAATCAAAGCAGACCTCAACGAATTTCTGACTGCTGCGGAAACATTCATCGAAGAACGATTTGTGAAGCATATAGAAGGTGAACCACACTCGTTGTTCAGCGTATTTGACTTCCATATATGGCCGAACAAGGATAGCGACAAGGATGAGTTCAGGGCGTTTAGTGATGACGACATTGAAAAACTGTTCACGATGTATGCGCCGTTGCTGACTGATGCTGAAAAAGAGGCGGGACCAGACGAGTGGCTGGACTTGAAAATGTACATTTCCAGAAATGTAAAGAGATCAGTTGTTGATGCCTATGCAAATATTTTGGCGAACCAGGACGTGGAGCATCTGAAGAACATACGCCCTCTGGTACAGATACTGTTGACAATTTCCCCCAACGACCGCAGAGTGCGAACGGGGCTTCAGTAAGATGAACCAGATCAAAACGGACACCAGAACGTCACTCAAGCAGAGCACTGTCTCCAGTCTGATGCGTATCAACCTGGATGGAATAGCTCTCAAGGACTACAACCCAACTAAAAGTATTGTGCACTGGTTGAATACTCGGAATGGGAAGCAGGCACACAAGAGGGCATGTGTGTCCAGATACGAGGAAACGGACAATTCATAGTGATAATACTAGCCCAGATAATGAGCCAGCGGTAGCGGGAACAAGTGTTGACTAAATTGAATATCCCATTAGGTTCGAGTCTGCACAACGGTTAGCTCTCGATCTGTGACTGAAGCTTACTGAATGTCTGATCAGTTATCGTATCCCCGTGGCTAAGCTCAGACATGATGTAGCTAATTGATATGATTGAGAGTTGTAGACTCAGTTTGAGATATGTGCAAGGCTGTACACCAATGTTGTGACCAAAACGGTTACCTGAATGTGTCGTGTAATAATAATTGTATGATGCGTGCATTACTACATGTATCCTCAACAGGCCAGTTGATTACAAGTCTTAGTTAATTTTGTTTCTGAATACAAATGTGTATAAACCATACGAATATAAACCATGCTAGTTTGTGTACCTTAATCAAAATTCTTGTGGAAGTCGTGATAGCGCAGTGGATGCGCGTTCGCTTCAGGTGCGAAAGGTCCGGAGTTCGAGCCCCGCTGGAGCCGTTACGATTGTGCCCTTAGGCAAGGCATTTAATTTCCACGTTGACTCTTCTCTCTCCCACGTGGCGATGGATTCCATCAGGAATGAGGTCTCGAGAGTGATCAATATAAGTTTAAGAACTTGTTTCGCAATCGAGCTAAAATAAATTTGTATAAATTAAAAATCAAAATTCTAAATACATGTAGTAACATAATTGAACTTATTAATAAATTAATCGGCAATTCTGACGATTTTTAAATTTTCCTAAAATACATGGGACGAGCGGTTGTCCAATATGGATGAGTTGAACTGTGGCACTACTCGCCCATTAGGACGAGTAAGAAATAAAAATTTGCCGAGGCCTGTATAATTGACAAGCAAAGACATAGTGTTCTGTAGACTTTACTTCACCACATCTACCAAGTGGACTTTCAATGATGTTTTTTGAAAGCAAATGTTCGTTTAATATACTGCAGTACTATTTCATCGGGAAAGGAGACATAAACATATTCCACACCAGATTGAGAACCTAAAGCTTAAGGAATTGCAATGGCGAGAAAGACAGGAGAGGGGAACTAGGTAATTTTCAATGGGAATAGCAACAAGATCATTATGAATTTTATAGGGAATGTAGCATGTCTGTAACACTAGAGGTACGATAGAAGTTAGCCTTTATCCAATGGGCTGCTCTTCGTTGGACACCTTCAATATGGTATATCAATATTAGCATAGACATATATTGTTTGTTTATTTTTGCGGTTTAGTTTGTTGCCAGGTTACAGGCTAGTAGTTGCCAGGTTACATGCTAGTAGTTACCAGGTTACATGCCTGTAGTTACCAGGTTACATGCCAGTAGTTACCAGGTTACATGCCAGTAGTTACCAGGTTACATGCCAGTAGTTACCAGGTTACATGCCAGTAGTTACCAGGTTACATGCCAGTAGTTACCAGGTTACATGCCAGTAGTTACCAGGTTACATGCCAGTAGTTACCAGGTTACTGCCAGTAGTTCCAGTTACATGCCAGTAGTTACCAGGTTACATGCCAGTAGTTACCAGGTTACATGCCAGTAGTTACCAGGTTACATGCCAGTAGTTACCAGGTTACATGTCAGTAGTTACCAGGTTACATGCCAGTAGTTACAAGGTTACATGCCAGTAGTTAACAGGTTACATGCCAGTAGTTACCAGGTTACACGCCAGTAGTTACCAGGTTACATGCCAGTAGTTACCAGGTTACATGCCAGTAGTTACCAGGTTACATGTCAGTAGTTACCAGGTTACACGCCAGTAGTTACCAGGTTACATGCTAGTAGTTACCAGGTTACATGCCAGTAGTTACCAGGTTACATGCCAGTAGTTACCAGGTTACATGCTAGTAGTTACCAGGTTACATGCCAGTAGTTACCAGGTTACATGCCAGTAGTTACCAGGTTACATGCTAGTAGTTACCAGGTTACATGCTAGTAGTTACCAGGTTACATGCCAGTAGTTACCAGGTTACATGCCAGTAGTTACCAGGTTACATGCTAGTAGTTACCAGGTTACATGCTAGTAGTTACCAGGTTACATGCTAGTAGTTACCAGGTTACATGCCAGTAGTTACCAGGTTACACGCCAGTAGTTACCAGGTTACACGCCAGTAGTTACCAGGTTACATGCCAGTAGTTACCAGGTTACATGCCAGTAGTTACCAGGTTACATGCCAGTAGTTACCAGGTTACATGCCAGTAGTTACCAGGTTACATGCCAGTAGTTACCAGGTTACATGTCAGTAGTTACCAGGTTACATGCCAGTAGTTACCAGGTTACATGCCAGTAGTTACCAGGTTACATGCCAGTAGTTACCAGGTTACATGCCAGTAGTTACCAGGTTACATGCTAGTAGTTACCAGGTTACATACCAGTAGTTACAAGGTTACATGCCAGTAGTTACGAGGTTACATGCCAGTAGTTACCAGGTTACATGCTAGTAGTTACCAGGTTACATACCAGTAGTTACCAGGTTACATGCCAGTAGTTACCAGGTTACATGCTAGTAGTTACCAGGTTACATGCTAGTAGTTACCAGGTTACATGCTAGTAGTTACCAGGTTACATGCTAGTAGTTACCAGGTTACATGCTAGTAGTTGCCAGGTTACATGCTAAATGTTGAGAAAATCTATTGGAAAGTCGTATTGGTGCTTGCAAATTAGTGATCTGCAAAATCACATCTGAACTAAATTTAAGTATCTCTTATTTACTAGTTATTATTCCATATGCTTGATAACATTAAAACAAATATCCTAGATATTGACAATCATAATTATGATGTCCTGGCTGGGCCAGTGATTTATGATAATATGCGTTTTACGTTTATTTATCGTCGCTACCGGTTGCCCATATGAGCGACGCTTCCTGAAGAGATTAGTCATTTTAGATTTTTGGAGGATAGTGCAATGATACAGACAGATACCCATTCCAGAATCTCTCTGGTTCTTTTACGTGTACGGTGTAAAACACCGACACGAGACCTCGGCTTAAAGTACCATCTGAAATACTGTTAATTTTATTAGGGTCAGACGGGGGATCGAACGTGCGATCCCTGGATTACCAGTCCAGCGTGTTACCACTGGACTACAGCTCCGTCTGTGGTGATAATGTTTCTTCTACAATTGTTTTTGTAGTAACACCACCCTGTACGTACCAATCGCATTTAGGGATATCTAACTTAATCAATGCATTACAGAGCTGTTGTGCAATGTAACCTTTCTCTATAAATATTTGAATGCAAAATTCTCCAGATATTTGCTTCAATGCGTTCGAAAGATGAAAATGTAAATGCTTTTCCAAATCCAAAGAATCTGTCCCAACTATATCTATGTTGTACGATGCTGGTGGATTTGCACAGTTATAGTTACACATGGCAGTTAAAAGTCCAGAGTAAATGCCGTCTTTCGCCGTTTTACTAAAGCTAGAATAGAACGTTGTGCACCTGAATGGAATGAAGTCCAATAATATTATGTCACTCGGAAACAAGAATTCCTTCGTACTGCCACACTTGATTAACTTTCTCAAATCAGCCATAGTGACGTCATATATTGCGTCATTAAGATGTGAATGGTCTTGGTATGGATGCAGAAGTCCGGTCAAGCGTGTTCTTACTTCTTTTGATATCAGTCCAGCATAGTGTAGCTGAAATATTATTGAAACAATTCAGCTTTCCAAGATTTGCAATGCATAATTGGCAATGACGCTATGTGTATATAACCGGAACTATATTACAGGAAATAAAAATCGTTACTATGTATTCTAGGGATCTTTCAATGTAAAAATGTAATATGAGTTTGTTTATGTTTAATCTTTTTTTATTGCATTGATCATAACCTACAAAGCATAGCAACTTATAGCATGATATTTATAGTTATTGCATTTCCTTCGATGAACGTACCCTCGAGTTTCTGGTTTCCATTATGATAAGAAATGACCAGCATTCAACAGTACGAATGTTAAAAATACATAGTTTCTAAATGAATCATGTAAATAAATTACCTTACCTCTTTTATTCCAAAGAATAAGAAATGATTTCCCCGGCCTCCATCCGTACCGTACCGTAGTTATCACCACAATATCAATGTGCACTGTTCAAATCAAATCAAATCAAATGTATTCACTCAGTGCATCATACATGATACAAACATGAGGTATATATATAGTAATACGGTTTTAAACAGCGGTACATAGCAAATCTAATTTACAGAGAGCAAACAGAATATGTTTCGTAAAACGTAACCATCTATTGTTTACACTTTATTTAAATAATTTGACTAGATATATTTGTGTTGTCGTATTACAGATTGGTTTAATTTTTTTCCAGTGCGAACAGTGCAGATAATAATCAGACTCTTTTTTTCTGGTAAATGAACTTTCAGACCGTTAACCCCAAGTTAGTACAATAATGGTACATACGATCTAAATTATGTGTGCAGCTTACATCACACTAACTGTGTTGTGTGAACTAGGAAATGTGAATTCATAAGGTTAAGACATAAGTAACATTCCAAAGCTCTCACTGTATCATTGCACTATCCTCCACAAATCTAAAACGACTAATATCTTGGCAACCGGTAACTTGGCAATATGGGCAACCGGTAACGACGATAAATAAACGTAAAACATACAAAGGTGTTTCATTTATTCTTACTAATTTACAATGAACTAATGTCATAAGATCATTATCTCCAGAACTGTTTTTCAGTTTTTTTTTGACATCATAATTCAACTTTGTTTCATTTTCCTCTTTGCCTCTAGTGTATATTGTCATCGGACATATTCCTGAGCTAAATTCCACGCGGCGCTGATGAAACAACGTCACACAGGGGGCATTTCAACGTAATTAGCTGGCGTTAATAACGTTACATAATGTCACAGGTCTCACAACCTCGAGTTCTATAGACAGATAGACACTTTATTTCAAAACCAGTATGCTAAAAAAGCGCATGTGGTCATATTATTTCCTCCTCTCTTGAAGAACACAACGCATGGAAGTCGTGATAGCGCAGTGGATGCGCGTTCGCTTCAGGTGCGAAAGGTCCGGAGTTCGAGCCCCACTGGAGCCGTTACGATTGTGCCCTTAGGCAAGGCATTTAATTCCACGATGCCTTTTCTCTCTCCCTCGTGGCGATGGATTCCATCAGGAATGAGGTCTCGAGAGTGATTTATATAAGTTGAAATAACTTGTTTCGCAATCGAGCTAAAATAAATTTGTATAAACTAATAAACGCATTACCAGACAGTTCAATACCAATATGTCAGCCGTACTTCCGGTCAATATCTATACTATGGAATTGTGTGCAGTAATTGTTCATGTTCACTCGGGTATATAGCACTAGCACCCGGCGCCCCCCCCCCCTAAAATCGCCGGAGCATAGGTAACTAATGTGCCGTATTTTGCGTTTAAAATGTAATATGCCAACAAAATTCTCGCGGCGCTCGTACAATATATTTTATAACTGATTTGTTGATAAATGTGCGCCTACGGTGTCTGCAACAGATATGCCAAACCGTCATTTGTTTGAGTCTGTGTCGCATGTTCAAATCCGTCCCGGCAACTATCCGCACTTGACATTCTGTAGAGGATGACGTCACTCGATGCTGTCAATCTAGTCTATCAAAACAATAATGGAAGCCTGCCACTCTGTCAGACACTTTATCTAAGACATGCTCCATTTGGAACATTTTGACATTGATGCTATTGACATCTGTTACTTCTGCCAGTATGGAACGTTGTAATTCTTCTTTGCGTTTCATTAAAAATGCACACAGAAGTAGGCCTACAATAGATTTAACGCTTTAATGCTGTTCACAGAGATATCGAACTTGATTTTGAAGAAATTATCAATATTTGCACAATGAAGATATTAGTATGTAAACCTGTATTTGTGTCAAATATCTAGATAGGAAATACCTACGACGTATGCTACTTTTAGATCAACTTGCACAATAAAGATACTAGTATGTAAACCTGTATTTGTGTCGAATTATATATGTATACTTTTTTTTTTTTAATCTACGCCGCCCCCCCCCCCCTAAGCCGAAATCCTGCAACCGCCCCTGATTAAAAGAATACACCAGAATGCCCAGAATGCACCTGGTGGATCCATTGTTTTCAACCCTAGATGCTACCTTCAAATAGATTGGGCCCCCCTAACGCCAAATCCTGTAACCGCCCCTGTATAGTATGAATTGTGTTTCCGGAACAGGGTATGCAATAATAGCTATAGAAATGTGGGTTGAAATTTAGGTATACATGGGTGAAAAATACCTGGTGTTGCCCGCCGCCCCCTCCCGAAATGGTGATCAACGTTATTAAAATGTTGTACTACATGTACTAGGTACGGAGCACGATGCCGAGTTCACATTCACCACATGCTCAACCACCAAAAGTGTGTACCTCTAACCTAGGACCCCCTTGTATCATGTTAAAAATATAGAGGGGGAGGGCGACCTTAGGATAGAGGTACAAGCCACCAAAAGCTGTGTACCTTTATCCTAGGACCGGACCCCCGCATCATCTATATTTTAAAAAAATTAAATTATAGAGGTGGGGATCTTATATTAGAGGTACAACCCACAAAGTCATGTACCTCTATCAAAGGACCCCGCCACACATCTTCTATATCTAAAAAAAAAGTTTATAAATAGAGGTGGGTGATCCTAGAATAGCGGTACATGGCTTTTGGTGTCTTAATTTATTAAATTTCAAGTACATGTGGTTAAGCACCTCCAACCAAGGGAGATACAAATAAAACACAAAGCGCCATTTGGAAATCACCCACCGAGAGCCCCTCGATAAATGTTCACGCAGTCACATAAGTGACGTCATATTGTGTATATATCCTATATTCCTCTAGTGTCCTCAAATCGTCTTCGTTTTCGTTACCCCGGAAGTATTTACAATACTGCATGCGTTCGGTGTTTTCTGACGCCACCAACCAGGAAGAGAGACTGTCAACAGTCATTTTCAATAATTTGGCAACAAAATGCTCCGTATAATCATTGGAGGCGTAAGTAATCGGTTATTTTCCTTGTATTGGTATAAAACATGCTATCTTTCATAATGCAATATTACATCACCATTTTTCCATTGGATTTGCTGCCAAATATTTATTTTCGTAAACATATGTTTTAGCTGTATACATTTTATTGTGTTATTTTACATAAACATATATTTTACATAAACATATATTTTCGTAAACATATGTTCTAGCTGTATAACTGTAGCCTTATACCCTCCAGCTAACAAACAACTTCATTGATAATGTAGGTCTGGTCCTGGACCTGTCCTGAGTGAGCTGGAGGAGGCTAGGCTGGTTGCCCACGTAACGGAAATGGCAACGGTCGGCTATCCCTATACCAGAGCGGAGGTAATCAATGTGGCCTCAGAGTTTGCTTCCTGTTTGGGTAAGAGGAATAGAGACACACCATTAAGGTATATAAATGGTTTTATGCCTTTTTAAGTAGGTGGCCAGAATTGAAAGTGCAGCGACCTAAAACCATATCAGAACTAAGGGCAAAAGCAACGTCATGATAGAGTGTCAGTAACTATTTCAGTGAACTTGACAACATCATGGAGACATACAATTTAAAGCAAAGTCCTGAATTCATATAAAATGTTCGACGAGTAAGGTGTTCAACAAAACTTTAAGCCCACCCATGTTGTTGGTATCCGAGACGGCACCACCTATGCCATTACATCGACGAGGTCGACAATAACGACTATACTTGGTTGTGGTAATGCAATGGGGCAACAAATATCACAGGTTGTGGTAATGCAATGGGGCAACAGGTACTACCATTCGTTTTGCAGGTATCTATTTTATAATCATTTTTTTCTTCTTTTTTTTAAAATTTATTTTACAACGATTGCAAAATAAGCTTTAATTTATATTAATCACTCTCGTTAAAATGTTATAATCAGTCCACCATTAGTTCATTAATCATGTCATTCCATTATTAATTTTCTTTTTATATAATTCTAGTCTGTGTTGTTGTATTTTGTTAAGTAAAATTAAAAATTAACAACATAAAAGCATGGCTTTTTAAGTTACATTGTTCCTGCGGTGCCCCAGCCAGGTGCCATTCTATTCAGTTCTGTACTTGTTGGTGTACTTCAGGAGCCAGGATGAGAACAAGAGTTGGTGGAAGGTGCTACACCTCCCATGTGACATTCTATTCAGTTCTGTACTTGTTGGTGTACTTCAGGAGCCAGGATGAGAACAAGAGTTGATGGAAGGTGCTTCACCTCCCAGGTGACATTCTATTCCGTTCTGTACTTGTTGGTGTACTTCAGGAGCCAGGATGAGGACAATAGTTTGATGGAATGTGCTTCACACTCCCATGTGACATTCTCTACAGTTCTGTCATTGTTGGGTACTTCAGAGCCATGATGAGAACAGAGTTTATGGAATGCTTCACCTCCCAGTGACATTCTATCAGTTCTGTACTATTGGTGTACGTCGAAGCCAGCTTAGACACCTAGTTGATGAAGGTCTTCATCCTCCCAGGTGACATTCTATTCTTCTGTACTTGTTGGTGTACTTCAGGAGCCCGGATGAAACAAGATTTGATGGAAGGTGCTCACCTCCCATGTGGCCATTCTATTCATTCTGTACTTGTTTGGTGTACTTCAGGAGCCAGATGAGAACACGATTTGAATGGAAGGTGCCTTCACCTCCCATGGTGCATTCTATTCATTCTGTACTTGTTGTTGTACTTCAGGAGCCAGGATGAGAACAAGAGTTGATGGAAGGTGCTTCACCTCCCAGGTGCCATTCTATTCAGTTCTGTACTTGTTGGTGTACTTCAGGAGCCAGGATGAGAACAAGAGTTGATGGAAGGTGCTTCACCGCCCAGGTGACACTCTATTCAGTTCTGTACTTGTTGGTGTACTTCAGGAGCCAGGATGAGAACAAGAGTTGATGGAAGGTGCTTCACCTCCCAGGTGCCATTCTATTCAGTTCTGTACTTGTTGGTGTACTTCAGGAGCCAGGATGAGAACAAGAGTTGATGGAAGGTGCTTCACCGCCCAGGTGACACTCTATTCAGTTCTGTACTTGTTGGTGTACTTCAGGAGCCAGGATGAGAACAAGAGTTGATGGAAGGTGCTTCACCTCCCAGGTGCCATTCTATTCAGTTCTGTACTTGTTGGTGTACTTCAGGAGCCAGGATGAGAACAAGAGTTGATGGAAGGTGCTTCACCTCCCAGGTGACATTCTATTCAGTTCTGTACTTGTTGGTGTACTTCAGGAGCCAGGATGAGAACATCGTTGATGGAAGGTGCTTCGCCTGGAGTACAGGGTACTGTTACCACTTCTGGATGGTCCAATGGGGAAGTATTCCAGAATTACCTGGAAATCCATTTAGTCAGATATGCCACTGGAACGCGTCCACTTCTCTTGTATGATGGTCATTGGTCACATCTTTCACCATTGACTGGGCCATAAACATGAACATTATTTTGTATGTTTTTCCACCACACACATCCCATATTTTACAGCCTATGGATGTTTGGTGCTTTGGCAAAATATACAGCACTGAATTTAAAAAGTTTCACTGGAATACATACATGTATGGTGGTGGATAGGTACAGTGTGTGCTCTATATCATGCAACGCATATGCATCTGTACTTTCTGCCACTAATTTGCAGTTCGCATTCAGAAGGTCAGGGATTTTCCCATTCCAGCCAGAGGTGGTGGACACTGGTTTATTTGAAATGAACCAGTTGAGGTCTGAAATGCAGGCAGACATGGCAGGCGAACAATACATGCAGGTAGATGACCATGATCAGTCGGAACCACTCGACCCGCTCTATAATGCTCCTGCGACGGTCCCATTTGCTGATGATGAACCATTAATTGCAGTTCCACTTGTCCTGATTAATGTAGATAGTCCAGTTTGTGATCCATCTGTCTCATCTGAGACAAACAATAGTACCCGTAGGCCTATAGTTGACAATTTCTTTAAAAGAAAAAAACAGACCAGTATTCAAGCCACCATATAAATCTGAAAGGAGATCATTGAGTGAAATTAGTAGTACATGCGTCTCTTTGGGTGTTGTGTATACGTCATCACTTGTTGCGTATACGTCACCACCACCACTACAGAGCTCTTTGTATGTTGTGTATACGTCATCACTTGTTGCGTATACGTCACCACCACCACTACCGAGCTCTTTGCTTTTTTTGGTATACGCGTCACTATATAGCATATTGGTAATAGCTTTATAAATAGCGATCTCGTACCATTCTATAAATATAGACTACGAACCGATCCATAAATAACCAACGCTTCTATATAAATATAGACCGATTAGAACGGTCTCAGTCCTCAAGCGGCTTCAACGAATATACGTGTAAGTTCATTATATTATTCGAGCTAGGCGTACGTTTTTATCGAGTAAGAAATCATAATTACAAACTTAACCTATGTACGAAAATGAATAATATATATCCTTACGTTAACGTCCATAAAAACGCGATAAATTATTAATAATCCGTAATGTACGTTTTAGAAGGGCATGTCACTAGACATAGCCATAGCGTATATGAAACACGTGGTGTTCCATGCCCTGTAACATAATTAACTGAATCCAAGCGGTATGAGGTTATATGTTTGTCAGGTGACCCTAAATAACCTTATCTAGAAATGCGAGAGAAATACACGGAGCACAGCTACAACCGTACGATACATCTCAGTTTAGCCACCTCACACCACACCATCACTACAGAAAATGAAGTCGAAACCGTTTGCAACAGTATTTACTACAACATACGTCATTAGTGTCATGGAATGCCATAGAAATGCATAAGCACGGAACCAAACACTGACGCACGTTAATTCTCTGCTCGGAATGCCTCCAATAATGAATCCAAACGGCATGAGGTTATATGTTTGCCAGTTGACCCTAAATAATCTTATCCGGGAATGCGAGAAATATTTATAAACATCACCAGACAGTAGGTACACACCATGAACACAGCATGGAACCAAACACTGACGAGAGCGTACATAACTTAATCCTCAGTTAATTGGTCTTAATTGATGAGATGTAGCTGATCCTATAGCCTCAATGAGAACGAACTATTTATTTCTGTCTGCTTATCAACTCGAAGGTATTTTCCATGCAACATTATTAGACTCGTTTCAAGTTTGATTTATTTGACATCTTGCCACGCGTACATTTGAATCGCAAAACCCACGCTGTATCTCAGCGGGAGGTCGATTTTGTTAAATGTCAAACACTCTTTTCGCTATCTAGCTAACATAAATTTGTAATTACAGCCCCAGGTTCAATAAAATAATACACGCGTTCATAAAATATTACGTTAGTGTGTGTGCGTGTGTGCGTG
>CM026403.1:9071348-9105247 GCA_014843695.1 Archivesica marissinica
CATCATGCAGTCACTGGTTGGTACACTGTAAGCATGCATCATGCAGTCACTTGTTGGTACACTGTAAGCATGCAGTCACTGGTTGGTACACTGTAAGCATGCATCATGCAGTCACTGGTTGGTACACTGTAAGCATACAGTCACTGGTTGGTACACTGTAAGCATACATCATGCAGTCACTGGTTGGTACACTGTAAGCATACATCATGCAGTCACTGGTTGGTACACTGTAAGCATACATCATGCAGTCACTGGTTGGTACACTGTAAGCATGCATCATGCAGTCACTGGTTGGTACACTGTAAGCATACATCATGCAGTCACTGGTTGGTACACTGTAAGCATGCATCATGCAGTCACTGGTTGGTACACTGTAAGCATACATCATGCAGTCACTGGTTGGTACACTGTAAGCATGCATCATGCAGTCACTGGTTGGTACACTGTAAGCATGCATCATGCAGTCACTGGTTGGTACACTGTAAGCATGCATCATGCAGTCACTGGTTGGTACACTGTAAGCATGCATCATGCAGTCACTGGTTGGTACACTGTAAGCATGCATCATGCAGTCACTGGTTGGTACACTGTAAGCATGCATCATGCAGTCACTGGTTGGTACACTGTAAGCATGCATCATGCAGTCACTGGTTGGTACACTGTAAGCATGCATCATGCAGTCACTGGTTGGTACACTGTAAGCATGCATCATGCAGTCACTAGTTGGTACACTGTAAGCATGCATCATGCAGTCACTGGTTGGTACACTGTAAGCATGCATCATGCAGTCACTGGTTGGTACACTGTAAGCATCCAGTCACTGGTTGGTACACTGTAAGCATGCATCATGCAGTCACTGGTTGGTACACTGTAAGCATACAGTCACTGGTTGGTACACTGTAAGCATACATCATGCAGTCACTGGTTGGTACACTGTAAGCATACAGCATGCAGTCACTGGTTGATACACTGTAAGCATACATCATGCAGTCACTGATTGGTACACTGTAAGCATACATCATGCAGTCACTGGTTGGTACACTGTAAGCATACATCATGCATTCACTGATTGGTACACTGTAAGCATGCATCATGCAGCCACTGGTTGGTACACTGTAAGCATGCAGTCACTGGTTGGTACACTATAAGCATGCATCATGCAGTCACTGGTTGGTACACTGTAAGCATGCATCATGCAGCCACTTGTTGGTACACTGTAAGCATACATCATGCAGTCACTGATTGGTACACTGTAAGCATGCATCATGCAGTCACTGATTGGTACACTGTAAGCATACATCATGCAGTCACTGGTTGGTACACTGTAAGCATGCATCATGCAGCCACTGGTTGGTACACTGTAAGCATACATCATGCAGTCACTGGTTGGTACACTGTAAGCATGCATCATGCAGTCACTGGTTGGTACACTGTAAGCATGCATCATGCAGTCACTGGTTGGTACACTGTAAGCATGCATCATGCAGTCAGTGGTTGGTACACTGTAAGCATACATCATGCAGTCATTGGTTGGTACACTGTAAGCATGCATCATGCAGCCACTAGTTGGTACACTGTAAGCATGCATCATGCAGTCACTGGTTGGTACACTGTAAGCATACATCATGCAGTCACTGGTTGGTACACTGTAAGCATGCATCATGCAGCCACTGGTTGGTACACTGTAAGCATGCAGCCACTGGTTGGTACACTGTAAGCATGCATCATGCAGTCACTGGTTGGTACACTGTAAGCATGCAGTCACTGGTTGGTACACTGTAAGCATGCAGTCACTGGTTGGTACACTGTAAGCATGCATCATGCAGTCACTTGTTGGTACACTGTAAGCATGCATCATGCAGTCACTGGTTGGTACACTGTAAGCATGCATCATGCAGTCACTGGTTGGTACACTGTAAGCATGCAGCCACTGGTTGGTACACTGTAAGCATGCAGCCACTGGTTGGTACACTGTAAGCATGCATCATGCAGTCACTGGTTGGTACACTGTAAGCATGCAGCCACTGGTTGGTACACTGTAAGCATGCGGTCACTGGTTGGTACACTGTAAGCATGCATCATGCAGTCACTGGTTGGTACACTGTAAGCATACATCATGCTGTCACTGGTTGGTACACTGTAAGCATGCATCATGCAGTCACTGGTTGGTACACTGTAAGCATGCAGCCACTGGTTAGTACACTGTAAGCATGCAGTCACTGGTTGGTACACTGTAAGCATGCAGTCATTGGTTGGTACACTGTAAGCATGCATCATGCAGCCACTGGTTGGTACACTGTAAGCATGCAGTCATTGGTTGGTACACTGTAAGCATACATCATGCAGTCACTGGTTGGTACACTGTAAGCATACATCATGCAGTCACTGGTTGGTACACTTTAAGCATACACCATGCAGTCACTATTTGGTACACTGTAAGCATACACCATGCAATCAGTGGTTGGTACACTGTAAGTATGCATCATGTAGTCACTGGTTGGTACACTGTAAGCATACATCATGCAGTCACTAGTTGATACACTGTAAGCATACACCATGCAGTCACTGGTTGGTACACTGTAAGCATACATCATGCAGTCACTGATTGGTACACTGTAAGCATGCATCATGCAGTCACTGGTTGGTACACTGTAAGCATGCATCATGCAGTCACTGGTTGGTACACTGTAAGCATGCATCATGCAGTCACTGGTTGGTAAACTGTAAGCATGCATCATACAGTCAATAGTTGGTACACTGTAAGCATGCATCATGCAGTCACTGGTTGGTACACTGTAAGCATGCATCATGCAGTCACTGGTTGGTACACTGTAAGCATGCAGTCACTGGTTGGTACACTGTAAGCATGCATCATGCAGTCACTGGTTGGTACACTGTAAGCATACAGTCACTGGTTGGTACACTGTAAGCATACATCATGCAGTCACTGGTTGGTACACTGTAAGCATACAGCATGCAGTCACTGGTTGATACACTGTAAGCATACATCATGCAGTCACTGATTGGTACACTGTAAGCATACATCATGCAGTCACTGGTTGGTACACTGTAAGCAAACATCATGCATTCACTGATTGGTACACTGTAAGCATGCATCATGCAGCCACTGGTTGGTACACTGTAAGCATGCATCATGCAGTCACTGGTTGGTACACTGTAAGCATGCATCATGCAGCCACTGGTTGGTACACTGTAAGCATACATCATGCAGTCACTGATTGGTACACTGTAAGCATGCATCATGCAGTCACTGATTGGTACACTGTAAGCATACATCATGCAGTCACTGGTTGGTACACTGTAAGCATGCATCATGCAGCCACTGGTTGGTACACTGTAAGCATACATCATGCAGTCACTGGTTGGTACACTGTAAGCATGCATCATGCAGTCAGTGGTTGGTACACTGTAAGCATGCATCATGCAGTCACTGGTTGGTACACTGTAAGCATGCATCATGCAGTCAGTGGTTGGTACACTGTAAGCATACATCATGCAGTCATTGGTTGGTACACTGTAAACATGCATCATGCAGCCACTAGTTGGTACACTGTAAGCATGCATCATGCAGTCACTGGTTGGTACACTGTAAGCATACATCATGCAGTCACTGGTTGGTACACTGTAAGCATGCATCATGCAGCCACTGGTTGGTACACTGTAAGCATGCAGCCACTGGTTGGTACACTGTAAGCATGCATCATGCAGTCACTGGTTGGTACACTGTAAGCATGCAGTCACTGGTTGGTACACTGTAAGCATGCAGTCACTGGTTGGTACACTGTAAGCATGCATCATGCAGTCACTTGTTGGTACACTGTAAGCATGCATCATGCAGTCACTGGTTGGTACACTGTAAGCATGCATCATGCAGTCACTGGTTGGTACACTGTAAGCATGCAGCCACTGGTTGGTACACTGTAAGCATGCAGCATGCACTCACTGGTTGATACACTGTAAGCATACATCATGCAGTCACTGATTGGTACACTGTAAGCATACATCATGCAGTCACTGGTTGGTACAATGTAAGCATACATCATGCATTCACTGATTGGTACACTGTAAGCATGAATCATGCAGCCACTGGTTGGTACACTGTAAGCATGCATCATGCAGTCACTGGTTGGTACACTGTAAGCATGCAATCACTGGTTGGTACATTGTAAGCATACATCATTATACAGTCACTGGTTGGTACACTGTAAGCATGCAGTCACTGGTTGGTACACTGTAAACATACATCATGCAGTCACTGGTTGGTACACTGTAAGCATGCAGCCACTGGTTGGTACACTGTAAGGATACATCATGTAGTCACTGGTTGGTACACTGTAAGCATGCAGCCACTGGTTGGTACACTGTAAGCATACATCATGCAGCCACTGGTTGGTACACTGTAAGGATACATCATGTAGTCACTGGTTGGTACACTGTAAGGATACATCATGTAGTCAGTGGTTGGTACACTGTAAGCATACATCATGCAGTCACTGGTTGGTACACTGTAAGCATACATCATGCAGTCAGTGGTTGGTACACTGTAAGCATACATCATGCATTTACTGATTGGTACACTGTAAGCATGCATCATGCAGCCACTGGTTGGTACACTGTAAGCATGCATCATGCAGTCACTGGTTGGTACACTGTAAGCATGCAGTCACTGGTTGGTACATTGTAAGCATACATCATGCAGTCACTGGCTGGTACACTGTAATCATGCAGTCACTGGTTGGTACACTGTAAACATACATCATGCAGTCACTGGTTGGTACACTGTAAGCATGCAGCCACTGGTTGGTACACTGTAAGGATACATCATGTAGTCACTGGTTGGTACACTGTAAGCATGCAGCCACTGGTTGGTACACTGTAAGCATACATCATGCAGTCACTGGTTGGTACACTGTAAGGATACATCATGCAGTCACTGGTTGGTACACTGTAAGGATACATCATGTAGTCAGTGGTTGGTACACTGTAAGCATACATCATGCAGTCACTGGTTGGTACACTGTAAGCATACATCATGCAGTCACTGGTTGGTACACTGTAAGCATACATCATGCAGTCAGTGGTTGGTACACTGTAAGCATACATCATGCAGTCACTGGTTGGTACACGGTAAGCATACATCATGCAGTCACTGGTTGGTACACCATAAGCATACATCATGCAGTCACTGGTTGGTACACTGTAAGCATACATCATGCAGTCACTGGTTGGTACACTGTAAGCATGCAGTCACTGGTTGGTACACTGTAAGCATGCATCATGCAGTCACTGGTTGGTACACTGTAAGCATACAGTCACTGGTTGGTACACTGTAAGCATACATCATGCAGTCACTGGTTGGTACACTGTAAGCATACATCATGCAGTCACTGGTTGGTACACTGTAAGCATACATCATGCATTCACTGATTGGTACACTGTAAGCATGCATCATGCAGCCACTGGTTGGTACACTGTAAGCATGCATCATGCAGTCACTGGTTGGTACACTGTAAGCATGCAGTCACTGGTTGGTACATTGTAAGCATACATCATGCAGTCACTGGTTGGTACACTGTAAGCATGCAGTCACTGGTTGGTACACTGTAAACATACATCATGCAGTCACTGGTTGGTACACTGTAAGCATGCAGCCACTGGTTGGTACACTGTAAGGATACATCATGTAGTCACTGGTTGGTACACTGTAAGCATGCAGCCACTGGTTGGTACACTGTAAGCATACATCATGCAGCCACTGGTTGGTACACTGTAAGGATACATCATGTAGTCACTGGTTGGTACACTGTAAGGATACATCATGTAGTCAGTGGTTGGTACACTGTAAGCATACATCATGCAGTCACTGGTTGGTACACTGTAAGCATACATCATGCAGTCAGTGGTTGGTACACTGTAAGCATACATCATGCAGTCAGTGGTTGGTACACTGTAAGCATACATCATGCAGTCACTGGTTGGTACACGGTAAGCATACATCATGCAGTCACTGGTTGGTACACTGTAAGCATACATCATGCAGTCACTGGTTGGTACACTGTAAGCATGCATCATGCAGTCACTGGTTGGTACACTGTAAGCATGCATCATGCAGTCACTGGTTGGTACACTGTAAGCATGCATCATGCAGTCACTGGTTGGTACACTGTAAGCATGCATCATGCAGTCACTGGTTGGTACACTGTAAGCATACAGTCACTGGTTGGTACACTGTAAGCATGCATCATGCAGTCACTGGTTGGTACACTGTAAGCATGCATCATGCAGTCACTGGTTGGTACACTGTAAGCATGCATCATGCAGTCACTGGTTGGTACACTGTAAGCATGCATCATGCAGTCACTGGTTGGTACACTGTAAGCATGCATCATGCAGTCACTGGTTGGTACACTGTAAGCATGCATCATGCAGTCACTGGTTGGTACACTGTAAGCATGCATCATGCAGTCACTGGTTGGTACACTGTAAGCATGCATCATGCAGTCACTGGTTGGTACACTGTAAGCATGCATCATGCAGTCACTGGTTGGTACACTGTAAGCATGCATCATGCAGTCACTAGTTGGTACACCGTAAGCATGCATCATGCAGTCACTGGTTGGTACACTGTAAGCATGCATCATGCAGTCACTGGTTGGTACACTGTAAGCATGCATCATGCAGTCACTGGTTGGTAAACTGTAAGCATGCATCATACAGTCAATAGTTGGTACACTGTAAGCATGCATCATGCAGTCACTGGTTGGTACACTGTAAGCATGCATCATGCAGTCACTGGTTGGTACACTGTAAGCATGCAGTCACTGGTTGGTACACTGTAAGCATGCATCATGCAGTCACTGGTTGGTACACTGTAAGCATACAGTCACTGGTTGGTACACTGTAAGCATACATCATGCAGTCACTGGTTGGTACACTGTAAGCATACAGCATGCAGTCACTGGTTGATACACTGTAAGCATACATCATGCAGTCACTGATTGGTACACTGTAAGCATACATCATGCAGTCACTGGTTGGTACACTGTAAGCATACATCATGCATTCACTGATTGGTACACTGTAAGCATGCATCATGCAGCCACTGGTTGGTACACTGTAAGCATGCAGTCACTGGTTGGTACACTGTAAGCATGCATCATGCAGTCACTGGTTGGTACACTGTAAGCATGCATCATGCAGCCACTGGTTGGTACACTGTAAGCATACATCATGCAGTCACTGATTGGTACACTGTAAGCATGCATCATGCAGTCACTGGTTGGTACACTGTAAGCATACATCATGCAGTCACTGGTTGGTACACTGTAAGCATGCATCATGCAGTCACTGGTTGGTACACTGTAAGCATACATCATGCAGTCACTGGTTGGTACACTGTAAGCATGCATCATGCAGTCACTGGTTGGTACACTGTAAGCATGCATCATGCAGTCACTGGTTGGTACACTGTAAGCATGCATCATGCAGTCACTGGTTGGTACACTGTAAGCATGCATCATGCAGTCAGTGGTTGGTACACTGTAAGCATACATCATGCAGTCACTGGTTGGTACACTGTAAGCATGCATCATGCAGCCACTAGTTGGTACACTGTAAGCATGCATCATGCAGTCACTGGTTGGTACACTGTAAGCATACATCATGCAGTCACTGGTTGGTACACTGTAAGCATGCATCATGCAGCCACTGGTTGGTACACTGTAAGCATGCAGCCACTGGTTGGTACACTGTAAGCATGCATCATGCAGTCACTGGTTGGTACACTGTAAGCATGCAGTCACTGGTTGGTACACTGTAAGCATGCAGTCACTGGTTGGTACACTGTAAGTATGCATCATGCAGTCACTTGTTGGTACACTGTAAGCATGCATCATGCAGTCACTGGTTGGTACACTGTAAGCATGCATCATGCAGTCACTGGTTGGTACACTGTAAGCATGCAGCCACTGGTTGGTACACTGTAAGCATGCAGCCACTGGTTAGTACACTGTAAGCATGCAGTCACTGGTTGGTACACTGTAAGCATGCAGTCATTGGTTGGTACACTGTAAGCATGCATCATGCAGTCACTGGTTGGTACACTGTAAGCATGCAGTCATTGGTTGGTACACTGTAAGCATACATCATGCAGTCACTGGTTGGTACACTGTAAGCATACATCATGCAGTCACTGGTTGGTACACTGTAAGCATACATCATGCAGTCACTAGTTGGTACACTGTAAGCATACACCATGCAGTCACTGGTTGGTACACTGTAAGCATGCATCATGCAGTCACTGGTTGGTACACTGTAAGCATACATCATGCAGTCACTGGTTGGTACACTGTAAGCATACACCATGCAGTCACTGGTTGGTACACTGTAAGCATACATCATGCAGTCACTGGTTGGTACACTGTAAGCATGCATCATGCAGTCACTGGTTGGTACACTGTAAGCATGCATCATGCAGTCACTGGTTGGTACACTGTAAGCATGCATCATGCAGTCACTGGTTGGTACACTGTAAGCATGCATCATGCAGTCACTGGTTGGTACACTGTAAGCATACAGTCACTGGTTGGTACACTGTAAGCATGCATCATACAGTCAATAGTTGGTACACTGTAAGCATGCATCATGCAGTCACTGGTTGGTACACTGTAAGCATGCATCATGCAGTCACTGGTTGGTACACTGTAAGCATGCATCATCAGTCACTGGTTGGTACACTGTAAGCATGCATCATGCAGTCACTGGTTGGTACACTGTAAGCATGCATCATGCAGTCACTGGTTGGTACACTGTAAGCATACATCATGCAGTCACTGGTTGGTACACTGTAAGCATGCATCATGCAGTCACTGGTTGGTACACTGTAAGCATGCATCATGCAGTCACTGGTTGGTACACTGTAAGCATACATCATGCAGTCACTGGTTGGTACACTGTAAGCATACATCATGCAGTCACTGGTTGGTACACTGTAAGCATGCATCATGCAGTCACTGGTTGGTACACTGTAAGCATGCATCATGCAGTCACTGGTTGGTACACTGTAAGCATGCATCATGCAGTCACTGGTTGGTACACTGTAAGCATACAGTCACTGGTTGGTACACTGTAAGCATGCATCATGCAGTCACTGGTTGGTACACTGTAAGCATACATCATGCAGTCACTGGTTGGTACACTGTAAGCATGCATCATGCAGTCACTGGTTGGTACACTGTAAGCATACATCATGCAGTCACTGGTTGGTACACTGTAAGCATGCATCATGCAGTCACTGGTTGGTACACTGTAAGCATGCATCATGCAGTCACTGGTTGGTACACTGTAAGCATGCATCATGCAGTCACTGGTTGGTACACTGTAAGCATACATCATGCAGTCATTGGTTGGTACACTGTAAACATGCATCATGCAGCCACTAGTTGGTACACTGTAAGCATGCATCATGCAGTCACTGGTTGGTACACTGTAAGCATACATCATGCAGTCACTGGTTGGTACACTGTAAGCATGCATCATGCAGCCACTGGTTGGTACACTGTAAGCATGCAGCCACTGGTTGGTACACTGTAAGCATGCATCATGCAGTCACTGGTTGGTACACTGTAAGCATGCAGTCACTGGTTGGTACACTGTAAGCATGCAGTCACTGGTTGGTACACTGTAAGCATGCATCATGCAGTCACTTGTTGGTACACTGTAAGCATGCATCATGCAGTCACTGGTTGGTACACTGTAAGCATGCATCATGCAGTCACTGGTTGGTACACTGTAAGCATGCAGCCACTGGTTGGTACACTGTAAGCATGCAGCATGCACTCACTGGTTGATACACTGTAAGCATACATCATGCAGTCACTGATTGGTACACTGTAAGCATACATCATGCAGTCACTGGTTGGTACAATGTAAGCATACATCATGCATTCACTGATTGGTACACTGTAAGCATGAATCATGCAGCCACTGGTTGGTACACTGTAAGCATGCATCATGCAGTCACTGGTTGGTACACTGTAAGCATGCAATCACTGGTTGGTACATTGTAAGCATACATCATTATACAGTCACTGGTTGGTACACTGTAAGCATGCAGTCACTGGTTGGTACACTGTAAACATACATCATGCAGTCACTGGTTGGTACACTGTAAGCATGCAGCCACTGGTTGGTACACTGTAAGGATACATCATGTAGTCACTGGTTGGTACATGTAAGCATGCAGCCACTGGTTGGTACACTGTAAGCATACATCATGCAGCCACTGGTTGGTACACTGTAAGGATACATCATGTAGTCACTGGTTGGTACACTGTAAGGATACATCATGTAGTCAGTGGTTGGTACACTGTAAGCATACATCATGCAGTCACTGGTTGGTACACTGTAAGCATACATCATGCAGTCAGTGGTTGGTACACTGTACGCATACATCATGCAGTCACTGGTTGGTACACTGTAAGCATACATCATGCATTTACTGATTGGTACACTGTAAGCATGCATCATGCAGCCACTGGTTGGTACACTGTAAGCATGCATCATGCAGTCACTGGTTGGTACACTGTAAGCATGCAGTCACTGGTTGGTACATTGTAAGCATACATCATGCAGTCACTGGCTGGTACACTGTAATCATGCAGTCACTGGTTGGTACACTGTAAACATGCATCATGCAGTCACTGGTTGGTACACTGTAAGCATGCATCATGCAGTCACTGGTTGGTAAACAGTAAGCATGCATCATACAGTCAATAGTTGGTACACTGTAAGCATGCATCATGCAGTCACTTGTTGGTACACTGTAAGCATGTATCATGCAGTCACTGGTTGGTACACTGTAAGCATGCAGTCACTGGTTGGTACACTGTAAGCATGCATCATGCAGTCACTGGTTGGTACACTGTAAGCATACAGTCACTGGTTGGTACACTGTAAGCATACATCATGCAGTCACTGGTTGGTACACTGTAAGCATACAGCATACAGTCACTGGTTGATACACTGTAAGCATACATCATGCAGTCACTGATTGGTACACTGTAAGCATACATCATGCAGTCACTGGTTGGTACACTGTAAGCATACATCATGCATTCACTGATTGGTACACTGTAAGCATGCATCATGCAGCCACTGGTTGGTACACTGTAAGCATGCATCATGCAGCCACTGGTTGGTACACTGTAAGCATACATCATGCAGTCACTGATCGGTACACTGTAAGCATGCATCATGCAGTCACTGATTAGTACAATGTAAGCATGCATCATGCAGTCACTGGTTGGTACACTGTAAACATGCATCATGCAGTCACTGGTTGGTACACTATAAGCATGCATCATGCAGTCACTAGTTGGTACACCGTAAGCATGCATCATGCAGTCACTGGTTGGTACTCTGTAAGCATGCATCATGCAGTCACTGGTTGGTACACTGTAAGCATGCATCATGCAGTCACTGGTTGGTAAACTGTAAGCATGCATCATGCAGTCACTAGTTGGTACACTGTAAGCATGCATCATGCAGTCACTGGTTGGTACACTGTAAGCATGCATCATGCAGTCACTGGTTGGTACACTGTAAGCATGCAGTCACTGGTTGGTACACTGTAAGCATGCATCATGCAGTCACTGGTTGGTACACTGTAAGCATACAGTCACTGGTTGGTACACTGTAAGCATACATCATGCAGTCACTGGTTGGTACACTGTAAGCATACAGCATGCAGTCACTGGTTGATACACTGTAAGCATACATCATGCAGTCACTGATTGGTACACTGTAAGCATACATCATGCAGTCACTGGTTGGTACACTGTAAGCATACATCATGCATTCACTGATTGGTACACTGTAAGCATGCATCATGCAGCCACTGGTTGGTACACTGTAAGCATGCATCATGCAGTCACTGGTTGGTACACTGTAAGCATGCAGTCACTGGTTGGTACACTGTAAGCATGCATCATGCAGTCACTGGTTGGTACACTGTAAGCATGCATCATGCAGCCACTGGTTGGTACACTGTAAGCATACATCATGCAGTCACTGATTGGTACACTGTAAGCATGCATCATGCAGTCACTGATTGGTACACTGTAAGCATACATCATGCAGTCACTGGTTGGTACACTGTAAGCATGCATCATGCAGCCACTGGTTGGTACACTGTAAGCATACATCATGCAGTCACTGGTTGGTACACTGTAAGCATGCATCATGCAGTCACTGGTTGGTACACTGTAAGCATGCATCATGCAGTCACTGGTTGGTACACTGTAAGCATGCATCATGCAGCCATGGTTGGTACACTGTAAGCATGCATCATGCAGTCAGTGGTTGGTACACTGTAAGCATACATCATGCAGTCATTGGTTGGTACACTGTAAGCATGCATCATGCAGCCACTGGTTGGTACACTGTAAGCATGCATCATGCAGTCACTGGTTGGTACACTGTAAGCATACATCATGCAGTCACTGGTTGGTACACTGTAAGCATGCATCATGCAGTCACTGGTTGGTACACTGTAAGCATGCAGCCACTGGTTGGTACACTGTAAGCATGCATCATGCAGTCACTGGTTGGTACACTGTAAGCATGCAGTCACTGGTTGGTACACTGTAAGCATGCAGTCACTGGTTGGTACACTGTAAGTATGCATCATGCAGTCACTTGTTGGTACACTGTAAGCATGCATCATGCAGTCACTGGTTGGTACACTGTAAGCATGCATCATGCAGTCACTGGTTGGTACACTGTAAGCATGCAGCCACTGGTTGGTACACTGTAAGCATGCAGCCACTGGTTGGTACACTGTAAGCATGCATCATGCAGTCACTGGTTGGTACACTGTAAGCATGCAGCCACTGGTTGGTACACTGTAAACATGCATCATGCAGTCACTGGTTGGTACACTGTAAGCATGCATCATGCAGTCACTGGTTGGTAAACAGTAAGCATGCATCATACAGTCAATAGTTGGTACACTGTAAGCATGCATCATGCAGTCACTGGTTGGTACACTGTAAGCATGTATCATGCAGTCACTGGTTGGTACACTGTAAGCATGCAGTCACTGGTTGGTACACTGTAAGCATGCATCATGCAGTCACTGGTTGGTACACTGTAAGCATACAGTCACTGGTTGGTACACTGTAAGCATACATCATGCAGTCACTGGTTGGTACACTGTAAGCATACAGCATACAGTCACTGGTTGATACACTGTAAGCATACATCATGCAGTCACTGATTGGTACACTGTAAGCATACATCATGCAGTCACTGGTTGGTACACTGTAAGCATACATCATGCATTCACTGATTGGTACACTGTAAGCATGCATCATGCAGCCACTGGTTGGTACACTGTAAGCATGCATCATGCAGCCACTGGTTGGTACACTGTAAGCATACATCATGCAGTCACTGATCGGTACACTGTAAGCATGCATCATGCAGTCACTGATTAGTACAATGTAAGCATGCATCATGCAGTCACTGGTTGGTACACTGTAAACATGCATCATGCAGTCACTGGTTGGTACACTATAAGCATGCATCATGCAGTCACTAGTTGGTACACCGTAAGCATGCATCATGCAGTCACTGGTTGGTACTCTGTAAGCATGCATCATGCAGTCACTGGTTGGTACACTGTAAGCATGCATCATGCAGTCACTGGTTGGTAAACTGTAAGCATGCATCATGCAGTCACTGGTTGGTACACTGTAAGCATACAGTCACTGGTTGGTACACTGTAAGCATGCATCATGCAGTCACTGGTTGGTACACTGTAAGCATCCAGTCACTGGTTGGTACACTGTAAGCATGCATCATGCAGTCACTGGTTGGTACACTGTAAGCATACAGTCACTGGTTGGTACACTGTAAGCATACATCATGCATTCACTGGTTGGTACACTGTAAGCATACAGCATGCAGTCACTGGTTGATACACTGTAAGCATACATCATGCAGTCACTGATTGGTACACTGTAAGCATACATCATGCAGTCACTGGTTGGTACACTGTAAGCAAACATCATGCATTCACTGATTGGTACACTGTAAGCATGCATCATGCAGCCACTGGTTGGTACACTGTAAGCATGCAGTCACTGGTTGGTACACTATAAGCATGCATCATGCAGTCACTGGTTGGTACACTGTAAGCATGCATCATGCAGCCACTTGTTGGTACACTGTAAGCATACATCATGCAGTCACTGATTGGTACACTGTAAGCATGCATCATGCAGTCACTGATTGGTACACTGTAAGCATACATCATGCAGTCACTGGTTGGTACACTGTAAGCATGCATCATGCAGCCACTGGTTGGTACACTGTAAGCATACATCATGCAGTCACTGGTTGGTACACTGTAAGCATGCATCATGCAGTCACTGGTTGGTACACTGTAAGCATGCATCATGCAGTCACTGGTTGGTACACTGTAAGCATGCATCATGCAGCCACTAGTTGGTACACTGTAAGCATGCATCATGCAGTCAGTGGTTGGTACACTGTAAGCATACATCATGCAGTCATTGGTTGGTACACTGTAAACATGCATCATGCAGCCACTAGTTGGTACACTGTAAGCATGCATCATGCAGTCACTGGTTGGTACACTGTAAGCATACATCATGCAGTCACTGGTTGGTACACTGTAAGCATGCATCATGCAGCCACTGGTTGGTACACTGTAAGCATGCAGCCACTGGTTGGTACACTGTAAGCATGCATCATGCAGTCACTGGTTGGTACACTGTAAGCATGCAGTCACTGGTTGGTACACTGTAAGCATGCAGTCACTGGTTGGTACACTGTAAGTATGCATCATGCAGTCACTTGTTGGTACACTGTAAGCATGCATCATGCAGTCACTGGTTGGTACACTGTAAGCATGCATCATGCAGTCACTGGTTGGTACACTGTAAGCATGCAGCCACTGGTTGGTACACTGTAAGCATGCAGCCACTGGTTGGTACACTGTAAGCATGCATCATGCAGTCACTGGTTGGTACACTGTAAGCATGCAGCCACTGGTTGGTACACTGTAAGCATGCGGTCACTGGTTGGTACACTGTAAGCATGCATCATGCAGTCACTGGTTGGTACACTGTAAGCATACATCATGCTGTCACTGGTTGGTACACTGTAAGCATGCATCATGCAGTCACTGGTTGGTACACTGTAAGCATGCAGCCACTGGTTAGTACACTGTAAGCATGCAGTCACTGGTTGGTACACTGTAAGCATGCAGTCATTGGTTGGTACACTGTAAGCATGCATCATGCAGCCACTGGTTGGTACACTGTAAGCATGCAGTCATTGGTTGGTACACTGTAAGCATACATCATGCAGTCACTGGTTGGTACACTGTAAGCATACATCATGCAGTCACTGGTTGGTACACTGTAAGCATACACCATGCAGTCACTATTTGGTACACTGTAAGCATACATCATGCAGTCACTGGTTGGTACACTGTAAGCATGCATCATGCAGTCACTGGTTGGTACACTGTAAGCATGCATCATGCAGTCACTGGTTGGTAAACTGTAAGCATGCATCATACAGTCAATAGTTGGTACACTGTAAGCATGCATCATGCAGTCACTGGTTGGTACACTGTAAGCATGCATCATGCAGTCACTGGTTGGTACACTGTAAGCATGCAGTCACTGGTTGGTACACTGTAAGCATGCATCATGCAGTCACTGGTTGGTACACTGTAAGCATACAGTCACTGGTTGGTACACTGTAAGCATACATCATGCAGTCACTGGTTGGTACACTGTAAGCATACAGCATGCAGTCACTGGTTGATACACTGTAAGCATACATCATGCAGTCACTGATTGGTACACTGTAAGCATACATCATGCAGTCACTGGTTGGTACACTGTAAGCATACATCATGCATTCACTGATTGGTACACTGTAAGCATGCATCATGCAGCCACTGGTTGGTACACTGTAAGCATGCATCATGCAGTCACTGGTTGGTACACTGTAAGCATGCATCATGCAGCCACTGGTTGGTACACTGTAAGCATACATCATGCAGTCACTGATTGGTACACTGTAAGCATGCATCATGCAGTCACTGATTGGTACACTGTAAGCATACATCATGCAGTCACTGGTTGGTACACTGTAAGCATGCATCATGCAGCCACTGGTTGGTACACTGTAAGCATACATCATGCAGTCACTGGTTGGTACACTGTAAGCATGCATCATGCAGTCAGTGGTTGGTACACTGTAAGCATGCATCATGCAGTCACTGGTTGGTACACTGTAAGCATGCATCATGCAGTCAGTGGTTGGTACACTGTAAGCATACATCATGCAGTCATTGGTTGGTACACTGTAAACATGCATCATGCAGCCACTAGTTGGTACACTGTAAGCATGCATCATGCAGTCACTGGTTGGTACACTGTAAGCATACATCATGCAGTCACTGGTTGGTACACTGTAAGCATGCATCATGCAGCCACTGGTTGGTACACTGTAAGCATGCAGCCACTGGTTGGTACACTGTAAGCATGCATCATGCAGTCACTGGTTGGTACACTGTAAGCATGCAGTCACTGGTTGGTACACTGTAAGCATGCAGTCACTGGTTGGTACACTGTAAGCATGCATCATGCAGTCACTTGTTGGTACACTGTAAGCATGCATCATGCAGTCACTGGTTGGTACACTGTAAGCATGCATCATGCAGTCACTGGTTGGTACACTGTAAGCATGCAGCCACTGGTTGGTACACTGTAAGCATGCATCATGCAGTCACTGGTTGGTACACTGTAAGCATGCAGCCACTGGTTGGTACACTGTAAGCATGCGGTCACTTGTTGGTACACTGTAAGCATGCATCATGCAGTCACTGGTTGGTACACTGTAAGCATACATCATGCTGTCACTGGTTGGTACACTGTAAGCATGCATCATGCAGTCACTGGTTGGTACACTTTACGCATGCAGCCACTGGTTAGTACACTGTAAGCATGCAGTCACTGGTTGGTACACTGTAAGCATGCAGTCATTGGTTGGTACACTGTAAGCATGCATCACGCAGCCACTGGTTGGTACACTGTAAGCATGCAGTCATTGGTTGGTACACTGTAAGCATACATCATGCAGTCACTGGTTGGTACACTGTAAGCATACATCATGCAGTCACTGGTTGGTACACTTTAAGCATACATCATGCAGTCACTGGTTGGTACACTGTAAGCATGCATCATGCAGCCACTGGTTGGTACACTGTAAGCATGCATCATGCAGCCACTGGTTGGTACAATGTAAACATGCATCATGCAGTCAGTGGTTGGTACACTGTAATGATACATCATGCAGTCACTGGTTGGTACACTGTAAGCATACATCATGCAGTCACTGGTTGGTACACTGTAAGCATACATCATGCAGTCACTGGTTGGTACACTGTAAGCATACATCATGCATTCACTGATTGGTACACTGTAAGCATGCATCATGCAGCCACTGGTTGGTACACTGTAAGCATGCATCATGCAGTCACTGGTTGGTACACTGTAAGCATGCAGTCACTGGTTGGTACATTGTAAGCATACATCATGCAGTCACTGGTTGGTACACTGTAAGCATGCAGTCACTGGTTGGTACACTGTAAACATACATCATGCAGTCACTGGTTGGTACACTGTAAGCATGCAGCCACTGGTTGGTACACTGTAAGGATACATCATGTAGTCACTGGTTGGTACACTGTAAGCATGCAGCCACTGGTTGGTACACTGTAAGCATACATCATGCAGCCACTGGTTGGTACACTGTAAGGATACATCATGTAGTCACTGGTTGGTACACTGTAAGGATACATCATGTAGTCAGTGGTTGGTACACTGTAAGCATACATCATGCAGTCACTGGTTGGTACACTGTAAGCATACATCATGCAGTCAGTGGTTGGTACACTGTAAGCATACATCATGCAGTCAGTGGTTGGTACACTGTAAGCATACATCATGCAGTCACTGGTTGGTACACTGTAAGCATACATCATGCAGTCACTGGTTGGTACACTGTAAGCATACATCATGCAGTCACTGGTTGGTACACTGTAAGCATGCATCATGCAGTCACTGGTTGGTACACTGTAAGCATGCAGTCACTGGTTGGTACACTGTAAGCATGCATCATGCAGTCACTGGTTGGTACACTGTAAGCATACAGTCACTGGTTGGTACACTGTAAGCATACATCATGCAGTCACTGGTTGGTACACTGTAAGCATACATCATGCAGTCACTGGTTGGTACACTGTAAGCATACATCATGCAGTCACTGGTTGGTACACTGTAAGCATGCATCATGCAGTCACTGGTTGGTACACTGTAAGCATGCATCATGCAGTCACTGGTTGGTACACTGTAAGCATGCAGTCACTGGTTGGTACACTGTAAGCATACATCATGCAGTCACTGGTTGGTACACTGTAAGCATGCAGTCACTGGTTGGTACACTGTAAGCATACATCATGCAGTCACTGGTTGGTACACTGTAAGCATGCAGCCACTGGTTGGTACACTGTAAGCATACATCATGCAGTCACTGGTTGGTACACTGTAAGCATGCAGCCACTGGTTGGTACACTGTAAGCATACATCATGCAGCCACTGGTTGGTACACTGTAAGGATACATCATGCAGTCACTGGTTGGTACACTGTAAGCATACATCATGCAGTCACTGGTTGGTACACTGTAAGCATACATCATGCAGTCACTGGTTGGTACACTGTAAGCATACATCATGCAGTCACTGGTTGGTACACTGTAAGCATACATCATGCAGTCACTGGTTGGTACACTGTAAGCATACATCATGCAGTCACTGGTTGGTACACTGTAAGCATACATCATGCAGTCACTGGTTGGTACACTGTAAGCATACATCATGCAGTCACTGGTTGGTACACTGTAAGCATACATCATGCAGTCACTGGTTGGTACACTGTAAGCATGCATCATGCAGTCACTGGTTGGTACACTGTAAGCATGCATCATGCAGTCACTGGTTGGTACACTGTAAGCATGCATCATGCAGTCACTGGTTGGTACACTGTAAGCATACAGTCACTGGTTGGTACACTGTAAGCATGCATCATACAGTCAATGGTTGGTACACTGTAAGCATGCATCATGCAGTCACTGGTTGGTACACTGTAAGCATGCATCATGCAGTCACTGGTTGGTACACTGTAAGCATGCATCATGCAGTCACTGGTTGGTACACTGTAAGCATGCATCATGCAGTCACTGGTTGGTACACTGTAAGCATGCATCATGCAGTCACTGGTTGGTACACTGTAAGCATGCATCATGCAGTCACTGGTTGGTACACTGTAAGCATGCATCATGCAGTCACTGGTTGGTACACTGTAAGCATGCATCATGCAGTCACTGGTTGGTACACTGTAAGCATGCATCATGCAGTCACTAGTTGGTACACCGTAAGCATGCATCATGCAGTCACTGGTTGGTACACTGTAAGCATGCATCATGCAGTCACTGGTTGGTACACTGTAAGCATGCATCATGCAGTCACTGGTTGGTAAACTGTAAGCATGCATCATACAGTCAATAGTTGGTACACTGTAAGCATGCATCATGCAGTCACTGGTTGGTACACTGTAAGCATGTATCATGCAGTCACTGGTTGGTACACTGTAAGCATGCAGTCACTGGTTGGTACACTGTAAGCATGCATCATGCAGTCACTGGTTGGTACACTGTAAGCATACAGTCACTGGTTGGTACACTGTAAGCATACATCATGCAGTCACTGGTTGGTACACTGTAAGCATACAGCATGCAGTCACTGGTTGATACACTGTAAGCATACATCATGCAGTCACTGATTGGTACACTGTAAGCATACATCATGCAGTCACTGGTTGGTACACTGTAAGCATACATCATGCATTCACTGATTGGTACACTGTAAGCATGCATCATGCAGCCACTGGTTGGTACACTGTAAGCATGCATCATGCAGCCACTGGTTGGTACACTGTAAGCATACATCATGCAGTCACTGGTTGGTACACTGTAAGCATGCATCATGCAGTCACTGGTTGGTACACTGTAAGCATGCATCATGCAGTCACTGGTTGGTACACTGTAAGCATGCATCATGCAGTCACTGGTTGGTACACTGTAAGCATGCATCATGCAGTCACTAGTTGGTACACTGTAAGCATGCATCATGCAGTCACTGGTTGGTACACTGTAAGCATGCATCATGCAGTCACTGGTTGGTACACTGTAAGCATGCAGTCACTGGTTGGTACACTGTAAGCATGCATCATGCAGTCACTGGTTGGTACACTGTAAGCATACAGTCACTGGTTGGTACACTGTAAGCATACATCATGCAGTCACTGGTTGGTACACTGTAAGCATACAGCATGCAGTCACTGGTTGGTACACTGTAAGCATACATCATGCAGTCACTGGTTGGTACACTGTAAGCATACATCATGCAGTCACTGGTTGGTACACTGTAAGCATACATCATGCATTCACTGATTGGTACACTGTAAGCATGCATCATGCAGCCACTGGTTGGTACACTGTAAGCATGCATCATGCAGTCACTGGTTGGTACACTGTAAGCATGCAATCACTGGTTGGTACATTGTAAGCATACATCATTCAGTCACTGGTTGGTACACTGTAAGCATGCAGTCACTGGTTGGTACACTGTAATCATACATCATGCAGTCACTGGTTTGTACACTGTAAGCATACAGCCACTGGTTGGTACACTGTAAGGATACATCATGTAGTCACTGGTTGGTACACTGTAAGCAATGCAGCCACTGGTTGGTACACTGTAAGCATACATCATGCAGCCACTGGTTGGTACACTGTAAGGATACATCATGTAGTCAGTGGTTGGTACACTGTAAGCATACATCATGCAGTCACTGGTTGGTACACTGTAAGCATACATCATGCAGTCAGTGGTTGGTACACTGTAAGCATACATCATGCAGTCACTGGTTGGTACACTGTAAGCATACATCATGCATTTACTGATTGGTACACTGTAAGCATGCATCATACAGCCACTGGTTGGTACACTGTAAGCATGCATCATGCAGTCACTGGTTGGTACACTGTAAGCATGCAGTCACTGGTTGGTACATTGTAAGCATACATCATGCAGTCACTGGTTGGTACACTGTAAGCATGCAGTCACTGGTTGGTACACTGTAAGCATGCATCATGCAGTCACTGGTTGGTACACTGTAAGCATGCATCATGCAGTCACTAGTTGGTACACCGTAAGCATGCATCATGCAGTCACTGGTTGGTACACTGTAAGCATGCATCATGCAGTCACTGGTTGGTACACTGTAAGCATGCATCATGCAGTCACTGGTTGGTAAACTGTAAGCATGCATCATACAGTCAATAGTTGGTACACTGTAAGCATGCATCATGCAGTCACTGGTTGGTACACTGTAAGCATGCATCATGCAGTCACTGGTTGGTACACTGTAAGCATGCAGTCACTGGTTGGTACACTGTAAGCATGCATCATGCAGTCACTGGTTGGTACACTGTAAGCATACAGTCACTGGTTGGTACACTGTAAGCATACATCATGCAGTCACTGGTTGGTACACTGTAAGCATACAGCATGCACTCACTGGTTGATACACTGTAAGCATACATCATGCAGTCACTGATTGGTACACTGTAAGCATACATCATGCAGTCACTGGTTGGTACACTGTAAGCATACATCATGCATTCACTGATTGGTACACTGTAAGCATGCATCATGCAGCCACTGGTTGGTACACTGTAAGCATGCATCATGCAGTCACTGGTTGGTACACTGTAAGCATGCAATCACTGGTTGGTACATTGTAAGCATACATCATTATACAGTCACTGGTTGGTACACTGTAAGCATGCAGTCACTGGTTGGTACACTGTAAACATACATCATGCAGTCACTGGTTGGTACACTGTAAGCATGCAGCCACTGGTTGGTACACTGTAAGGATACATCATGTAGTCACTGGTTGGTACACTGTAAGCATGCAGCCACTGGTTGGTACACTGTAAGCATACATCATGCAGCCACTGGTTGGTACACTGTAAGGATACATCATGTAGTCACTGGTTGGTACACTGTAAGGATACATCATGTAGTCAGTGGTTGGTACACTGTAAGCATACATCATGCAGTCACTGGTTGGTACACTGTAAGCATACATCATGCAGTCAGTGGTTGGTACACTGTAAGCATACATCATGCAGTCACTGGTTGGTACACTGTAAGCATACATCATGCATTCACTGATTGGTACACTGTAAGCATGCATCATGCAGCCACTGGTTGGTACACTGTAAGCATGCATCATGCAGTCACTGGTTGGTACACTGTAAGCATGCAGTCACTGGTTGGTACATTGTAAGCATACATCATGCAGTCACTGGCTGGTACACTGTAATCATGCAGTCACTGGTTGGTACACTGTAAACATACATCATGCAGTCACTGGTTGGTACACTGTAAGCATGCAGCCACTGGTTGGTACACTGTAAGGATACATCATGTAGTCACTGGTTGGTACACTGTAAGCATGCAGCCACTGGTTGGTACACTGTAAGCATACATCATGCAGCCACTGGTTGGTACACTGTAAGGATACATCATGTAGTCACTGGTTGGTACACTGTAAGGATACATCATGTAGTCAGTGGTTGGTACACTGTAAGCATACATCATGCAGTCACTGGTTGGTACACTGTAAGCATACATCATGCAGTCAGTGGTTGGTACACTGTAAGCATACATCATGCAGTCAGTGGTTGGTACACTGTAAGCATACATCATGCAGTCACTGGTTGGTACACGGTAAGCATACATCATGCAGTCACTGGTTGGTACACCATAAGCATACATCATGCAGTCACTGGTTGGTACACTGTAAGCATACATCATGCAGTCACTGGTTGGTACACTGTAAGCATGCAGTCACTGGTTGGTACACTGTAAGCATGCATCATGCAGTCACTGGTTGGTACACTGTAAGCATACAGTCACTGGTTGGTACACTGTAAGCATACATCATGCAGTCACTGGTTGGTACACTGTAAGCATACAGCATGCAGTCACTGGTTGGTACACTGTAAGCATACATCATGCATTCACTGATTGGTACACTGTAAGCATGCATCATGCAGCCACTGGTTGGTACACTGTAAGCATGCATCATGCAGTCACTGGTTGGTACACTGTAAGCATGCAGTCACTGGTTGGTACATTGTAAGCATACATCATGCAGTCACTGGTTGGTACACTGTAAGCATGCAGTCACTGGTTGGTACACTGTAAACATACATCATGCAGTCACTGGTTGGTACACTGTAAGCATGCAGCCACTGGTTGGTACACTGTAAGGATACATCATGTAGTCACTGGTTGGTACACTGTAAGCATGCAGCCACTGGTTGGTACACTGTAAGCATACATCATGCAGCCACTGGTTGGTACACTGTAAGGATACATCATGTAGTCACTGGTTGGTACACTGTAAGGATACATCATGTAGTCAGTGGTTGGTACACTGTAAGCATACATCATGCAGTCACTGGTTGGTACACTGTAAGCATACATCATGCAGTCAGTGGTTGGTACACTGTAAGCATACATCATGCAGTCAGTGGTTGGTACACTGTAAGCATACATCATGCAGTCACTGGTTGGTACACGGTAAGCATACATCATGCAGTCACTGGTTGGTACACCATAAGCATACATCATGCAGTCACTGGTTGGTACACTGTAAGCATACATCATGCAGTCACTGGTTGGTACACTGTAAGCATGCAGCCAATGGTTGGTACACTGTAAGCATACATCATGCAGTCACTGGTTGGTACACTGTAAGCATGCATCATGCAGTCACTGGTTGGTACACTGTAAGCATGCATCATGCAGTCACTGGTTGGTACACTGTAAGCATGCATCATGCAGCCACTGGTTGGTACACTGTAAGCATACAGTCACTGGTTGGTACACTGTAAGCATGCATCATACAGTCAATAGTTGGTACACTGTAAGCATGCATCATGCAGTCACTGGTTGGTACACTGTAAGCATGCATCATGCAGTCACTGGTTGGTACACTGTAAGCATGCATCATACAGTCACTGGTTGGTACACTGTAAGCATGCATCATGCAGTCACTGGTTGGTACACTGTAAGCATGCATCATGCAGTCACTGGTTGGTACACTGTAAGCATGCATCATGCAGTCACTGGTTGGTACACTGTAAGCATGCATCATGCAGTCACTGGTTGGTACACTGTAAGCATGCATCATGCAGTCACTGGTTGGTACACTGTAAGCATGCATCATGCAGTCACTGGTTGGTACACTGTAAGCATGCATCATGCAGTCACTGGTTGGTACACTGTAAGCATGCATCATGCAGTCACTGGTTGGTACACTGTAAGCATGCATCATACAGTCAATAGTTGGTACACTGTAAGCATGCATCATGCAGTCACTGGTTGGTACACTGTAAGCATGCATCATGCAGTCACTGGTTGGTACACTGTAAGCATGCAGTCACTGGTTGGTACACTGTAAGCATGCATCATGCAGTCACTGGTTGGTACACTGTAAGCATACAGTCACTGGTTGGTACACTGTAAGCATACATCATGCAGTCACTGGTTGGTACACTGTAAGCATACATCATGCAGTCACTGGTTGGTACACTGTAAGCATACATCATGCAGTCACTGGTTGGTACACTGTAAGCATGCAGTCACTGGTTGGTACACTGTAAGCATACATCATGCAGTCACTGGTTGGTACACTGTAAGCATGCATCATGCAGTCACTGGTTGGTACACTGTAAGCATGCATCATGCAGTCACTGGTTGGTACACTGTAAGCATGCATCATGCAGTCACTGGTTGGTACACTGTAAGCATGCATCATGCAGTCACTGGTTGGTACACTGTAAGCATGCATCATGCAGTCACTGGTTGGTACACTGTAAGCATGCATCATGCAGTCACTGGTTGGTACACTGTAAGCATGCATCATGCAGTCACTGGTTGGTACACTGTAAGCATGCATCATGCAGTCACTGGTTGGTACACTGTAAGCATGCATCATGCAGTCACTGGTTGGTACACTGTAAGCATGCATCATGCAGTCACTGGTTGGTACACTGTAAGCATGCATCATGCAGTCACTGGTTGGTACACTGTAAGCATGCATCATGCAGTCACTGGTTGGTACACTGTAAGCATGCATCATGCAGTCACTGGTTGGTACACTGTAAGCATACAGTCACTGGTTGGTACACTGTAAGCATGCATCATGCAGTCACTGGTTGGTACACTGTAAGCATGCATCATGCAGTCACTGGTTGGTACACTGTAAGCATGCAGTCACTGGTTGGTACACTGTAAGCATGCATCATGCAGTCACTGGTTGGTACACTGTAAGCATACAGTCACTGGTTGGTACACTGTAAGCATACATCATGCAGTCACTGGTTGGTACACTGTAAGCATACAGCATGCAGTCACTGGTTGGTACACTGTAAGCATACATCATGCAGTCACTGATTGGTACACTGTAAGCATACATCATGCAGTCACTGGTTGGTACACTGTAAGCATACATCATGCATTCACTGGTTGGTACACTGTAAGCATGCATCATGCAGCCACTGGTTGGTACACTGTAAGCATGCATCATGCAGTCACTGGTTGGTACACTGTAAGCATACATCATGCAGTCACTGGTTGGTACACTGTAAGCATGCATCATGCAGTCACTGGTTGGTACACTGTAAGCATGCATCATGCAGTCACTGGTTGGTACACTGTAAGCATGCATCATGCAGTCACTGGTTGGTACACTATAAGCATGCATCATGCAGTCACTAGTTGGTACACCGTAAGCATGCATCATGCAGTCACTGGTTGGTACTCTGTAAGCATGCATCATGCAGTCACTGGTTGGTACACTGTAAGCATGCATCATGCAGTCACTGGTTGGTAAACTGTAAGCATGCATCATACAGTCAATAGTTGGTACACTGTAAGCATGCATCATGCAGTCACTGGTTGGTACACTGTAAGCATGCATCATGCAGTCACTGGTTGGTACACTGTAAGCATCCAGTCACTGGTTGGTACACTGTAAGCATGCATCATGCAGTCACTGGTTGGTACACTGTAAGCATACAGTCACTGGTTGGTACACTGTAAGCATACATCATGCATTCACTGGTTGGTACACTGTAAGCATACAGCATGCAGTCACTGGTTGATACACTGTAAGCATACATCATGCAGTCACTGATTGGTACACTGTAAGCATACATCATGCAGTCACTGGTTGGTACACTGTAAGCATACATCATGCATTCACTGATTGGTACACTGTAAGCATGCATCATGCAGCCACTGGTTGGTACACTGTAAGCATGCAGTCACTGGTTGGTACACTATAAGCATGCATCATGCAGTCACTGGTTGGTACACTGTAAGCATACATCATGCAGTCACTGGTTGGTACACTGTAAGCATGCATCATGCAGTCACTGATTGGTACACTGTAAGCATACATCATGCAGTCACTGGTTGGTACACTGTAAGCATGCATCATGCAGCCACTGGTTGGTACACTGTAAGCATACATCATGCAGTCACTGGTTGGTACACTGTAAGCATGCATCATGCAGTCACTGGTTGGTACACTGTAAGCATGCATCATGCAGTCACTGGTTGGTACACTGTAAGCATGCATCATGCAGTCACTGGTTGGTACACTGTAAGCATACATCATGCAGTCACTGGTTGGTACACTGTAAGCATGCATCATGCAGCCACTGGTTGGTACACTGTAAGCATGCATCATGCAGTCACTGGTTGGTACACTGTAAGCATACATCATGCAGTCACTGGTTGGTACACTGTAAGCATGCATCATGCAGCCACTGGTTGGTACACTGTAAGCATGCAGCCACTGGTTGGTACACTGTAAGCATGCATCATGCAGTCACTGGTTGGTACACTGTAAGCATGCATTCACTGGTTGGTACACTGTAAGCATGCAGTCACTGGTTGGTACACTGTAAGCATGCATCATGCAGTCACTTGTTGGTACACTGTAAGCATGCATCATGCAGTCACTGGTTGGTACACTGTAAGCATGCATCATGCAGTCACTGGTTGGTACACTGTAAGCATGCAGCCACTGGTTGGTACACTGTAAGCATGCAGCCACTGGTTGGTACACTGTAAGCATGCATCATGCAGTCACTGGTTGGTACACTGTAAGCATGCAGCCACTGGTTGGTACACTGTAAGCATGCGGTCACTGGTTGGTACACTGTAAGCATGCATCATGCAGTCACTGGTTGGTACACTGTAAGCATACATCATGCTGTCACTGGTTGGTACACTGTAAGCATGCATCATGCAGTCACTGGTTGGTACACTGTAAGCATGCAGCCACTGGTTAGTACACTGTAAGCATGCAGTCACTGGTTGGTACACTGTAAGCATGCAGTCATTGGTTGGTACACTGTAAGCATGCATCATGCAGCCACTGGTTGGTACACTGTAAGCATGCAGTCATTGGTTGGTACACTGTAAGCATACATCATGCAGTCACTGGTTGGTACACTGTAAGCATACATCATGCAGTCACTGGTTGGTACACTTTAAGCATACATCATGCAGTCACTATTTGGTACACTGTAAGCATACACCATGCAATCAGTGGTTGGTACACTGTAAGTATGCATCATGCAGTCACTGGTTGGTACACTGTAAGCATACATCATGCAGTCACTGGTTGGTACACTGTAAGCATACACCATGCAGTCACTGGTTGGTACACTGTAAGCATACATCATGCAGTCACTGGTTGGTACACTGTAAGCATGCATCATGCAGTCACTGGTTGGTACACTGTAAGCATGCATCATGCAGTCACTGGTTGGTACACTGTAAGCATGCATCATGCAGTCACTGGTTGGTAAACTGTAAGCATGCATCATACAGTCAATAGTTGGTACACTGTAAGCATGCATCATGCAGTCACTGGTTGGTACACTGTAAGCATGCATCATGCAGTCACTGGTTGGTACACTGTAAGCATGCAGTCACTGGTTGGTACACTGTAAGCATGCATCATGCAGTCACTGGTTGGTACACTGTAAGCATACAGTCACTGGTTGGTACACTGTAAGCATACATCATGCAGTCACTGGTTGGTACACTGTAAGCATACAGCATGCAGTCACTGGTTGATACACTGTAAGCATACATCATGCAGTCACTGATTGGTACACTGTAAGCATACATCATGCAGTCACTGGTTGGTACACTGTAAGCATACATCATGCATTCACTGATTGGTACACTGTAAGCATGCATCATGCAGCCACTGGTTGGTACACTGTAAGCATGCATCATGCAGTCACTGGTTGGTACACTGTAAGCATGCATCATGCAGCCACTGGTTGGTACACTGTAAGCATACATCATGCAGTCACTGATTGGTACACTGTAAGCATGCATCATGCAGTCACTGATTGGTACACTGTAAGCATACATCATGCAGTCACTGGTTGGTACACTGTAAGCATGCATCATGCAGCCACTGGTTGGTACACTGTAAGCATACATCATGCAGTCACTGGTTGGTACACTGTAAGCATGCATCATGCAGTCAGTGGTTGGTACACTGTAAGCATGCATCATGCAGTCACTGGTTGGTACACTGTAAGCATGCATCATGCAGTCACTGGTTGGTACACTGTAAGCATACATCATGCAGTCATTGGTTGGTACACTGTAAGCATGCATCATGCAGCCACTAGTTGGTACACTGTAAGCATGCATCATGCAGTCACTGGTTGGTACACTGTAAGCATACATCATGCAGTCACTGGTTGGTACACTGTAAGCATGCATCATGCAGCCACTGGTTGGTACACTGTAAGCATGCAGCCACTGGTTGGTACACTGTAAGCATGCATCATGCAGTCACTGGTTGGTACACTGTAAGCATGCAGTCACTGGTTGGTACACTGTAAGCATGCAGTCACTGGTTGGTACACTGTAAGCATGCATCATGCAGTCACTTGTTGGTACACTGTAAGCATGCATCATGCAGTCACTGGTTGGTACACTGTAAGCATGCATCATGCAGTCACTGGTTGGTACACTGTAAGCATGCAGCCACTGGTTGGTACACTGTAAGCATGCAGCATGCACTCACTGGTTGATACACTGTAAGCATACATCATGCAGTCACTGATTGGTACACTGTAAGCATACATCATGCAGTCACTGGTTGGTACAATGTAAGCATACATCATGCATTCACTGATTGGTACACTGTAAGCATGAATCATGCAGCCACTGGTTGGTACACTGTAAGCATGCATCATGCAGTCACTGGTTGGTACACTGTAAGCATGCAATCACTGGTTGGTACATTGTAAGCATACATCATTCAGTCACTGGTTGGTACACTGTAAGCATGCAGTCACTGGTTGGTACACTGTAAACATACATCATGCAGTCACTGGTTGGTACACTGTAAGCATGCAGCCACTGGTTGGTACACTGTAAGGATACATCATGTAGTCACTGGTTGGTACACTGTAAGCATGCAAGTCACTGGTTGGTACACTGTAAGCATACATCATGCAGTCACTGGTTGGTACACTGTAAGGATACATCATGCAGTCACTGGTTGGTACACTGTAAGCATACATCATGCAGTCACTGGTTGGTACACTGTAAGCATACATCATGCAGTCACTGGTTGGTACACTGTAAGCATGCATCATGCAGTCAGTGGTTGGTACACTGTAAGCATACATCATGCAGTCACTGGTTGGTACACTGTAAGCATACATCATGCAGTCACTGGTTGGTACACTGTAAGCATGCATCATGCAGTCACTGGTTGGTACACTGTAAGCATGCATCATGCAGTCACTGGTTGGTACACTGTAAGCATGCAGTCACTGGTTGGTACACTGTAAGCATGCATCATGCAGTCACTGGTTGGTACACTGTAAGCATACATCATGCAGTCACTGGTTGGTACACTGTAAGCATGCAGCCACTGGTTGGTACACTGTAAGGATACATCATGCAGTCACTGGTTGGTACACTGTAAGCATGCATCATGCAGTCACTGGTTGGTACACTGTAAGCATACATCATGCAGTCACTGGTTGGTACACTGTAAGGATACATCATGCAGTCACTGGTTGGTACACTGTAAGCATACATCATGCAGTCACTGGTTGGTACACTGTAAGCATACATCATGCAGTCACTGGTTGGTACACTGTAAGCATACATCATGCAGTCATTGGTTGGTACACTGTAAGGATACATCATGCAGTCACTGGTTGGTACACTGTAAGCATACATCATGCAGTCACTGGTTGGTACACTGTAAGCATACATCATGCAGTCACTGGTTGGTACACTGTAAGCATACATCATGCAGTCACTGGTTGGTACACTGTAAGCATACATCATGCAGTCACTGGTTGGTACACTGTAAGCATGCAGTCACTGGTTGGTACACTGTAAGCATGCATCATGCAGTCACTGGTTGGTACACTGTAAGCATACATCACTGGTTGGTACACTGTAAGCATACATCATGCAGTCACTGGTTGGTACACTGTAAGCATGCAGCATGCACTCACTGGTTGGTACACTGTAAGCATACATCATGCATTCACTGGTTGGTACACTGTAAGCATGCATCATGCAGTCACTGGTTGGTACACTGTAAGCATGCATCATGCAGTCACTGGTTGGTACACTGTAAGCATGCAGTCACTGGTTGGTACATTGTAAGCATACATCATGCAGTCACTGGTTGGTACACTGTAAGCATGCAGTCACTGGTTGGTACACTGTAAACATACATCATGCAGTCACTGGTTGGTACACTGTAAGCATGCAGCCACTGGTTGGTACACTGTAAGGATACATCATGTAGTCACTGGTTGGTACACTGTAAGCATGCAGCCAATGGTTGGTACACTGTAAGCATACATCATGCAGTCACTGGTTGGTACACTGTAAGGATACATCATGTAGTCACTGGTTGGTACACTGTAAGCATACATCATGTAGTCAGTGGTTGGTACACTGTAAGCATACATCATGCAGTCACTGGTTGGTACACTGTAAGCATACATCATGCAGTCACTGGTTGGTACACTGTAAGCATACATCATGCAGTCACTGGTTGGTACACTGTAAGCATGCATCATGCAGTCACTGGTTGGTACACTGTAAGCATGCATCATGCAGTCACTGGTTGGTACACTGTAAGTATGCATCATGCAGTCACTGGTTGGTACACTGTAAGCATACATCATGCAGTCACTGGTTGGTACACTGTAAGCATGCAGTCACTGGTTGGTACACTGTAAGCATGCATCATGCAGTCACTGGTTGGTACACTGTAAGCATGCATCATGCAGTCACTGGTTGGTACACTGTAAGCATACATCATGCAGTCACTGGTTGGTACACTGTAAGCATGCATCATGCAGTCACTGGTTGGTACACTGTAAGCATACATCATGCAGTCACTGGTTGGTACACTGTAAGCATGCATCATGCAGTCACTGGTTGGTACACTGTAAGCATACATCATGCAGTCACTGGTTGGTACACTGTAAGCATGCATCATGCAGTCACTGGTTGGTACACTGTAAGCATTCATCATGCAGTCACTGGTTGGTACACTGTAAGCATACATCATGCAGTCACTGGTTGGTACACTGTAAGCATACATCATGCAGTCACTGGTTGGTACACTGTAAGCATGCATCATGCAGTCACTGGTTGGTACACTGTAAGCATGCATCATGCAGTCACTGGTTGGTACACTGTAAGCTTTCATCATGCAGTCACTGGTTGGTACACTGTAAGCATACATCATGCAGTCACTGGTTGGTACACTGTAAGCATGCATCATGCAGTCACTGGTTGGTACACTGTAAGCATGCATCATGCAGTCACTGGTTGGTACACTGTAAGCATACATCATGCAGTCAGTGGTTGGTACACTGTAAGCATGCATCATGCAGTCACTGGTTGGTACACTGTAAGCATGCATCATGCAGTCACTGGTTGGTACACTGTAAGCATGCAGTCACTGGTTGGTACACTGTAAGCATCATCATGCAGTCACTGGTTGGTACACTGTAAGCATACGTAGTGGGTTGGTTGTGTGGTTTGTTGGTGGGGTAAGAAGCAGTGCATGGTTGGTACATGTAAGCATACATCATGCAGTCACTGGTTGGTACACTGTAAGCATACATCATGCAGTCACTGGTTGGTACACTGTAAGCATACATCATGCAGTCACTGGTTGGTACACTGTAAGCATACATCATGCAGTCACTGGTTGGTACACTGTAAGCATACATCATGCAGTCACTGGTTGGTACACTGTAAGCATGCATCATGCAGTCACTGGTTGGTACACTGTAAGCATACATCATGCAGTCACTGGTTGGTACACTGTAAGCATACATCATGCAGTCACTGGTTGGTACACTGTAAGCATGCATCATGCAGTCACTGGTTGGTACACTGTAAGCATGCATCATGCAGTCACTGGTTGGTACACTGTAAGCATGCATCATGCAGTCACTGGTTGGTACACTGTAAGCATGCATCATGCAGTCACTGGTTGGTACACTGTAAGCATGCATCATGCAGTCACTGGTTGGTACACTGTAAGCATGCATCATGCAGTCACTGGTTGGTACACTGTAAGCATGCATCATGCAGTCACTGGTTGGTACACTGTAAGCATGCATCATGCAGTCACTTGTTGGTACACTGTAAGCATGCATCATGCAGTCACTGGTTGGTACACTGTAAGCATGCATCATGCAGTCACTGGTTGGTACACTGTAAGCATGCATCATGCAGTCACTGGTTGGTAAACTGTAAGCATGCATCATGCAGTCAATGGTTGGTACACTGTAAGCATGCAACATGCAGTCACTGGTTGGTACACTGTAAGCATGCATCATGCAGTCACTGGTTGGTACACTGTAAGCATTTGCAGTCACTGGTTGGTACACTGTAAGCATGTATCATGCAGTCACTGGTTGGTACATTGTAAGCATACAGTCACTGGTTGGTACACTGTAAGTATACATCATGCAGTCACTGGTTGGTACACTGTAAGCATACAGCATGCAGTCACTGGTTGGTACACTGTAAGTATACATCATGCAGTCACTGGTTGGTACACTGTAAGCATACATCATGCAGTCACTGGTTGGTACACTGTAAGCATGCATCATGCAGTCACTGATTGGTACACTGTAAGCATGCATCATGCAGTCACTGGTTGGTACACTGTAAGCATACATCATGCATTCACTGGTTGGTACAATGTAGGCATGCATCATGCAGTCACTGGTTGGTACACTGTAAGCATGCATCATGGAGTCACTGGTTGGTACACTGTAAGCATGCAGTCACTGGTTGGTACACTATAAGCATGCATCATGCAGTCACTGGTTGGTACACTGTAAGCATGCATCATGCAGCCACTGGTTGGTACACTGTAAGCATACATCATGCAGTCACTGATTGGTACACTGTAAGCATGCATCATGCAGTCACTGATTGGTACACTGTAAGCATACATCATGCAGTCACTGCTTGGTACACTGTAAGCATGCATCATGCAGCCACTGGTTGGTACACTGTAAG
>CM026403.1:9106247-9127155 GCA_014843695.1 Archivesica marissinica
GTCACTGGTTGGTACACTGTAAGCATGCAGCCACTGGTTGGTACACTGTAAGGATACATCATGTAGTCACTGGTTGGTACACTGTAAGCATGCAGCCACTGGTTGGTACACTGTAAGCATACATCATGCAGCCACTGGTTAGTACACTGTAAGGATACATCATGTAGTCACTGGTTGGTACACTGTAAGGATACATCATGTAGTCAGTGGTTGGTACACTGTAAGCATGCAGCCACTAGTTGGTACACTGTAAGCATACATCATGCAGTCACTGGTTGGTACACTGTAAGCATACATCATGCTGTCAGTGGTTGGTACACTGTAAGCATACATCATGCAGTCAGTGGTTGGTACACTGTAAGCATACATCATGCAGTCACTGGTTGGTACACGGTAAGCATACATCATGCAGTCACTGGTTGGTACACCATGAGCATACATCATGCAGTCACTGGTTGGTACACTGTAAGCATACATCATGCAGTCATTGGTTAGTACACTGTAAGCATGCAGCCAATGGTTGGTACACTGTAAGCATACATCATGCAGTCACTGGTTGGTACACTGTAAGCATACATCATGCAGTCACTGGTTGGTACACTGTAAGCATACATCATGCAGTCACTGGTTGGTACACTGTAAGCATACATCATGCAGCCACTGGTTGGTACACTGTACACATACAGTCACTGGTTGGTACACTGTAAGCATGCATCATACAGTCAATAGTTGGTACACTGTAAGCATACATCATGCAGTCACTGGTTGGTACACTGTAAGCATGCATCAAGCAGTCACTGATTGGTACACTGTAAGCATGCATCAAGCAGTCCACTCATATGTTACACTGTATCATGCTCATGCATTCCACTGGTTTGTACACTGTAAGCATGCATCATGCGTCCTGGTTGGTACAACTGTAAGCATACCCATGCAGTCACCCTAGATTGGTACAACTTAAACATCACCAACCAACAACACCACACAACACAACATGCAGTCACTGGTGGTACACTGTAAAACATACACAATGCAGTCACTAGTTGGTACACTGTAAGCTGCAGCCACTGGTTGGTACACTGTAAGGATACATCATGTAGTCACTGGTTGGTACACTGTAAGCATGCACCACTGGTTGGTACACTGTAAGCATACATCATGCAGCCACTGGTTGGTACACTGTAAGGATACATCATGTAGTCACTGGTTGGTACACTGTAAGGATACATCATGTAGTCAGTGGTTGGTACACTGTAAGCATACATCATGCAGTCACTGGTTGGTACACTATAAGCATACATCATGCAGTCAGTGATTGGTACACTGTAAGCATACATCATGCAGTCAGTGGCTGGTACACTGTAGGCATACATCATGCAGTCACTGGTTGGTACACCATAAGCATACATCATGCAGTCGCTGGTTGGTACACTGTAAGCATGCATCATACAGTCACTGGTTGGTACACTGTAAGCTTGCATCAAACAGTCACTGGTTGGTACACTGTAAGCATGCATCATACAATCACTGGTTGGTACACTGTAAGCATGCATCATGCAGTCACTGGTTGGTACACTGTAAGCATGCATCATGCAGTCACTGGTTGGTACACTATAAGCATGCATCATGCAGTCAGTGGTTGGTACACTGTAAGCATGCATCATGCAGTCACAGGTTGGTACACTGTAAGCATACATCATGCAGTCACTGGTTGGTACACTGTAAGCATGCAGCCACTAGTTGGTACACTGTAAGCATGCATCATGCAGTCACTGGTTGGTACACTGTAATGATGCATCATGCAGTCACTGGTTGGTACACTGTAAGCATGCATCATGCAGTCATTGGTTAGTACACTGTAGGCATACATCATGCAATCACTGGTTGGTACACTGTAAGCATACATCATGCAGTCACTGGTTGGTACACTGTAAGCATACATCATGCAGTCACTGGTTGGTACACTATAAGCATGCACCATGCAGTCACTGGTTGGTACACTGTAAGCATGCATCATGCAGTCACTGGTTGGTACACTGTAAGCATGCAGTCACTGGTTGGTACACTGTAAACATGCATCATGCAGTCACTGGTTGGTACACTGTAAGCATGCAGTCACTGGTTGGTACACTGTACATGCATCATGCAGTCCACTGGTTGGTACACTGTAAGCATGCATCATGCAGTCACTGGTTGGTACACTGTAAGCATGCAGCCACTGGTTGGTACACTGTAAGCATACATCATGCAGCCACTGGTTGGTACACTGTAAGGATACATCATGTAGTCACTGGTTGGTACACTGTAAGATACATCATGTAGTCAGTGGTTGGTACACTGTAAGCATACATCATGCAGTCACTGGTTGGTACACTGTAAGCATACATCATGCAGTCATGGTTGGTACACTGTAAGCATACATCATGCAGTCAGTGGTTGGTACACTGTAAGCATACATCATGCAGTCACTGGTTGGTACACGGTAAGCATACATCATGCAGTCACTGGTTGGTACACCATAAGCATACATCATGCAGTCACTGGTTGGTACACTGTAAGCATACATCAAGCAGTCACTGGTTGGTACTCTGTAAGCATGCAGCCAATGGTTGGTACACTGTAAGCATACATCATGCAGTCACTGGTTGGTACACTGTAAGCATACATCATGCAGTCACTGGTTGGTACACGGTAAGCATGCATCATGCAGTCACGAGTTGGTACACTGTAAGCATGCATCATGCAGCCACTGGTTGGTACACTGTAAGCATACAGTCACTGGTTGGTACACTGTAAGCATGCATCATACAGTCAATAGTTGGTACACTGTAAGCATGCATCATGCAGTCACTGGTTGGTACACTGTAAGCATGCATCATGCAGTCACTGGTTAGTACACTGTAAGCATGCATCATACAGTCACTGGTTGGTACACTGTAAGCATGCATCATGCTCACTGGTTGTACACTGTAAGCATGCATCATCAGTCATGGTTGGTACACTGTAAATGCATCATGCAGTCACTGGTTGGTACACTGTAAGCATGCAGTCACTGGTTGGTACACTGTAAACATGCATCATGCAGTCACTGGTTGGTACACTGTAAGCATGCAGTCACTGGTTGGTACACTGTAAACATGCATCATGCAGTCACTGGTTGGTACACTGTAAGCATGCAGTCACTGGTTGGTACACTGTAAGCATGCAGTCAATGGTTGGTACATTGTAAGCATACATCATGCAGTCACTGGTTGGTACACTGTAAGCATGCAGTCACTGGTTGGTACACTGTAAACATACATCATGCAGTCACTGGTTGTTACACTGTAAGCATGCAGCCACTGGTTGGTACACTGTAAGGATACATCATGTAGTCACTGGTTGGTACACTGTAAGCATGCAGCCACTGGTTGGTACACTGTAAGCATACATCATGCAGCCACTGGTTAGTACACTGTAAGGATACATCATGTAGTCACTGGTTGGTACACTGTAAGCATACATCATGTAGTCAGTGGTTGGTACACGTAAGCATGCAGCACTGTTGGTACATGTAAGCATACATCATGCAGTCACTGGTTGGTACACTGTAAGCATACATCATGCAGTCACTGGTTGGTACACTGTAAGCATACATCATGCAGTCAGTGGTTGGTACACTGTAAGCATACATCATGCAGTCATTGGTTGGTACACGGTAAGCATACATCATGCAGTCACTGGTTGGTACACCATAAGCATCATCATGCAGTCACTGGTTGGTACACTGTAAGCATACATCATGCAGTCACTGGTTGGTACACTGTAAGCATACATCATGCAGTCACTGGTTAGTACACTGTAAGCATGCAGCCAATGGTTGGTACACTGTAAGCATACATCATGCAGTCACTGGTTGGTACACTGTAAGCATACATCATGCAGTCACTGGTTGGTACACGGTAAGCATGCATCATGCAGTCACTGGTTGGTACACTGTAAGCATGCATCATGCAGTCACTGGTTGGTACACTGTAAGCATGCATCATGCAGCCACTGGTTGGTACACTGTACACATACAGTCACTGGTTGGTACACTGTAAGCATGCATCATACAGTCAATAGTTGGTACACTGTAAGCATGCATCATGCAGTCACTGGTTGGTACACTGTAAGCATACATCATGCAGTAACTGGTTGGTACACTGTAAGCGTGCATCATGCAGTCACTGGTTGGTACACTGTAAGCATGCATCATGCAGTCACGGGTTAGTACACTGTAAGCGTGCATCATGCAGTCACTGATTGGTACACTGTAAGCTTTCATCATGCAGTCACTGGTTGGTACACTGTAAGCATACATCATGCAGTCACTGGTTGGTACACTGTAAGCGTGCATCATGCAGTCACTGATTGGTACACTGTAAGCTTTCATCATGCAGTCACTGGTTTGTACACTATAAGCATGCATCATGCAGTCAGTGGTTGGTACACTGTAAGCATGCATCATGCAGTCACTGGTTGGTACACTGTAAGCATGCATCATGCAGTCACTAGTTGGTACACCGTAAGCATGCATCATGCAGTCACTGGTTGGTACACTGTAAGCATGCATCATGCAGTCACTGGTTGGTACACTGTAAGCATGCATCATGCAGTAACAGGTTGGTAAACTGTAAGCATGCATCATACAGTCAATAGTTGTTACACTGTAAGCATGCATCATGCAGTCACTGGTTGGTACACTGTAAGCATGCATCATGCAGTCACTGGTTGGTACACTGTAAGCATACAGTCACTGGTTGGTACACTGTAAGCATGCATCATGCAGTCACTGGTTGGTACACTGTAAGCATACAGTCACTGGTTGGTACACTGTAAGCATACATCATGCAGTCACTGGTTGGTACACTGTAAGGATACAGCATGCAGTCACTGGTTGGTACACTGTAAGCATACATCATGCATTCACTGATTGGTACACTGTAAGCATACATCATGCAGTCACTGGTTGGTACACCGTAAGCATACATCATGCATTCACTGATTGGTACACTGTAAGCATGCATCATGCAGTCACTGGTTGGTACACTGTAAGCATGCAGTCACTGGTTGGTACATTGTAAGCATACATCATGCAGTCACTGGTTGGTACACTGTAAGCATGCAGTCACTGGTTGGTACACTGTAAACATACATCATGCAGTCACTGGTTGGTACACTGTAAGCATGCAGCCACTGGTTGGTACACTGTAAGGATACATCATGTAGTCACTGGTTGGTACACTGTAAGCATGCAGCCACTGGTTGGTACACTGTAAGCATACATCATGCAGCCACTGGTTAGTACACTGTAAGGATACATCATGTAGTCACTGGTTGGTACACTGTAAGCATACATCATGCAGTCAGTGGTTGGTACACTGTAAGCATACATCATACAGTCAGTGGTTGGTACACTGTAAGCATACATCATGCAGTCACTGGTTGGTAAACGGTAAGCATACATCATGCAGTCACTGGTTGGTACACCTGAGCATACATCATGCAGTCACTGGTTGGTACACTGTAAGCATACATCATGCAATCACTGGTTGGTACACGGTAAGCATGCATCATGCAGTCACTGGTTGGTACCCTGTAAGCATACTTCATGCAATCACTGGTTGGTACACGGTAAGCATGCATCATGCAGTCACTGGTTGGTACACTGTAAGCATGCATCATGCAGTCACTGGTTGGTACACTGTAAGCATGCATCATGCAGCCACTGGTTGGTACACTGTACACATACAGTCACTGGTTGGTACACTGTAAGCATGCATCATACAGTCAATAGTTGGTACACTGTAAGCATGCATCATGCAGTCACTGGTTGGTACACTGTAAGCATACATCATGCAGTAACTGGTTGGTACACTGTAAGCGTGCATCATGCAGTCACTGGTTGGTACACTGTAAGCATGCATCATGCAGTCACGGGTTAGTACACTGTAAGCGTGCATCATGCAGTCACTGATTGGTACACTGTAAGCATACATCATGCAGTCACTGGTTGGTACACTGTAAGCGTGCATCATGCAGTCACTGATTGGTACACTGTAAGCTTTCATCATGCAGTCACTGGTTTGTACACTATAAGCATGCATCATGCAGTCAGTGGTTGGTACACTGTAAGCATGCATCATGCAGTCACTGGTTGGTACACTGTAAGCATGCATCATGCAGTCACTAGTTGGTACACCGTAAGCATGCATCATGCAGTCACTGGTTGGTACACTGTAAGCATGCATCATGCAGTCACTGGTTGGTACACTGTAAGCATGCATCATGCAGTAACAGGTTGGTAAACTGTAAGCATGCATCATACAGTCAATAGTTGTTACACTGTAAGCATGCATCATGCAGTCACTGGTTGGTACACTGTAAGCATGCATCATGCAGTCACTGGTTGGTACACTGTAAGCATGCAGTCACTGGTTGGTACACTGTAAGCATGCATCATGCAGTCACTGGTTGGTACACTGTAAGCATACAGTCACTGGTTGGTACACTGTAAGCATACATCATGCAGTCACTGGTTGGTACACTGTAAGCATACAGCATGCAGTCACTGGTTGATACACTGTAAGCATACATCATGCAGTCACTGATTGGTACACTGTAAGCATACATCATGCAGTCACTGGTTGGTACACCGTAAGCATACATCATGCATTCACTGATTGGTACACTGTAAGCATGCATCATGCAGCCACTGGTTGGTACACTGTAATCATGCATCATGCAGTCACTGGTTGGTACACTGTAAGCATGCAGTCACTGGTTGGTACATTGTAAGCATACATCATGCAGTCACTGGTTGGTACACTGTAAGCATGCAGTCACTGGTTGGTACACTGTAAACATACATCATGCAGTCACTGGTTGGTACACTGTAAGCATGCAGCCACTGGTTGGTACACTGTAAGGATACATCATGTAGTCACTGGTTGGTACACTGTAAGCATGCAGCCACTGGTTGGTACACTGTAAGCATACATCATGCAGCCACTGGTTAGTACACTGTAAGGATACATCATGTAGTCACTGGTTGGTACACTGTAAGGATACATCATGTAGTCAGTGGTTGGTACACTGTAAGCATGCAGCCACTAGTTGGTACACTGTAAGCATACATCATGCAGTCACTGGTTGGTACACTGTAAGCATACATCATGCTGTCAGTGGTTGGTACACTGTAAGCATACATCATGCAGTCAGTGGTTGGTACACTGTAAGCATACATCATGCAGTCACTGGTTGGTACACGGTAAGCATACATCATGCAGTCACTGGTTGGTACACCATGAGCATACATCATGCAGTCACTGGTTGGTACACTGTAAGCATACATCATGCAGTCATTGGTTAGTACACTGTAAGCATGCAGCCAATGGTTGGTACACTGTAAGCATACATCATGCAATCACTGGTTGGTACACGGTAAGCATGCATCATGCAGTCACTGGTTGGTACACTGTAAGCATGCATCATGCAGTCACTGGTTGGTACACTGTAAGCATGCATCATGCAGCCACTGGTTGGTACACTGTACACATACAGTCACTGGTTGGTACACTGTAAGCATGCATCATACAGTCAATAGTTGGTACACTGTAAGCATGCATCATGCAGTCACTGGTTGGTACACTGTAAGCATGCATCATGCAGTCACTGGTTGGTACACTGTAAGCATGCATCATACAGTCACTGGTTGGTACACTGTAAGCATGCATCATGCAGTCACTGGTTGGTACACTGTAAGCATGCATCATGCCACTGTTTGGTACACTGTAAGCATGCATCATGCAGTCACTGGTTGGTACACTGTAAGCACATCATGCAGTCACGGGTTGGTACACTGTAAGCATGCAGTCACTGGTTGAACATTGTAAGCATACATCATGCAGTCACTGGATGGTACACGTTAGCATGCAGTCACTGGTTGGTACACTGTAAACATACATCATGCAGTCACTGGTTGGTACACTGTAAGCATGCAGCCACTGGTTGGTACACTGTAAGGATACATCATGTAGTCACTGGTTGGTACACTGTAAGCATGCAGCCACTGGTTGGTACACTGTAAGCATACATCATGCAGCCACTGGTTGGTACACTGTAAGGATACATCATGTAGTCACTGGTTGGTACACTGTAAGGATACATCATGTAGTCAGTGGTTGGTACACTGTAAGCATACATCATGCAGTCACTGGTTGGTACACTGTAAGCATACATCATGCAGTCAGTGATTGGTACACTGTAAGCATACATCATGCAGTCAGTGGTTGGTACACTGTAAGCATACATCATGCAGTCACTGGTTGGTACACTGTAAGCATACATCATGCAGTCACTGGTTGGTACACTGTAAGCATGCATCATACAGTCACTGGTTGGTACACTGTAAGCTTGCATCAAACAGTCACTGGTTGGTACACTGTAAGCATGCATCATACAATCACTGGTTGGTACACTGTAAGCATGCATCATGCAGTCACTGGTTGGTACACTGTAAGCATGCATCATGCAGTCACTGGTTGGTACACTGTAAGCATGCATCATACAGTCACTGGTTGGTACACTGTAAGCATGCATCATACAGTCACTGGTTGGTACACTGTAAGCATGCATCATACAATCACTGGTTGGTACACTGTAAGCATGCATCATGCAGTCACTGGTTGGTACCCTGTAAGCATGCATCATGCAGTCACTGGTTGGTACACTGTAAGCTTGCATCAAACAGTCACTGGTTGGTACACTGTAAGCATGCATCATACAATCACTGGTTGGTACACTGTAAGCATGCATCATGCAGTCACTGGTTGGTACATTGTAAGCATACATCATGCAGTCACTGGTTGGTACACCGTAAGCATACATCATGCAGTCACTGGTTGGTACACTGTAAGCATACATCATGCAGTCACTGGTTGGTACACTGTTGCTTGCATCAAACAGTCACTGGTTGGTACACTGTAAACATGCATCATACAATCACTGGTTGGTACACTGTAAGCATACATCATGCAGTCACTGGTTGGTACACTGTAAGCATGCATCATGCAGTCACTGGTTGGTACACTGTAAGCATACATCATGCAGTCACTGGTTGGTACACTGTAAGCATGCATCAAGCAGTCACTGATTGGTACACTGTAAGCATGCATCATGCAGTCACTGGTTGGTACACTGTAAGCATGCATCATGCAGTCACTGATTGGTACACTGTAAGCATGCATCATACAGTCACTCATTGGTACACTGTAAGCATGCATCATGCAGTCACTGGTTGGTACACTGTAAGCATGCATCATGCAGTCACTGGTTGGTACACTGTAAGCATACACCATGCAGTCACTAGTTGGTAGACTGTAAGCATACACCATGCAGTCAGTGGTTGGTACACTGTAAGCATACACCATGCAGTCACTAGTTGGTACACTGTAAGCATACACCATGCAGTCAGTGGTTGGTACACTGTAAGCATGCATCATGTAGTCACTGGTTGGTACACTGTAAGCATACATCATGCAGTCATTAGTTGATACACTGTAAGCATACACCATGCAGTCACTGGTTGGTACACTGTAAGCATGCATCATGCAGTCACTGGTTGGAACACTGTAAGCATGCATCATGCAGTCAGTGGTTGGTACACTATAAGCATACATAATGCAGTCACTGGTTGGTACACTGTAAGCATGCATCATGCAGTCACTAGTTGGTACACTGCAAGCATGCAGTCATTGTTTGGTACACTGTAAGCATGCATCATGCAGTCACTGGTTGGTACACTGTAAGGTTTCATCATGCAGTCACTGGTTGGTACACTATAAGCATACATCATGCAGTCACTGGTTGGTACACTGTAAGCATACATCATGCAGTCACTGGTTGGTACACTGTAAGCATGCATCATGCAGTCACTAGTTGGTACACTGTAAGCATGCATTCATTGGTTAGTACACTGTAAGCATGCATCATGCAGTCACTGGTTGGTACACTGTAAGCTTTCATCATGCAGTCTCTGGTTGGTACACTATACGCATACATCATGCAGTCACTGGTTGGTACACTGTAAGCATACATCATGCAGTAACTGGTTGGTACACTGTAAGCGTGCATCATGCAGTCACTGGTTGGTACACTGTAAGCATGCATCATGCAGTCACGGGTTAGTACACTGTAAGCGTGCATCATGCAGTCACTGATTGGTACACTGTAAGCTTTCATCATGCAGTCATTGGTTGGTACACTGTAAGCATACATCATGCAGTCACTGGTTGGTACACTGTAAGCGTGCATCATGCAGTCACTGGTTGGTACACTATAAGCATGCATCATGCAGTCAGTGGTTGGTACACTGTAAGCATGCATCATGCAGTCACTGGTTGGTACACTGTAAGCATACATCATGCAGTCACTGGTTGGTACACTGTAAGCATACATCATGCAGTCACTGGTTGGTACACTGTAAGCATACATCATGCATTCACTGGTTGGTACACTGTAAGCATACATCATGCAGTCACTGGTTGGTACACTGTAAGCATACATCATGAAGTCACTGGTTGGTACACTGTAAGCATGCATCATGCAGTCACTGGTTGGTACACTGTAAGCATGCAGTCACTGGTTGGTACACTGTAAGCATACATCATGCAGTCACTGGTTGGTACACTGTAAGCATGCAGTCACTGGTTGGTACACTGTAAGCATGCAGTCACTGGTTGGTACACTGTAAGCATACATCATGCAGTCACTGGTTGGTACACTGTAAGGATACATCATGCAGTCACTGGTTGGTACACTGTAAGCATACATCATGCAGTCACTGGTTGGTACACTGTAATCATGCAAGCCACTGGTTGGTACACTGTAAGCATGCATCATGCAGTCATTGGTTGGTACACAGTAAGCATGCATCATGCAGTCATTGGTTGGTACACTGTAAGCATACATCATGCAGTCATTGGTTGGTACACTGTAAGCATGCATCATGCAGTCACTGGTTGGTACACTGTAAGCATACATCATGCAGTCACTGGTTGGTACACTGTAAGCATACATCATGCAGTCATGGGTGGTACACTGTAAGCATGCATCATGCAGTCATTGGTTGGTACACTGTAAGCATGCATCATGCAGTCACTGGTTGGTACACTGTAAGCTACATTACAGTCACTGGTTGGTACACTGTAAGCATGCATCATGCAGTCACTGGTTGGTACACTGTACGCATGCATCATGCATTCATTGGTTGGTACATTGTAAGCATACACAATGCAGTCACTGGTTGGTACACTGTAAGCATACATCATGCAGTCACTGGTTGGTACACTGTAAGCATACATCATGCAGTCAGTGGTTGGTACACTGTAAGCATGCAGTCACTGGTTGGTACACTGTAAGCATACATCATGCAGTCAGTGGTTGGTACACTGTAAGCATACATCATGCACTCACTGGTTGGTACACTTTAAGCATGCAGTCACTGGTTGGTACACTGTAAGCATACATCATGCAATCAGTGGTTGGTACACTGTAAGCATGCAGTCACTGGTTGGTACACTGTAAGCATACATCATGCATTGTCTGGTTGGTACACTGTAAGCATGCATCATGCAGTCACTGGTTGGTACACTGTAAGCATACATCATGCAGTAAGTGGTTGGTACACTGTAAGCATGCAGTCACTGGTTGGTACACTGTAAGCATACATCATGCAGTCACTGGTTGGTACACTGTAAGCATACATCATGCAGTCACTGGTTGGTACAGTGTAAGCATGCATCATGCAGTCACTGGTTGGTACACTGTAAGCATGCATCATACAGTCACTGGTTGGTATACTGTAAGCAGACATCATGCAGTCACTGGTTGGTACACTGTAAGCATGCAGCCACTGGTTGGTACACTGTAAGGATACATCATGCAGCCACTGGTTGGTACTCTGTAAGGATACATCATGTAGTCACTGGTTGGTACACTGTAAGCATACATCATGCAGTCACTGGTTGGTACACTGTAAGGATACATCATGTAGTCAGTGGTTGGTACACTGTAAGCATACATCATGCAGTCATTGGTTGTACACTGTAGGAATACATCATGTAGTCACTGGTTGGTACACTGTAAGCATGCAGCATGCAGTCACTGGTTGGTACACTGTAAGCATGCAGTCACTGGTTGGTACACTGTAAGCATGCATCATGCAGTCATTGGTTGGTACACAGTAAGCATACATCATGCAGTCACTGGTTGGTAAACTGTAAGCATACATCATGCAGTCACTGGTTGGTACACTGTAAGCATACATCATGCAGTCACTGGTTGGTACACTGTAAGCATACATCATACAGTCACTGGTTGGTACACTGTAAGCATGCATCATGCAGTCACTGGTTGGTACACTGTAAGCATACACCATGCAGTCACTGGTTGGTACACTGTAAACATGCAGTCACTGGTTGGTACACTGTAAGCATGCATCATGCAGTCACTGGTTGGTACACTGTAAGCATACATCATGCAGTCACTGGTTGGTACACAGTAAGCATACAGCATGCAGTCAGTGGTTGGTACACTGTAAGCATACATCATGCAGTCACTGGTTGGTACACTGTAAGCATGCAAGCCAATGGTTGGTACACTGTTAGCATGCATCATGCAGTCATTGGTTGGTACACTGTAAGCATGCATCATGCATTCATTGGTTGGTACACTGTAAGCATACATCATGCAGTCATTGGTTGGTACACTGTAAGCATGCATCATGCAGTCACTGGTTGGTACACTGTAAGCATCATCATGCAGTCACTGGTTGGTACACTGTAAGCATACATCATGCAGTCATTGGTTGGTACACTGTAAGCATACATCATGCAGTCATTGGTTGGTACACTGTAAGCATGCATCATGCAGTCACTGGTTGGTACACTGTAAGCATACATCATGCAGTCACTGGTTGGTACACTGTAAGCATACATCATGCAGTCATTGGTTGGTACACTGTAAGCATGCATCATGCAGTCATTGGTTGGTACACTGTAAGCATGCATCATGCAGTCACTGGTTGGTACACTGTAAGCATACATCATGCAGTCACTGGTTGGTACACTGTAAGCATACATCATGCAGTCATTGGTTTGTACACTGTAAGCATGCATCATGCATTCATTGGTTGGTACACTGTAAGCATACACCATGCAGTCACTGGTTGGTACACTGTAAGCATGAAGTCACTGGTTTGTACACTGTAAGCATGCATCATGCATTCATTGGTTGGTACACTGTAAGCATACATCATGCAGTCACTGGTTGGTACACTGTAAGCATACATCATGCAGTCAGTGGTTGGTACACTGTAAGCATACATCATGCAGTCACTGGTTGGTACACTGTAAGAATACATCATGCAGTCACTAGTTGGTACACTGTAAGCATACATCATGCAGTCACTGGTTGGTACACTGTAAGCATACATCATGCAGTCACTGGTTGGTACACTGTAAGGATACATCATGTAGTCATTGGTTGGTACACTGTAAGGATACATCATGCAGTCATTGGTTGGTACACTGTAAGGATACATCATGTAGTCACTTGTTGGTACACTGTAAGCATGCACCATGCAGTCACTGGTTGGTACACTGTAAGCATGCAGTCACTGGTTGGTACACTGTAAGCATGCATCATGCAGTCATTGGTTGGTACACTGTAACCATACATCATGCAGTCACTGGTTGGTACACTGTAAGCATACATCATGCAGTCACTGGTTGGTACACTGTAAGCATACACCTTGCAGTCACTGGTTGGTACACTGTAAGCATACATCATACAGTCACTGGTTGGTACACTGTAAGCATGCATCATGCAGTCACTGGTTGGTACACTGTAAGCAGGCATCATGCATTCATTGGTTGGTACATTGTAAGCATACACAATGCAGTCACTGGTTGGTACACTGTAAGCATGCAGTCACTGGTTGGTACACTGTAAGCATACATCATGCAGTCAGTGGTTGGTACAATGTAAGCATACATCATGCAGTCAGTGGTTGGTACACTGTAAACATGCAGTCACTGGTTGGTACACTATAAGCATACATCATGCAGTCAGTGGATGGTACACTGTAAGCATACATCATCCATCACTGGTTGGTACACTGTAAGCATACAGTCACTGGTTGGTACACTGTAAGCTTGCATCAAACAGTCACTGGTTGGTACACTGTAAGCATGCATCATAAAATCACTGGTTGGTACACTGTAAGCATGCATCATGCAGTCACTGGTTGGTACACTGTAAGCATGCATCATGCAGTCACTGGTTGGTACACTGTAAGCATACATCATGCAGTCACTGGTTGGTACACTGTAAGCATGCATCAAGCAGTCACTGATTGGTACACTGTAAGCATGCATCATGCAGTCAGTGGTTGGTACACTGTAAGGATGCATCATGCAGTCACTGATTGGTACATTGTAAGAATGCATCATGCAGTCACTGATTGGTACACTGTAAGCATGCATCATGCAGTCACTGGTTGGTACACTGTAAGCATGCATCATGCAGTGACTGGTTGGTACACTGTAAGCATACAACATGCAGTCACTAGTTGGTAGACTGTAAGCATACACCATGCAGTCAGTGGTTGGTACACTGTAAGCATACACCATGCAGTCACTATTTGGTACACTGTAAGCATACACCATGCAATCAGTGGTTGGTACACTGTAAGCATGCATCATGTAGTCAATGGTTGGTACACTGTAAGCATACATCATGCAGTCACTAGTTGATACACTGTAAGCATACACCATGCAGTTACTGGTTGGTACACTGTAAGCATGCATCATGCAGTCACTGGTTGGTACACTGTAAGCATGCATCATGCAGTCAGTGGTTGGTACACTATAAGCATTACATCATGCAGTCACGGGTTGGTACACTGTAACAATACATCATGCAGTCACTGGTTGGTACACTGTAAGCATGCATCATGCAGTCAGTGGTTGGTACAATGTAAGCATACATCATGCAGTCAGTGGTTGGTACACTGTAAACATGCAGTCACTGGTTGGTACACTATAAGCATACATCATGCAGTCAGTGGATGGTACACTGTAAGCATACATCATCCATCACTGGTTGGTACACTGTAAGCATACAGTCACTGGTTGGTACACTGTAAGCTTGCATCAAACAGTCACTGGTTGGTACACTGTAAGCATGCATCATAAAATCACTGGTTGGTACACTGTAAGCATGCATCATGCAGTCACTGGTTGGTACACTGTAAGCATGCATCATGCAGTCACTGGTTGGTACACTGTAAGCATACATCATGCAGTCACTGGTTGGTACACTGTAAGCATGCATCAAGCAGTCACTGATTGGTACACTGTAAGCATGCATCATGCAGTCAGTGGTTGGTACACTGTAAGGATGCATCATGCAGTCACTGATTGGTACATTGTAAGAATGCATCATGCAGTCACTGATTGGTACACTGTAAGCATGCATCATGCAGTCACTGGTTGGTACACTGTAAGCATGCATCATGCAGTGACTGGTTGGTACACTGTAAGCATACACCATGCAGTCACTAGTTGGTAGACTGTAAGCATACACCATGCAGTCAGTGGTTGGTACACTGTAAGCATACACCATGCAGTCACTATTTGGTACACTGTAAGCATACACCATGCAATCAGTGGTTGGTACACTGTAAGCATGCATCATGTAGTCAATGGTTGGTACACTGTAAGCATACATCATGCAGTCACTAGTTGATACACTGTAAGCATACACCATGCAGTTACTGGTTGGTACACTGTAAACATGCATCATGCAGTCACTGGTTGGTACACTGTAAGCATGCATCATGCAGTCAGTGGTTGGTACACTATAAGCATTACATCATGCAGTCATGGGTTGGTACACTGTAACAATACATCATGCAGTCACTGGTTGGTACACTGTAAGCATGCATCATGCAGTCACTGGTTGGTACACTGTAAACATACACCATGCAGTCACTGGTTGGTACACTGTAAGCATGCAGTCACTGGTTGGTACACTGTAAGCATGCATCATGCAGTCACTGGTTGGTACACTGTAAGCATACATCATGCAGTCACTGGTTGGTACACAGTAAGCATACAGCATGCAGTCAGTGGTTGGTACACTGTAAGCATACATCATGCAGTGACTGGTTGGTATACTGTAAGCATGCAAGCCAAGGGTTGGTACACTGTAAGCATGCAGCCAATGGTTGGTACACTGTTAGCATGCATCATGCAGTCATTGGTTGGTACACTGTAAGCATACATCATGCAGTCATTGGTTGGTACACTGTAAGCATACATCATGCAGTCATTGGTTGGTACACTGTAAGCATGCATCATGCAGTCACTGGTTGGTACACTGTAAGCATACATCATGCAGTCACTGATTGGTACACTGTAAGCATACATCATGCAGTCCTTGGTTGGTACACTGTAAGCATACATCATGCAGTCATTGGTTGGTACACTGTAAGCATGTAGCATGCAGTCACTGGTTGGTACACTGTAAGCATACATCATGCAGTCACTGATTGGTACACTGTAAGCATACATCATGCAGTCATTGGTTGGTACACTGTAAGCATGCATCATGCAGTCATTGGTTGGTACACTGTAAGCATGCATCATGCAGTCACTGGTTGGTACACTGTAAGCATACATCATGCAGTCACTGGTTGGTACACTGTAAGCATACATCATGCAGTCATTGGTTTGTACACTGTAAGCATGCATCATGCATTCATTGGTTGGTACACTGTAAGCATACATCATGCAGTCACTGGTTGGTACACTGTAAGCATACATCATGCAGTCAGTGGTTGGTACACTGTAAGCATACATCATGCAGTCACTGGTTGGTACACTGTAAGATACATCATGCAGTCACTAGTTGGTACACTGTAAGCATACATCATGCAGTCACTGGTTGGTACACTGTAAGCATACATCATGCAGTCACTAGTTGGTACACTGTAAGCATACATCATGCAATCACTGGTTGGTACACTGTAAGCATACACCATGCAGTCACTAGTTGGTAGACTGTAAGCATACACCATGCAGTCAGTGGTTGGTACACTGTAAGCATACACCATGCAGTCACTAGTTGGTACACTGTAAGCATACACCATGCAGTCAGTGGTTGGTACACTTTAAGCATGCATCATGTAGTCACTGTTTGGTACACTGTAAGCATACATCATGCAGTCACTAGTTGATACACTGTAAGCATACACCATGCAGTCAATGGTTGGTACACTGTAAGTATGCATCATGCAGTCACTGGTTGGTACACTGTAAGCATGCATCATGCAGTCACTGGTTGGTACACTGTAAGCATACACCATGCAGTCACTGGTTGGTACACTGTAACAATGCATCATGCAGTCACTGGTTGGTACACTGTAAATCATGCAGTCACTGGTTGGTACACTGTAAGCATACATCATGCAGTCACTGGTTGGTACACTGTAAGCATACATCATGCAGTCACTGGTTGGTACACTGTAAGCAGCAAGCCAATGGTTGGTACACTGTTAGCATGCATCATGCAGTCACTGGTTGGTACACTGTAAGCATAATCATGCAGTCACTGAGTGTACACTGTAAGCATACATCATGCAGTCATTGGTTGGTACACTGTAAGCATGCATCATGCAGTCATTGGTTGGTACACTGTAAGCATGCATCATGCAGTCACTGGTTGGTACACTGTAAGCATACATCATGCAGTCACTGATTGGTACACTGTAAGCATACATCATGCAGTCATTGGTTGGTACACTGTAAGCATGCATCATGCAGTCATTGGTTGGTACACTGTAAGCATGCATCCTGCAGTCACTGGTTGGTACACTGTAAGCATACATCATGCAGTCACTGGTTGGTACACTGTAAGCATACATCATGCAGTCATTGGTTTGTACACAGTAAGCATGCATCATGCATTCATTGGTTGGTACACTGTAAGCATACACCATGCAGTCACTGGTTGGTACACTGTAAGCATCCAGTCACTGGTTGGTACACTGTAAGCATGCATCATGCATTCATTGGTTGGTACACTGTAATCATACATCATGCAGTCACTGGTTGGTACACTGTAAGCATACATCATGCAGTCAGTGGTTGGTACACTGTAAGCATACATCATGCAGTCACTGGTTGGTACACTGTAAGAATACATCATGCAGTCACTAGTTGGTACACTGTAAGCATACATCATGCAGTCACTAGTTTGTACACTGTAAGCATACATCATGCAATCATTGGTTGGTACACTGTAAGCATACACCATGCAGTCACTAGTTGGTAGACTGTAAGCATACACCATGCAGTCAGTGGTTGGTACACTGTAAGCATACACCATACAGTCACTAGTTGGTACATTGTAAGCATACACCATGCAGTCAGTGGTTGGTACACTGTAAGCATGCATCATGTAGTCACTGGTTGGTACACTGTAAGCATACACCATGCAGTCACTGGTTGGTACACTGTAAGTATGCAGCATGCAGTCACTGGTTGGTACACTGTAAGCATGCATCATGCAGTCACTGGTTGGTACACTGTAAGCATACACCATGCAGTCACTGGTTGGTACACTGTAAACATGCAGTCACTGGTTGGTACACTGTAAGCATGCATCATGCAGTCACTGGTTGGTACACTGTAAGCATACATCATGCAGTCACTGGTTGGTACACAGTAAGCATACAGCATGCAGTCAGTGGTTGGTACACTGTAAGCATACATCATGCAGTCACTGGTTGGTACACCTTAATCATGCAAGCCAATGGTTGGTACACTGTTAGCATGCATCATGCAGTCATTGGTTGGTACACAGTAAGCATGCATCATACATTCATTGGTTGGTACACTGTAAGCATACATCATGCAGTCATTGGTTGGTACACTGTAAGCATGCATCATGCAGTCACTGGTTGGTACACTGTAAGCATACATCATGCAGTCACTGGTTGGTACACTGTAAGCATACATCATGCAGTCATGGGTTGGTACACTGTAAGCATGCATCATGCAGTCATTGGTTGGTACACTGTAAGCATGCATCATGCAGTCACTGGTTGGTACACTGTAAGCATACATCATACAGTCACTGGTTGGTACACTGTAAGCATGCATCATGCAGTCACTGGTTGGTACATTGTAAGCATACACAATGCAGTCAGTGGTTGGTACACTGTAAGCATACATCATGCAGTCAGTGGTTGGTACACTGTAAGCATGCAGTCACTGGTTGGTACACTGTAAGCATACATCATGCAGTCAGTGGTTGGTACACTGTAAGCATACATATTGCACTCACTGGTTGGTACACTTTAAGCATGCAGTCACTGGTTGGTACACTGTAAGCATACATCATGCAATCAGTGGTTGGTACACTGTAAGCATGCAGTCACTGGTTGGTACACTGTAAGCATACATCATGCATTGTCTGGTTGGTACACTGTAGGCATGCATCATGCAGTCACTGGTTGGTACACTGTAAGCATACATCATGCAGTAAGTGGTTGGTACACTGTAAGCATGCAGTCACTGGTTGGTACACTGTAAGCATACATCATGCAGTCACTGGTTGGTACACTGTAAGCATACATCATGCAGTCACTGGTTGGTACAGTGTAAGCATGCATCATGCAGTCACTGGTTGGTACACTGTAAGCATGCATCATACAGTCACTGGTTGGTATACTGTAAGCAGACATCATGCAGTCACTGGTTGGTACACTGTAAGCAGCAGCACTGGTTGGTACACTGTAAGGATACATCATGCAGCCACTGGTTGGTACTCTGTAAGGATACATCATGTAGTCACTGGTTGGTACACTGTAAGCATACATCATGCAGTCACTGGTTGGTACACTGTAAGGATACATCATGTAGTCAGTGGTTGGTACACTGTAAGCATACATCATGCAGTCACTGGTTGGTACACCTTAATCATGCAAGCCAATGGTTGGTCACTGTTAGCATGCTCATGCAGTCATTGGTTGGTACACAGAAGCATGCATCATACATTCATGGTTGGTACACTGTAAGCTACATCATGACATCTTGGTTGGTACACTTAAGCATGATCATGCAGTCACTGGTTGGTACACTGTAGCATACATCATGCAGTCACTGGTTGGTACACTGTAAGCATACATCATGCAGTCATGGGTTGGTACACTGTAAGCATGCATCATGCAGTCATTGGTTGGTACACTGTAAGCATGCATCATGCAGTCACTGGTTGGTACACTGTAAGCATACATCATACAGTCACTGGTTGGTACACTGTAAGCATGCATCATGCAGTCACTGGTTGGTACACTGTACGCATGCATCATGCATTCATTGGTTGGTACATTGTAAGCATACACAATGCAGTCAGTGGTTGGTACACTGTAAGCATACATCATGCAGTCAGTGGTTGGTACACTGTAAGCATGCAGTCACTGGTTGGTACACTGTAAGCATACATCATGCAGTCAGTGGTTGGTACACTGTAAGCATACATCATGCAGTCACTGGTTGGTACACTTTAAGCATGCAGTCACTGGTTGGTACACTGTAAGCATACATCATGCAATCAGTGGTTGGTACACTGTAAGCATGCAGTCACTGGTTGGTACACTGTAAGCATACATCATGCATTGTCTGGTTGGTACACTGTAGGCATGCATCATGCAGTCACTGGTTGGTACACTGTAAGCATACATCATGCAGTAAGTGGTTGGTACACTGTAAGCATGCAGTCACTGGTTGGTACACTGTAAGCATACATCATGCAGTCA
>CM026403.1:9128155-9154819 GCA_014843695.1 Archivesica marissinica
CATGCAGCCACTGGTTGGTACACTGTAAGCATGCATCATGCAGTCACTGGTTGGTACACTGTAAGCATGCAGTCACTGGTTGGTACACTGTAAGCATGCAGTCACTGGTTGGTACACTGTAAGCATGCATCATGCAGTCACTGGTTGGTACACTGTAAGCATGCATCATGCAGTCACTGGTTGGTACACTGTAAGCATACATCATGCAGTCACTGGTTGGTACACTGTAAGCATACATCATGCAGTCACTGGTTGGTACACTGTAAGCATACATCATGCAGTCACTGGTTGGTACACTGTAAGCATACATCATGCAGTCACTGGTTGGTACACTGTAAGCATGCATCATGCAGTCACTGGTTGGTACACTGTAAGCATGCAGTCACTGGTTGGTACACTGTAAGCATACATCATGCAGTCACTGGTTGGTACACAGTAAGCATACAGCATGCAGTCAGTGGTTGGTACACTGTAAGCATACATCATGCAGTCACTGGTTGGTACACTGTAAGCATGCAAGCCAATGGTTGGTACACTGTAAGCATGCAGCCAATGGTTGGTACACTGTTAGCATGCATCATGCAGTCATTGGTTGGTACACTGTAAGCATGCATCATGCAGTCATTGGTTGGTACACTGTAAGCATACATCATGCAGTCATTGGTTGGTACACTGTAAGCATGCATCATGCAGTCACTGGTTGGTACACTGTAAGCATGCATCATGCAGTCACTGGTTGGTACACTGTAAGCATACATCATGCAGTCACTGGTTGGTACACTGTAAGCATGCATCATGCAGTCATTGGTTGGTACACTGTAAGCATGCATCATGCAGTCACTGGTTGGTACACTGTAAGCATACATCATGCAGTCACTGGTTGGTACACTGTAAGCATACATCATGCAGTCACTGGTTGGTACACTGTAAGCATGCATCATGCAGTCTTGGTTGGTACACTGTAAGCATACATCATGCAGTCACTGGTTGGTACACTGTAAGCATGCAGTCACTGGTTGGTACACTGTAAGCATGCAGTCACTGGTTGGTACACTGTAAGCATACATCATGCAGTCACTGGTTGGTACACTGTAAGCATACATCATGCAGTCAGTGGTTGGTACACTGTAAGCATACATCATGCAGTCACTGGTTGGTACACTGTAAGCATACATCATGCAGTCATTGGTTGGTACACTGTAAGCATACATCATGCAGTCACTGGTTGGTACACTGTAAGCATACATCATGCAGTCACTGGTTGGTACACTGTAAGCATACATCATGCAGTCACTGGTTGGTACACTGTAAGCATACAGTCACTGGTTGGTACACTGTAAGCATGCATCATGCAGTCACTGGTTGGTACACTGTAAGCATACATCATACAGTCACTGGTTGGTACACTGTAAGCATGCATCATGCAGTCACTGGTTGGTACACTGTAAGCATGCATCATGCATTCATTGGTTGGTACATTGTAAGCATACACAATGCAGTCACTGGTTGGTACACTGTAAGCATACATCATGCAGTCAGTGGTTGGTACACTGTAAGCATACATCATGCAGTCAGTGGTTGGTACACTGTAAGCATGCAGTCACTGGTTGGTACACTGTAAGCATACATCATGCAGTCAGTGGTTGGTACACTGTAAGCATACATCATGCAGTCACTGGTTGGTACACTGTAAGCATGCAGTCACTGGTTGGTACACTGTAAGCATACATCATGCAATCAGTGGTTGGTACACTGTAAGCATGCAGTCACTGGTTGGTACACTATAAGCATACATCATGCAGTCACTGGTTGGTACACTGTAAGCATGCATCATGCATTCATTGGTTGGTACACTGTAAGCATACATCATGCAGTCACTGGTTGGTACACTGTAAGTATACATCATGCAGTCAGTGGTTGGTACACTGTAAGCATACATCATGCAGTCACTGGTTGGTACACTGTAAGAATACATCATGCAGTCACTAGTTGGTACACTGTAAGCATACATCATGCAGTCACGGGTTGGTACACTGTAAGCATACATCATGCAGTCACTAGTTGGTACACTGTAAGCATACATCATGCAGTCACTGGTTGGTACACTGTAAGCATACATCATGCAGTCACTGGTTGGTACACTGTAAGCATACATCATGCAGTCACTGGTTGGTACACTGTAAGCATACATCATGCAGTCACTGGTTGGTACACTGTAAGCATACATCATACAGTCACTGGTTGGTACACTGTAAGCATGCATCATGCAGTCACTGGTTGGTACACTGTAAGCATGCATCATGCATTCATTGGTTGGTACATTGTAAGCATACACAATGCAGTCACTGGTTGGTACACTGTAAGCATACATCATGCAGTCACTGGTTGGTACACTGTAAGCATACATCATGCAGTCAGTGGTTGGTACACTGTAAGCATGCAGTCACTGGTTGGTACACTGTAAGCATACATCATGCAGTCAGTGGTTGGTACACTGTAAGCATACATCATGCAGTCACTGGTTGGTACACTGTAAGCATGCAGTCACTGGTTGGTACACTGTAAGCATACATCATGCAGTCAGTGGTTGGTACACTGTAAGCATGCAGTCACTGGTTGGTACACTGTAAGCATACATCATGCATTGACTGGTTGGTACACTGTAAGCATGCATCATGCAGTCACTGGTTGGTACACTGTAAGCATACATCATGCAGTCAGTGGTTGGTACACTGTAAGCATGCAGTCACTGGTTGGTACACTGTAAGCATACATCATGCAGTCACTGGTTGGTACACTGTAAGCATACATCATGCAGTCACTGGTTGGTACAGTGTAAGCATGCATCATGCAGTCACTGGTTGGTACACTGTAAGCATGCAGTCACTGGTTGGTACACTGTAAGGATACATCATGTAGTCACTGGTTGGTACACTGTAAGCATGCAGCCACTGGTTGGTACACTGTAAGGATACATCATGCAGTCATTGGTTGGTACACTGTAAGCATGCAGCCACTGGTTGGTACACTGTAAGGATACATCATGCAGCCACTGGTTGGTACACTGTAAGGATACATCATGTAGTCACTGGTTGGTACACTGTAAGCATACATCATGCAGTCAGTGGTTGGTACACTGTAAGGATACATCATGTAGTCAGTGGTTGGTACACTGTAAGCATACATCATGCAGTCATTGGTTGTACACTGTAAGGATACATCATGTAGTCACTGGTTGGTACACTGTAAGCATGCATCATGCAGTCACTGGTTGGTACACTGTAAGGATACATCATGTAGTCATTGGTTGGTACACTGTAAGGATACATCATGCAGTCATTGGTTGGTACACTGTAAGGATACATCATGTAGTCACTGGTTGGTACACTGTAAGCATGCATCATGCAGTCACTGGTTGGTACACTGTAAGCATGCAGTCACTGGTTGGTACACTGTAAGCATGCATCATGCAGTCATTGGTTGGTACACTGTAAGCATACATCATGCAGTCACTGGTTGGTACACTGTAAGCATACATCATGCAGTCACTGGTTGGTACACTGTAAGCATACATCATGCAGTCACTGGTTGGTACACTGTAAGCATACATCATACAGTCACTGGTTGGTACACTGTAAGCATGCATCATGCAGTCACTGGTTGGTACACTGTAAGCATGCATCATGCAGTCACTGGTTGGTACACTGTAAGCATACATCATGCAGTCACTGGTTGGTACACTGTAAGCATGCATCACAGTCACTGGTTGGTACACTGTAAGCATACATCATGCAGTCACTGGTTGGTACACTGTAAGCATACATCATGCAGTCACTGGTTGGTACACTGTAAGCATGCATCATGCAGTCACTGGTTGGTACACTGTAAGCATGCATCATACAGTCACTGGTTGGTACACTGTAAGCATGCATCATACAGTCACTGGTTGGTACACTGTAAGCATGCATCATGCAGTCACTGGTTGGTACACTGTAAGCATGCATCATGCAGTCACTGGTTGGTACACTGTAAGCATACATCATGCAGTCACTGGTTGGTACACTGTAAGCATGCATCAAGCAGTCACTGGTTGGTACACTGTAAGCATGCATCATGCAGTCACTGGTTGGTACACTGTAAGCATGCATCATGCAGTCACTGATTGGTACATTGTAAGAATGCATCATGCAGTCACTGATTGGTACACTGTAAGCATGCATCATGCAGTCACTGGTTGGTACACTGTAAGCATGCATCATGCAGTGACTGGTTGGTACACTGTAAGCATACACCATGCAGTCACTAGTTGGTAGACTGTAAGCATACACCATGCAGTCAGTGGTTGGTACACTGTAAGCATACACCATGCAGTCACTATTTGGTACACTGTAAGCATACACCATGCAATCAGTGGTTGGTACACTGTAAGCATGCATCATGTAGTCAATGGTTGGTACACTGTAAGCATACATCATGCAGTCACTAGTTGATACACTGTAAGCATACACCATGCAGTTACTGGTTGGTACACTGTAAGCATGCATCATGCAGTCACTGGTTGGTACACTGTAAGCATGCATCATGCAGTCAGTGGTTGGTACACTATAAGCATTACATCATGCAGTCACGGGTTGGTACACTGTAACAATACATCATGCAGTCACTGGTTGGTACACTGTAAGCATGCATCATGCAGTCACTGGTTGGTACACTGTAAGCATACACCATGCAGTCACTGGTTGGTACACTGTAAGCATGCAGTCACTGGTTGGTACACTGTAAGCATGCATCATGCAGTCACTGGTTGGTACACTGTAAGCATACATCATGCAGTCACTGGTTGGTACACTGTAAGCATACATCATGCAGTCACTGCTTGGTACACTGTAAGCATGCATCATGCAGCCACTGGTTGGTACACTGTAAGCAAACATCATGCAGTCACTGGTTGGTACACTGTAAGCATGCATCATGCAGTCACTGGTTGGTACACTGTAAGCATGCATCATGCAGTCACTGGTTGGTACACTGTAAGCATACATCATGCAGTCAGTGGTTGGTACACTGTAAGCATACATCATGCAGTCACTGGTTGGTACACTGTAAGCATGCATCATGCAGTCACTGGTTGGTACACTGTAAGCATACATCATGCAGTCACTGGTTGGTACACTGTAAGCATACATCATGCAGTCACTGGTTGGTACACTGTAAGCATGCATCATGCAGTCACTGGTTGGTACACTGTAAGCATACACTATGCAGTCACTGGTTGGTACACTGTAAGCATGCAGTCACTGGTTGGTACACTGTAAGCATGCATCATGCAGTCACTGGTTGGTACACTGTAAGCATACATCATGCAGTCAGTGGTTGGTACACTGTAAGCATACATCATGCAGTCACTGGTTGGTACACTGTAAGCATGCAAGCCAATGGTTGGTACACTGTAAGCATGCAGCCGATGGTTGGTACACTGTTATCATGCATCATGCAGTCATTGGTTGGTACACTGTAAGCATGCATCATGCAGTCATTGGTTGGTAAACTGTAAGCATACATCATGCAGTCATTGGTTGGTACACTGTAAGCATGCATCATGCAGTCACTGGTTGGTACACTGTAAGCATACATCATGCATTGACTGGTTGGTACACTGTAAGCATGCATCATGCAGTCACTGTTCGGTACACTGTAAGCATACATCATGCAGTAAGTGGTTGGTACACTGTAAGCATGCAGTCACTGGTTGGTACACTGTAAGCATACATCATGCAGTCACTGGTTGGTACACTGTAAGCATACATCATGCAGTCACTGGTTGGTACAGTGTAAGCATGCATCATGCAGTCACTGGTTGGTACACTGTAAGCATGCATCATACAGTCACTGGTTGGTACACTGTAAGCAGACATCATGCAGTCACTGGTTGGTACACTGTAAGCATGCAGCCACTGGTTGGTACACTGTAAGGATACATCATGCAGCCACTGGTTGGTACACTGTAAGGATACATCATGTAGTCACTGGTTGGTACACTGTAAGCATACATCATGCAGTCAGTCGTTGGTACACTGTAAGGATACATCATGTAGTCAGTGGTTGGTACACTGTAAGCATACATCATTCAGTCATTGGTTGTACACTGTAAGGATACATCATGTAGTCACTGGTTGGTACACTGTAAGCATGCATCATGCAGTCACTGGTTGGTACACTGTAAGGATACATCATGTAGTCATTGGTTGGTACACTGTAAGGATACATCATGTAGTCATTGGTTTGTACACTGTAAGGATACATCATGTAGTCACTGGTTGGTACACTGTAAGCATGCATCATGCAATCACTGGTTGGTACACTGTAAGCATGCACCATGCAGTTACTGGTTGGTACACTGTAAGCATGCACCATGCAGTTACTGGTTGGTACACTGTAAGCATGCACCATGCAGTCACTGGTTGGTACACTGTAAGCATGCACCATGCAGTTACTGGTTGATACACTGTAAGCATGCACCATGCAGTCACTGGTTGGTACACTGTAAGCATGCACCATGCAGTTACTGGTTGGTACACTGTAAGCATGCATCATGCAGCCACTGATTGGTACACTGTAAGCATGCATCATGTAGTCAATGGTTGGTACACTGTAAGCATACATCATGCAGTCACTAGTTGATACACTGTAAGCATACACCATGCAGTTACTGGTTGGTACACTGTAAGCATGCATCATGCAGTCACTGGTTGGTACACTGTAAGCATGCATCATGCAGTCAGTGGTTGGTACACTATAAGCATTACATCATGCAGTCACGGGTTGGTACACTGTAACAATACATCATGCAGTCACTGGTTGGTACACTGTAAGCATGCATCATGCAGTCACTGGTTGGTACACTGTAAGCATACACCATGCAGTCACTGGTTGGTACACTGTATGCATGCAGTCACTGGTTGGTACACTGTAAGCATGCATCATGCAGTCACTGGTTGGTACACTGTAAGCATACATCATGCAGTCACTGGTTGGTACACTGTAAGCATACATCATGCAGTCACTGCTTGGTACACTGTAAGCATGCATAATGCAGCCACTGGTTGGTACACTGTAAGCAAACATCATGCAGTCACTGGTTGGTACACTGTAAGCATGCATCATGCAGTCACTGGTTGGTACACTGTAAGCATGCAATCACTGGTTGGTACACTGTAAGCATACATCACGCAGTCAGTGGTTGGTACACTGTAAGAATACATCATGCAGTCACTGGTTGGTACACTGTAAGCATGCATCATGCAGTCACTGGTTGGTACACTGTAAGCTTACATCATGCAGTCACTGGTTAGTACACTGTAACAATACATCATGCAATCACTGGTTGGTACACTGTAAGCATGCATCATGCAGTCACTGGTTGGTACACTGTAAGCATACACTATGCAGTCACTGGTTGGTACACTGTAAGCATGCAGTCACTGGTTGGTACACTGTAAGCATGCATCATGCAGTCACTGGTTGGTACACTGTAAGCATACATCATGCAGTCCCTGGTTGGTACACAGTAAGCATACAGCATGCAGTCAGTGGTTGGTACACTGTAAGCATACATCATGCAGTCCCTGGTTGGTACACAGTAAGCATACAGCATGCAGTCACTGGTTGGTACACTGTAAGCATGCAAGCCAATGGTTGGTACACTGTAAGCATGCAGCCGATGGTTGGTACACTGTTATCATGCATCATGCAGTCATTGGTTGGTACACTGTAAGCATGCATCATGCAGTCATTGGTTGGTAAACTGTAAGCATACATCATGCAGTCATTGGTTGGTACACTGTAAGCATGCATCATGCAGTCACTGGTTGGTACACTGTAAGCATACATCATGCATTGACTGGTTGGTACACTGTAAGCATGCATCATGCAGTCACTGTTCGGTACACTGTAAGCATACATCATGCAGTAAGTGGTTGGTACACTGTAAGCATGCAGTCACTGGTTGGTACACTGTAAGCATACATCATGCAGTCACTGGTTGGTACACTGTAAGCATACATCATGCAGTCACTGGTTGGTACAGTGTAAGCATGCATCATGCAGTCACTGGTTGGTACACTGTAAGCATGCATCATACAGTCACTGGTTGGTACACTGTAAGCAGACATCATGCAGTCACTGGTTGGTACACTGTAAGCATGCAGCCACTGGTTGGTACACTGTAAGGATACATCATGCAGCCACTGGTTGGTACACTGTAAGGATACATCATGTAGTCACTGGTTGGTACACTGTAAGCATACATCATGCAGTCAGTGGTTGGTACACTGTAAGGATACATCATGTAGTCAGTGGTTGGTACACTGTAAGCATACATCATGCAGTCATTGGTTGTACACTGTAAGGATACATCATGTAGTCACTGGTTGGTACACTGTAAGCATGCATCATGCAGTCACTGGTTGGTACACTGTAAGGATACATCATGTAGTCATTGGTTGGTACACTGTAAGGATACATCATGCAGTCATTGGTTTGTACACTGTAAGGATACATCATGTAGTCACTGGTTGGTACACTGTAAGCATGCATCATGCAGTCACTGGTTGGTACACTGTAAGCATGCACCATGCAGTTACTGGTTGGTACACTGTAAGCATGCACAATGCAGTTACTGGTTGGTACACTGTAAGCATGCACCATGCAGTCACTGGTTGGTACACTGTAAGCATGCACCATGCAGTTACTGGTTGGTACACTGTAAGCATGCACCATGCAGTCACTGGTTGGTACACTGTAAGCATGCACCATGCAGTTACTGGTTGGTACACTGTAAGCATGCATCATGCAGCCACTGATTGGTACACTGTAAGCATACACTCACTGGTTGGTACACTGTAAGCATGCATCATGCAGTCACTGGTTGGTACACTGTAAGCATGCCTCATGCAGTCACTGGTTGGTACACTGTAAGCATGCATCATACAGTCACTGGTTTGTACACTGTAAGCATGCATCATGCAGTCACTGGTTGGTACACTGTAAGCATGCATCATGCAGTCACTGGTTGGTACACTGTAAGCATGCATCATGCAGTCACTGGTTGGTAGACTGTAAGCATGCATCATTCAGTCACTAGTTGGTACACCGTAAGCATGCATCATGCAGTCACTGGTTGGTACACTGTAAGCATGCATCATGCAGTCACTGGTTGGTACACTGTAAGCATGCATCATGCAGTCACTGGTTGGTAAACTGTAAGCATGCATCATACAGTCAATAGTTGGTACACTGTAAGCATGCAACATGCAGTCACTGGTTGGTACACTGTAAGCATGCATCATGCAGTCACTGGTTGGTACACTGTAAGCATGCAGTCACTGGTTGGTACACTGTAAGCATGTATCATGCAGTCACGGTTGGTACATGTAAGCATACAGCACTGGTTGGTACACTGTAAGTATACACATGCATAACTGGTTGGTACACTGTAAGCATACAGCATGCAGTCACTGGTTGATACACTGTAAGCATACATCATGCAGTCACTGATTGGTACCTGTAAGCATACATCATGCAGTCACTGGTTGGTACACTGTAAGCATACATCATGCATTCACTGATTGGTACAATGTAGGCATGCATCATGCAGCCACTGGTTGGTACACTGTAAGCATGCATCATACAGTCACTGGTTGGTACACTGTAAGCATGCAGTCACTGGTCGGTACACTATAAGCATGCATCATGCAGTCACTGGTTGGTACACTGTAAGCATGCATCATGCAGCCACTGGTTGGTACACTGTAAGCATACATCATGCAGTCACTGGTTGGTACACTGTAAGCATGCATCATGCAGTCACTGGTTGGTACACTGTAAGCATACATCATGCAGTCACTGATTGGTACACTGTAAGCATGCATCATGCAGTCACTGGTTGGTACACTGTAAGCATGCATCATGCAGTCACTGGTTGGTACACTGTAAGCATACATCATGCAGTCACTGGTTGGTACACTGTAAGAATACATCATGCAGTCACTGGTTGGTACACTGTAAGCATGCATCATGCAGTCACTGGTTGGTACACTGTAAGCATACATCATGCAGTCACTGGTTGGTACACAGTAAGCATACATCATGCAGTCAGTGGTTGGTACACTGTAAGCATACATCATGCAGTCACTGGTTGGTACACTGTAAGCATGCAAGCCAATGGTTGGTACACTGTTAGCATGCATCATGCAGTCATTGGTTGGTACCCTGTAAGCATGCATCATGCAGTCACTGGTTGGTACACTGTAAGCATACATCATGCAGTCATTGGTTGGTACACTGTAAGCATGCATCATGCAGTCACTGGTTGGTACACTGTAAGCATACATCATGCAGTCACTGGTTGGTACACTGTAAGCATACATCATGCAGTCATTGGATTGTACACTGTAAGCATGCATCATGCATTCATTGGTTGGTACACTGTAAGCATACACAATGCAGTCACTGGTTGGTACACTGTAAGCATGCAGTCACTGGTTGGTACACTGTAAGCATGCATCATGCATTCATTGGTTGGTACACTGTAAGCATACATCATGCAGTCACTGGTTGGTACACTGTAAGCATACATCATGCAGTCAGTGGTTGGTACACTGTAAGCATACATCATGCAGTCACTGGTTGGTACACTGTAAGAATACATCATGCAGTCACTAGTTGGTACACTGTAAGCATACATCATGCAGTCACTGGTTGGTACAATGTAAGCATACATCATGCAGTCACTAGTTGGTACACTGTAAGCATACATCATGCAATCACTGGTTGGTACACTGTAAGCATACATCATGCAGTCACTGGTTGGTACACTGTAAGCATACATCATGCAGTCACTGGTTAGTACACTGTAAGCATACATCATACAGTCACTGGTTGGTACACTGTAAGCATGCATCATGCAGTCATTGGTTGGTACACTGTAAGCATGCATCATGCATTCTTTGGTTGGTACATTGTAAGCATACACAATGCAGTCACTGGTTGGTACACTGTAAGCATACATCATGCAGTCAGTGGTTGGTACACTGTAAGCATGCAGTCACTGGTTGGTACACTGTAAGCACACATCATGCAGTCAGTGGTTGGTACACTGTAAGCATACATCATGCAGTCACTGGTTGGTACACTGTAAGCATGCAGTCACTGGTTGGTACACTGTAAGCATACATCATGCAATCAGTGGTTGGTACACTGTAAGCATGCAGTCACTGGTTGGTACACTGTAAGCATACATCATGCATTGACTGGTTGGTACACTGTAAGCATGCATCATGCAGTCACTGGTTGGTACACTGTAAGCATACATCATGCAGTAAGTGGTTGGTACACTGTAAGCATGCAGTCACTGGTTGGTACACTGTAAGCATACATCATGCAGTCACTGGTTGGTACACTGTAAGCATACATCATGCAGTCACTGGTTGGTACACTGTAAGCATGCAGCCACTGGTTGGTACACTGTAAGGATACATCATGCAGCTACTGGTTGGTACACTGTAAGGATACATCATGTAGTCTCTGGTTGGTACACTGTAAGCATACATCATGCAGTCATTGGTTGTACACTGTAAGGATACATCATGTAGTCACTGGTTGGTACACTGTAAGCATGCATCATGCAGTCACTGGTTGGTACACTGTAAGGATACATCATGTAGTCATTGGTTGGTACACTGTAAGGATACATCATGCAGTCATTGGTTGGTACACTGTAAGGATACATCATGTAGTCACTTGTTGGTACACTGTAAGCATGCACCATGCAGTCACTGGTTGGTACACTGTAAGCATGCAGTCACTGGTTGGTACACTGTAAGCATGCATCATGCAGTCACTGGTTGGTACACTGTAAGCAGACATCATGCAGTCACTGGTTGGTACACTGTAAGCATGCATCCACTGTTTGGTACACTGTAAGGATACATCATGCAGCCACTGGTTGGTACACTGTAAGGATACATCATGTAGTCACTGGTTGGTACACTGTAAGCATACATCATGCAGTCAGTCGTTGGTACACTGTAAGGATACATCATGTAGTCAGTGGTTGGTACACTGTAAGCATACATCATTCAGTCATTGGTTGTACACTGTAAGGATACATCATGTAGTCACTGGTTGGTACACTGTAAGCATGCATCATGCAGTCACTGGTTGGTACACTGTAAGGATACATCATGCAGTCATTGGTTGGTACACTGTAAGGATACATCATGCAGTCATTGGTTGGTACACTGTAAGGATACATCATGCAGTCACTGGTGGTACACTGTAAGCATGCATCAGCAGTCCTGGTTGGTACACTGTAAGCATGCATCATGCAGTTACTGGTTGGTACACTGTAAGCATGCATCATGCAGTTACTGGTTGGTACACTGTAAGCATGCATCATGCAGTCACTGGTTGGTACACTGTAAGCATGCATCATGCAGTTACTGGTTGGTACACTGTAAGCATGCATCATGCAGTCACTGGTTGGTACACTGTAAGCATGACCATGCGTACTGGTTGGTACACTGTAAGCATGCATCATGCAGCCAATGTTTGTACACTGTAAGCATAACTCACTGGTTGGTACACTGTAAGCATGCATCATGCAGTCACTGGTTGGTACACTGTAAGCATGCATCATGCAGTCACTGGTTGGTACACTGTAAGCATGCATCATGCAGTCACTGGTTTGTACACTGTAAGCATGCATCATGCAGTCACTGGTTGGTACACTGTAAGCATGCATCATGCAGTCACTGGTTGGTACACTGTAAGCATGCATCATGCAGTCACTGGTTGGTAGACTGTAAGCATGCATCATTCAGTCACTGGTTGGTACACTGTAAGCATGCATCATGCAGTCACTGGTTGGTACACTGTAAGCATGCATCATGCAGTCACTGGTTGGTACACTGTAAGCATGCATCATGCAGTCACTGGTTGGTACACTGTAAGCATGCATCATGCAGTCAATGGTTGGTACACTGTAAGCATGCAGTCACTGGTTGGTACACTGTATGCATGTATCATGCAGTCACTGGTTGGTACATTGTAAGCATACAGTCACTGGTTGGTACACTGTAAGTATACATCATGCAGTCACTGGTTGGTACACTGTAAGCATACATCATGCAGTCACTGGTTGGTACACTGTAAGCATACATCATGCAGTCACTGGTTGGTACACTGTAAGCATACATCATGCAGTCATTGGTTTGTACACTGTAAGCATACATCATGCATTCACTGATTGGTACAATGTAGGCATGCATCATGCAGCCACTGGTTGGTACACTGTAAGCATGCATCATACAGTCACTGGTTGGTACACTGTAAGCATGCAGTCACTGGTTGGTACACTATAAGCATGCATCATGCAGTCACTGGTTGGTACACTGTAAGCATGCATCATGCAGCCACTGGTTGGTACACTGTAAGCATACATCATGCAGTCACTGATTGGTACACTGTAAGCATGCATCATGCAGTCACTGATTGGTACACTGTAAGCATACATCATGCAGTCACTGATTGGTACACTGTAAGCATGCATCATGCAGCCACTGGTTGGTACACTGTAAGCATACATCATGCAGTCACTGGTTGGTACACTGTAAGCATGCATCCTGCAGTCACTGGTTGGTACACTGTAAGCATGCATCATGCAGCCACTGGTTGGTACACTGTAAGCATACATCATGCAGTCACTGATTGGTACACTGTAAGCATGCATCATGCAGTCACTGGTTGGAACACTGTAAGCATGCATCATGCAGTCACTGGTTGGTACACTGTAAGCATACATCATGCAGTCACTGGTTAGTACACTGTAACAATACATCATGCAGTCACTGGTTGGTACACTGTAAGCATGCATCATGCAGTCACTTGTTGGTACACTGTAAGCATACATCATGCAGTCACTGGTTGGTACACAGTAAGCATAAATCATGCAGTCAGTGGTTGGTACACTGTAAGCATACATCATGCAGTCACTGGTTGGTACACTGTAAGCATGCAGCAATGTTGGTACACTGTTATCATGCATCTTGCAGTCATTGGTTGTACACTGTAAGCATACATCATGCAGTCATTGGTTGGTACACTGTAAGCATGCATCATGCAGTCATTGGTTGGTACACTGTAAGCATGCATCATGCAGTCACTGGTTGGTACACTGTAAGCATACATCATGCAGTCACTGGTTGGTACACTGTAAGCATACATCATGCAGTCATTGGTTTGTGCACTGTAAGCATGCATCATGCATTCATTGGTTGGTACACTGTAAGCATACACCATGCAGTCACTGGTTGGTACACTGTAAGCATGCAGTCACTGGTTGGTACACTGTAAGCATGCATCATGCATTCATTGGTTGGTACACTGTAAGCATACATCATGCAGTCACTGGTTGGTACACTGTAAGTATACATCATGCAGTCAGTGGTTGGTACACTGTAAGCATACATCATGCAGTCACTGGTTGGTACACTGTAAGAACACATCATGCAGTAGTGGACACTGTAGCATACAATCTTCAGTCATGGTTGGTACAATCGTAAGCATACATCATGCCAGTCACTAGTTGGTAACAATTGTAAGCTACAGCATGCAATCATGGTTGTACACTGTAAGCATACATCAGCCGGTCATGGTTGGTTTACACTGTAGGCATACATTCATGCATTCACTGGTTGGTACACTGTAAGCATGCATCATGCAGTCACTGGTTGGTACACTGTAAGCATGCATATGGTCACTGGTTGGTACACTGTAAGCATGCATCATGCATTCTTTGGTTGGTACAGTGTAAGAATACATAATGCAGTCACTGGTTGGTACACGTAAGCTGCATCATGCAGTCAGTGGTGGTACACTGTAGCATTGCAGTCACTGGGTTGGTACACTGTAAGCATACATCATGCAATCAGTGGTTGGTACACTGTAAGCATGCAGTCAATGGTTGGTACACTGTAAGCATACATCATGCATTGACTGGTTGGTACACTGTAAGATGCATCATGCAGTCACTGGTTGGTACACTGTAAGCATACATCATGCAGTAAGTGGTTGGTACACTGTAAGCATGCAGTCACTGGTTGGTACACTGTAAGCATACATCATGCAGTCACTGGTTGGTACACTGTAAGCATACATCATGCAGTCACTGGTTGGTACACTGTAAGCATGCAGCCACTGGTTGGTACACTGTAAGGATACATCATGCAGCTACTGGTTGGTACACTGTAAGGATACATCATGTAGTCTCTGGTTGGTACACTGTAAGCATACATCATGCAGTCACTGGTTGGTACACTGTAAGCATACATCATGCAGTCACTGGTTGGTACAGTGTAAGCATGCATCATGCAGTCACTGGTTGGTACACTGTAAGCATGCATCATACAGTCACTGGTTGGTACACTGTAAGCAGACATCATGCTGTCACTGGTTGGTACACTGTAAGCATACATAATACAGTCACTGGTTGGTACACTGTAAGCATGCATCATGCAGTCACTGGTTGGTACACTGTAAGCAGGCATCATGCATTCATTGGTTGGTACATTGTAAGCATACACAATGCAGTCACTGGTTGGTACACTGTAAGCATGCAGTCACTGGTTGGTACACTGTAAGCATACATCATGCAGTCAGTGGTTGGTACAATGTAAGCATACATCATGCAGTCAGTGGTTGGTACACTGTAAGCATGCAGCCACTGGTTGGTACACAGTAAGGATACATCATGCAGTTACTGGTTGGTACACTGTAAGGATACATCATGTAGTCTCTGGTTGGTACACTGTAAGCATACATCATGCAGTCAGTGGTTGGTACACTGTAAGGATACATCATGTAGTCATTGGTTGGTACACTGTAAGCATACATCATGCAGTCATTGGTTGTACACTGTAAGGATACATCATGTAGTCACTGGTTGGTACACTGTAAGCATGCATCATGCAGTCACTGGTTGGTACACTGTAAGGATACATCATGTAGTCATTGGTTGGTACACTGTAAGGATACATCATGCAGTCATTGGTTGGTACACTGTAAGGATACATCATGTAGTCACTTGTTGGTACACTGTAAGCATGCACCATGCAGTCACTGGTTGGTACACTGTAAGCATGCAGTCACTGGTTGGTACACTGTAAGCATGCATCATGCAGTCATTGGTTGGTACACTGTAACCATACATCATGCAGTCACTGGTTGGTACACTGTAAGCATACATCATGCAGTCACTGGTTGGTACACTGTAAGCATACACCTTGCAGTCACTGGTTGGTACACTGTAAGCATACATCATACAGTCACTGGTTGGTACACTGTAAGCATGCATCATGCAGTCACTGGTTGGTACACTGTAAGCAGGCATCATGCATTCATTGGTTGGTACATTGTAAGCATACACAATGCAGTCACTGGTTGGTACACTGTAAGCATGCAGTCACTGGTTGGTACACTGTAAGCATACATCATGCAGTCAGTGGTTGGTACAATGTAAGCATACATCATGCAGTCAGTGGTTGGTACACTGTAAACATGCAGTCACTGGTTGGTACACTATAAGCATACATCATGCAGTCAGTGGATGGTACACTGTAAGCATACATCATCCATCACTGGTTGGTACACTGTAAGCATACAGTCACTGGTTGGTACACTGTAAGCTTGCATCAAACAGTCACTGGTTGGTACACTGTAAGCATGCATCATAAAATCACTGGTTGGTACACTGTAAGCATGCATCATGCAGTCACTGGTTGGTACACTGTAAGCATGCATCATGCAGTCACTGGTTGGTACACTGTAAGCATACATCATGCAGTCACTGGTTGGTACACTGTAAGCATGCATCAAGCAGTCACTGATTGGTACACTGTAAGCATGCATCATGCAGTCAGTGGTTGGTACACTGTAAGGATGCATCATGCAGTCACTGATTGGTACATTGTAAGAATGCATCATGCAGTCACTGATTGGTACACTGTAAGCATGCATCATGCAGTCACTGGTTGGTACACTGTAAGCATGCATCATGCAGTCACTGGTTGGTACACTGTAAGCATACACCATGCAGTCACTGGTTGGTACACTGTAAGCATACATCATGCAGTCAGTGGTTGGTACACTGTAAGCATACATCATGCAGTCACTGGTTGGTACACTGTAAGCATACATCATGCAGTCAGTGGTTGGTACACTGTAAGCATGCATCATGCAGTCACTGGTTGGTACACTGTAAGCATGCATCATGCAGTCACTGGTTGGTACACTGTAAGCATACATCATGCAGTCAGTGGTTGGTACACTGTAAGCATACATCATGCAGTCACGGGTTGGTACACTGTAACAATACATCATGCAGTCACTGGTTGGTACACTGTAAGCATGCATCATGCAGTCACTGGTTGGTACACTGTAAGCATACACCATGCAGTCACTGGTTGGTACACTGTAAGCATTCAGTCACTGGTTGGTACACTGTAAGCATGCATCATGCAGTCACTGGTTGGTACACTGTAAGCATACATCATGCAGTCACTGGTTGGTACACTGTAAGCATACATCATGCAGTCACTGCTTGGTACACTGTAAGCATGCATCATGCAGCCACTGGTTGGTACACTGTAAGCAAACATCATGCAGTCACTGGTTGGTACACTGTAAGCATGCATCATGCAGTCACTGGTTGGTACACTGTAAGCATGCAATCACTGGTTGGTACACTGTAAGCATACATCACGCAGTCAGTGGTTGGTACACTGTAAGAATACATCATGCAGTCACTGGTTGGTACACTGTAAGCATGCATCATGCAGTCACTGGTTGGTACACTGTAAGCATACATCATGCAGTCACTGGTTAGTACACTGTAACAATACATCATGCAGTCACTGGTTGGTACACTGTAAGCATGCATCATGCAGTCACTGGTTGGTACACTGTAAGCATACACTATGCAGTCACTGGTTGGTACACTGTAAGCATGCAGTCACTGGTTGGTACACTGTAAGCATGCATCATGCAGTCACTGGTTGGTACACTGTAAGCATACATCATGCAGTCACTGGTTGGTACACAGTAAGCATACAGCATGCAGTCAGTGGTTGGTACACTGTAAGCATACATCATGCAGTCACTGGTTGGTACACTGTAAGCATGCACGCCAATGGTTGGTACACTGTAAGCATGCAGTCAATGGTTGGTACACTGTTATCATGCATCATGCAGTCATTGGTTGGTACACTGTAAGCATGCATCATGCAGTCATTGGTTGGTACACTGTAAGCATACATCATGCAGTCACTGGTTGGTACACTGTAAGCATACATCATGCAGTCACTGGTTGGTACACTGTAAGCATACATCATGCAGTCACTGGTTGGTACACTGTAAGCATACATCATGCAGTCACTGGTTGGTACACTGTAAGCATACATCATGCAGTCACTGGTTGGTACACTGTAAGCATACATCATGCAGTCACTGGTTGGTACACTGTAAGCATGCAGTCACTGGTTGGTACACTGTAAGCATACATCATGCAATCAGTGGTTGGTACACTGTAAGCATGCAGTCACTGGTTGGTACACTATAAGCATACATCATGCAGTCACTGGTTGGTACACTGTAAGCATGCATCATGCATTCATTGGTTGGTACACTGTAAGCATACATCATGCAGTCACTGGTTGGTACACTGTAAGTATACATCATGCAGTCAGTGGTTGGTACACTGTAAGCATACATCATGCAGTCACTGGTTGGTACACTGTAAGAATACATCATGCAGTCACTAGTTGGTACACTGTAAGCATACATCATGCAGTCACTGGTTGGTACACTGTAAGCATACATCATGCAGTCACTAGTTGGTACACTGTAAGCATACATCATGCATTCACTGGTTGGTACACTGTAAGCATACATCATGCAGTCACTGGTTGGTACACTGTAAGCATACATCATGCAGTCACTGGTTGGTACACTGTAAGCATGCATCATGCAGTCACTGGTTGGTACACTGTAAGCATACATCATACAGTCACTGGTTGGTACACTGTAAGCATGCATCATGCAGTCACTGGTTGGTACACTGTAAGCATGCATCATGCATTCATTGGTTGGTACATTGTAAGCATACACAATGCAGTCACTGGTTGGTACACTGTAAGCATACATCATGCAGTCAGTGGTTGGTACACTGTAAGCATACATCATGCAGTCAGTGGTTGGTACACTGTAAGCATGCAGTCACTGGTTGGTACACTGTAAGCATACATCATGCAGTCAGTGGTTGGTACACTGTAAGCATACATCATGCAGTCACTGGTTGGTACACTGTAAGCATGCAGTCACTGGTTGGTACACTGTAAGCATACATCATGCAATCAGTGGTTGGTACACTGTAAGCATGCCGTCACTGGTTGGTACACTGTAAGCATACATCATGCATTGACTGGTTGGTACACTGTAAGCATGCATCATGCAGTCACTGTTCGGTACACTGTAAGCATACATCATGCAGTAAGTGGTTGGTACACTGTAAGCATGCAGTCACTGGTTGGTACACTGTAAGCATACATCATGCAGTCACTGGTTGGTACACTGTAAGCATACATCATGCAGTCACTGGTTGGTACAGTGTAAGCATGCATCATGCAGTCACTGGTTGGTACACTGTAAGCATGCATCATACAGTCACTGGTTGGTACACTGTAAGCAGACATCATGCAGTCACTGGTTGGTACACTGTAAGCATGCAGCCACTGGTTGGTACACTGTAAGGATACATCATGCAGCCACTGGTTGGTACACTGTAAGGATACATCATGTAGTCACTGGTTGGTACACTGTAAGCATACATCATGCAGTCAGTGGTTGGTACACTGTAAGGATACATCATGTAGTCAGTGGTTGGTACACTGTAAGCATACATCATTCAGTCATTGGTTGTACACTGTAAGGATACATCATGTAGTCACTGGTTGGTACACTGTAAGCATGCATCATGCAGTCACTGGTTGGTACACTGTAAGGATACATCATGTAGTCATTGGTTGGTACACTGTAAGGATACATCATGCAGTCATTGGTTTGTACACTGTAAGGATACATCATGTAGTCACTGGTTGGTACACTGTAAGCATGCATCATGCAGTCACTGGTTGGTACACTGTAAGCATGCACCATGCAGTTACTGGTTGGTACACTGTAAGCATGCACCATGCAGTTACTGGTTGGTACACTGTAAGCATGCACCATGCAGTCACTGGTTGGTACACTGTAAGCATGCACCATGCAGTTACTGGTTGGTACACTGTAAGCATGCACCATGCAGTCACTGGTTGGTACACTGTAAGCATGCACCATGCAGTTACTGGTTGGTACACTGTAAGCATGCATCATGCAGTCACTGGTTGGTACACTGTAAGCATGCACCATGCAGTCACTGGTTGGTACACTGTAAGCATGCAGTCACTGGTTGGTACACTGTAAGCATGCATCATGCAGTCACTGGTTGGTACACTGTAAGCATGCAGTCACGGTTGTACACTGTAAGCATGCATCATGCAGTCACTGGTTGGTACACTGTAAGCATGCATCATGCAGTCATTGGTTGGTACACTGTAAGCATGCATCATGCAGTCACTGGTTGGTACACGAAGTATCATCATGCAGTCTGGTGGTACACGTAAGCATGCATCATGCAGTCCTGTTGGTACACTGTAAGCATGCATCATGCAGTCACTGGTTGGTACACTGTAAGCATGCATCATGCAGTCACGGTTGGTAACTGTAAGCATGCATCATGCAGTCAATAGTTGGTACACTGTAAGCATCACATGCAGTCACTGGTTGGTACACTGTAAGCATGCATCATGCAGTCACTGGTTGGTACACTGTAAGCATCTGCAGTCACTGGTTGGTACACTGTAAGCATGCATCATGCAGTCACTGGTTGGTACACTGTAAGCATACAGTCACTGGTTGGTACACTGTAAGCATACATCATGCAGTCACTGGTTGGTACACTGTAAGCATACAGCATGCAGTCACTGGTTGATACACTGTAAGCATACATCATGCAGTCACTGATTGGTACACTGTAAGCATACATCATGCAGTCACTGGTTGGTACACTGTAAGCATACATCATGCATTCACTGATTGGTACAATGTAGGCATGCATCATGCAGCCACTGGTTGGTACACTGTAAGCATGCATCATACAGTCACTGGTTGGTACACTGTAAGCATGCAGTCACTGGTTGGTACACTATAAGCATGCATCATGCAGTCACTGGTTGGTACACTGTAAGCATGCATCATGCAGCCACTGGTTGGTACACTGTAAGCATACATCATGCAGTCACTGATTGGTACACTGTAAGCATGCATCATGCAGTCACTGATTGGTACACTGTAAGCATACATCATGCAGTCACTGCTTGGTACACTGTAAGCATGCATCATGCAGCCACTGGTTGGTACACTGTAAGCATACATCATGCAGTCACTGGTTGGTACACTGTAAGCATGCATCCTGCAGTCACTGGTTGGTACACTGTAAGCATGCATCATGCAGCCACTGGTTGGTACACTGTAAGCATACATCATGCAGTCACTGATTGGTACACTGTAAGCATGCATCATGCAGTCACTGGTTGGAACACTGTAAGCATGCATCATGCAGTCACTGGTTGGTACACTGTAAGCATACATCATGCAGTCACTGGTTAGTACACTGTAACAATACATCATGCAGTCACTGGTTGGTACACTGTAAGCATGCATCATGCAGTCACTGGTTGGTACACTGTAAGCATACATCATGCAGTCACTGGTTGGTACACAGTAAGCATACATCATGCAGTCAGTGGTTGGTACACTGTAAGCATACATCATGCAGTCACTGGTTGGTACACTGTAAGCATGCAAGCCAATGGTTGGTACACTGTTAGCATGCATCATGCAGTCATTGGTTGGTACCCTGTAAGCATGCATCATGCAGTCACTGGTTGGTACACTGTAAGCATACATCATGCAGTCATTGGTTGGTACACTGTAAGCATGCATCATGCAGTCACTGGTTGGTACACTGTAAGCATACATCATGCAGTCACTGGTTGGTACACTGTAAGCATACATCATGCAGTCATTGGATTGTACACTGTAAGCATGCATCATGCATTCATTGGTTGGTACACTGTAAGCATACACAATGCAGTCACTGGTTGGTACACTGTAAGCATGCAGTCACTGGTTGGTACACTGTAAGCATGCATCATGCATTCATTGGTTGGTACACTGTAAGCATACATCATGCAGTCACTGGTTGGTACACTGTAAGCATACATCATGCAGTCAGTGGTTGGTACACTGTAAGCATACATCATGCAGTCACTGGTTGGTACACTGTAAGAATACATCATGCAGTCACTAGTTGGTACACTGTATGCATACATCATGCAGTCACTGGTTGGTACAATGTAAGCATACATCATGCAGTCACTAGTTGGTACACTGTAAGCATACATCATGCAATCACTGGTTGGTACACTGTAAGCATACATCATGCAGTCACTGGTTGGTACACTGTAAGCATACATCATGCAGTCACTGGTTAGTACACTGTAAGCATACATCATACAGTCACTGGTTGGTACACTGTAAGCATGCATCATGCAGTCACTGGTTGGTACACTGTAAGCATGCATCATGCATTCTTTGGTTGGTACATTGTAAGCATACACAATGCAGTCACTGGTTGGTACACTGTAAGCATACATCATGCAGTCAGTGGTTGGTACACTGTAAGCATGCAGTCACTGGTTGGTACACTGTAAGCACACATCATGCAGTCAGTGGTTGGTACACTGTAAGCATACATCATGCAGTCACTGGTTGGTACACTGTAAGCATGCAGTCACTGGTTGGTACACTGTAAGCATACATCATGCAATCAGTGGTTGGTACACTGTAAGCATGCAGTCACTGGTTGGTACACTGTAAGCATACATCATGCATTGACTGGTTGGTACACTGTAAGCATGCATCATGCAGTCACTGGTTGGTACACTGTAAGCATACATCATGCAGTAAGTGGTTGGTACACTGTAAGCATGCAGTCACTGGTTGGTACACTGTAAGCATACATCATGCAGTCACTGGTTGGTACACTGTAAGCATACATCATGCAGTCACTGATTGGTACACTGTAAGCATGCAGCCACTGGTTGGTACACTGTAAGGATACATCATGCAGCTACTGGTTGGTACACTGTAAGGATACATCATGTAGTCTCTGGTTGGTACACTGTAAGCATACATCATGCAGTCATTGGTTGTACACTGTAAAGATACATCATGTAGTCACTGGTTGGTACACTGTAAGCATGCATCATGCAGTCACTGGTTGGTACACTGTAAGGATACATCATGTAGTCATTGGTTGGTACACTGTAAGGATACATCATGCAGTCATTGGTTGGTACACTGTAAGGATACATCATGTAGTCACTTGTTGGTACACTGTAAGCATGCACCATGCAGTCACTGGTTGGTACACTGTAAGCATGCAGTCACTGGTTGGTACACTGTAAGCATGCATCATGCAGTCACTGGTTGGTACACTGTAAGCAGACATCATGCAGTCACTGGTTGGTACACTGTAAGCATGCAGCCACTGGTTGGTACACTGTAAGGATACATCATGCAGCCACTGGTTGGTACACTGTAAGGATACATCATGTAGTCACTGGTTGGTACACTGTAAGCATACATCATGCAGTCAGTCGTTGGTACACTGTAAGGATACATCATGTAGTCAGTGGTTGGTACACTGTAAGCATACATCATTCAGTCATTGGTTGTACACTGTAAGGATACATCATGTAGTCACTGGTTGGTACACTGTAAGCATGCATCATGCAGTCACTGGTTGGTACACTGTAAGGATACATCATGTAGTCATTGGTTGGTACACTGTAAGGATACATCATGCAGTCATTGGTTTGTACACTGTAAGGATACATCATGTAGTCACTGGTTGGTACACTGTAAGCATGCATCATGCAATCACTGGTTGGTACACTGTAAGCATGCACCATGCAGTTACTGGTTGGTACACTGTAAGCATGCACCATGCAGTTACTGGTTGGTACACTGTAAGCATGCACCATGCAGTCACTGGTTGGTACACTGTAAGCATGCACCATGCAGTTACTGGTTGGTACACTGTAAGCATGCACCATGCAGTCACTGGTTGGTACACTGTAAGCATCACATGCAGTTAGGTTGGTACACTGTAAGCATGCATCATGCAGTCACTGGGGTACACTGTAAGCAACACTCAAGGTGGTACACTGTAAGCATGCATCATGCAGTCACTGGTTGGTACACTGTAAGCATGCATCATGCAGTCACTGGTTGGTACACTGTAAACATGCAGTCACTGGTTGGTACACTGTAAGCATGCATCATGCAGTCACTGGTTGGTACACTGTAAGCATGCATCATGCAGTCACTGGTTGGTACACTGTAAGCATGCATCATGCAGTCACTGGTTGGTACACTGTAAGCATGCATCATGCAGTCACTGGTTGGTACACTGTAAGCATGCATCATGCAGTCACTGGTTGGTACACTGTAAGCATGCATCATGCAGTCACTGGTTGGTACACTGTAAGCATGCATCATGCAGTCACTGGTTGGTAAACTGTAAGCATGCATCATACAGTCAATAGTTGGTACACTGTAAGCATGCAACATGCAGTCACTGGTTGGTACACGTAAGCATGCATCATGCAGTCACTGGTTGGTACACTGTAAGCAGATGCAGTCACTGGTTGGTACACTGTAAGCATGCATCATGCAGTCACTGGTTGGTACACTGTAAGCAGACATCATGCAGTCACTGGTTGGTACACTGTAAGCATGCAGCCACTGGTTGGTACACTGTAAGGATACATCATGCAGCCACTGGTTGGTACACTGTAAGGATACATCATGTAGTCACTGGTTGGTACACTGTAAGCATACATCATGCAGTCAGTGGTTGGTACACTGTAAGGATACATCATGTAGTCAGTGGTTGGTACACTGTAAGCATACATCATTCAGTCATTGGTTGTACACTGTAAGGATACATCATGTAGTCACTGGTTGGTACACTGTAAGCATGCATCATGCAGTCACTGGTTGGTACACTGTAAGGATACATCATGTAGTCATTGGTTGGTACACTGTAAGGATACATCATGCAGTCATTGGTTTGTACACTGTAAGGATACATCATGTAGTCACTGGTTGGTACACTGTAAGCATGCATCATGCAATCACTGGTTGGTACACTGTAAGCATGCACCATGCAGTTACTGGTTGGTACACTGTAAGCATGCACCATGCAGTTACTGGTTGGTACACTGTAAGCATGCACCATGCAGTCACTGGTTGGTACACTGTAAGCATGCACCATGCAGTTACTGGTTGGTACACTGTAAGCATGCACCATGCAGTCACTGGTTGGTACACTGTAAGCATGCACCATGCAGTTACTGGTTGGTACACTGTAAGCATGCATCATGCAGCCACTGATTGGTACACTGTAAGCATACACTCACTGGTTGGTACACTGTAAGCATGCATCATGCAGTCACTGGTTGGTACACTGTAAGCATGCCTCATGCAGTCACTGGTTGGTACACTGTAAGCATGCATCATACAGTCACTGGTTTGTACACTGTAAGCATGCATCATGCAGTCACTGGTTGGTACACTGTAAGCATGCATCATGCAGTCACTGGTTGGTACACTGTAAGCATGCATCATGCAGTCACTGGTTGGTAGACTGTAAGCATGCATCATTCAGTCACTAGTTGGTACACCGTAAGCATGCATCATGCAGTCACTGGTTGGTACACTGTAAGCATGCATCATGCAGTCACTGGTTGGTACACTGTAAGCATGCATCATGCAGTCACTGGTTGGTAAACTGTAAGCATGCATCATACAGTCAATAGTTGGTACACTGTAAGCATGCAACATGCAGTCACTGGTTGGTACACTGTAAGCATGCATCATGCAGTCACTGGTTGGTACACTGTAAGCATGCAGTCACTGGTTGGTACACTGTAAGCATGTATCATGCAGTCACTGGTTGGTACATTGTAAGCATACAGTCACTGGTTGGTACACTGTAAGTATACATCATGCAGTCACTGGTTGGTACACTGTAAGCATACAGCATGCAGTCACTGGTTGATACACTGTAAGCATACATCATGCAGTCACTGATTGGTACACTGTAAGCATGCATAATGCAGTCACTGATTGGTACACTGTAAGCATACATCATGCAGTCACTGCTTGGTACACTGTAAGCATGCATCATGCAGCCACTGGTTGGTACACTGTAAGCATACATCATGCAGTCACTGGTTGGTACACTGTAAGCATGCATCCTGCAGTCACTGGTTGGTACACTGTAAGCATGCATCATGCAGCCACTGGTTGGTACACTGTAAGCATACATCATGCAGTCACTGATTGGTACACTGTAAGCATGCATCATGCAGTCACTGGTTG
>CM026403.1:9155819-9186337 GCA_014843695.1 Archivesica marissinica
TGGTACACTGTAACAAAAAATCATGCAGTCACTGGTTGGTACACTGTAAGCATACATCATGCAGTCACTGGTTGGTACACTGTAAGCATGCATCATGCAGCCACTGATTGGTACACTGTAAGCATACAGTCACTGGTTGGTACACTGTAAGCATGCATCATGCAGTCACTGGTTGGTACACTGTAAGCATGCATCATGCAGTCACTGGTTGGTACACTGTAAGCATGCATCATACAGTCACTGGTTTGTACACTGTAAGCATGCATCATGCAGTCACTGGTTGGTACACTGTAAGCATGCATCATGCAGTCACTGGTTGGTACACTGTAAGCATGCATCATGCAGTCACTGGTTGGTACACTGTAAGCATGCATCATTCAGTCACTAATTGGTACACTGTAAGCATGCATCATGCAGTCACTGGTTGGTACACTGTAAGCATGCATCATGCAGTCACTGGTTGGTACACTGTAAGCATGCATCATGCAGTCACTGGTTGGTACACTGTAAGCATGCATCATACAGTCACTAGTTGGTACACTGTAAGCATGCAACATGCAGTCACTGGTTGGTACACTGTAAGCATGCATCATGCAGTCACTGATTGGTACACTGTAAGCATGCAGTCACTGGTTGGTACACTGTAAGCATGTATCATGCAGTCACTGGTTGGTACATTGTAAGCATACAGTCACTGGTTGGTACACTGTAAGTATACATCATGCAGTCACTGGTTGGTACACTGTAAGCATACAGCATGCAGTCACTGGTTGATACACTGTAAGCATACATCATGCAGTCACTGATTGGTACACTGTAAGCATACATCATGCAGTCACTGGTTGGTACACTGTAAGCATACATCATGCATTCACTGATTGGTACAATGTAAGCATGCATCATGCAGCCACTGGTTGGTACACTGTAAGCATGCAGTCACTGGTTGGTACACTATAAGCATGCATCATGCAGTCACTGGTTGGTACACTGTAAGCATGCATCATGCAGCCACTGGTTGGTACACTGTAAGCATACATCATGCAGTCACTGATTGGTACACTGTAAGCATACATCATGCAGTCACTGCTTGGTACACTGTAAGCATGCATCATGCAGCCACTGGTTGGTACACTGTAAGCAAACATCATGCAGTCACTGGTTGGTACACTGTAAGCATGCATCATGCAGTCACTGGTTGGTACACTGTAAGCATGCATCATGCAGTCACTGGTTGGTACACTGTAAGCATGCAATCACTGGTTGGTACACTGTAAGCATACATCACGCAGTCAGTGGTTGGTACACTGTAAGCATACATCATGCAGTCACTGGTTGGTACACTGTAAGCATACATCATGCAGTCACTGGTTGGTACACTGTAAGCATACATCATGCAGTCATTGGTTGGTACACTGTAAGCATACATCATGCAGTCACTGGTTGGTACACTGTAAGCATGCATCATGCAGTCACTGGTTGGTACACTGTAAGCATACACATGCAGTCACTGGTACACAAGTTGGTACACTGTAAGCATACATCATGCAGTCACTGGTTGGTACACTGTAAGCATACATCATGCAGTCACTGGTTGGTACACTGTAAGCATACATCATGCAGTCACTGGTTGGTACACTGTAAGCATACATCATGCAGTCACTGGTTGGTACACTGTAAGCATGCACCACTGTGGTACACTGTAAGCATACATCATGCAGTCACTGGTTGGTACACTGTAAGCATACATCATGCAGTCACTGGTTGGTACACTGTAAGCATGCAGTCACGGTTGGTACACTGTAAGCACACATCATGCAGTCACTGGTTGGTACACTGTAAGCATACATCATGCAGTCACTGGTTGGTACACTGTAACATTGCAGTCACTGGTTGGTACACTGTAAGCATGCATCATGCAGTCATGGTTGGTACACTGTAAGCATGCAGTCACTGGTTGGTACACTGTAAGCATACATCATGCAGTCACTGGTTGGTACACTGTAAGCATGCATCATGCAGTCACTGGTTGGTACACTGTAAGCATACATCATGCAGTCACTGGTTGGTACACTGTAAGCATGCAGTCACTGGTTGGTACACTGTAAGCATACATCATGCAGTCACTGGTTGGTACACTGTAAGCATGCATCATGCAGTCACTGGTTGGTACACTGTAAGCATGCAGCCACTGGTTGGTACACTGTAAGCATACATCATGCAGTCACTGGTTGGTACACTGTAAGCATGCATCATGCAGTCACTGGTTGGTACACTGTAAGCATACATCATGCAGTCACTGGTTGGTACACTGTAAGCATGCATCATGCAGTCACTGGTTGGTACACTGTAAGCATGCATCATGCAGTCACTGGTTGGTACACTGTAAGCATGCATCATGCAGTCACTGGTTGGTACACTGTAAGCATGCATCATGCAGTCATTGGTTGGTACACTGTAAGCATGCAACATGCAGTCACTGGTTGGTACACTGTAAGCATGCATCATGCAGTCACTGGTTGGTACACTGTAAGCATGCAGTCACTGGTTGGTACACTGTAAGCATGCATCATGCAGTCACTGGTTGGTACACTGTAAGCAGACATCATGCAGTCACTGGTTGGTACACTGTAAGCATGCAGCCACTGGTTGGTACACTGTAAGGATACATCATGCAGCCACTGGTTGGTACACTGTAAGGATACATCATGTAGTCACTGGTTGGTACACTGTAAGCATACATCATGCAGTCAGTCGTTGGTACACTGTAAGGATACATCATGTAGTCAGTGGTTGGTACACTGTAAGCATACATCATTCAGTCATTGGTTGTACACTGTAAGGATACATCATGTAGTCACTGGTTGGTACACTGTAAGCATGCATCATGCAGTCACTGGTTGGTACACTGTAAGGAGACATCATGTAGTCATTGGTTGGTACACTGTAAGGATACATCATGCAGTCATTGGTTTGTACACTGTAAGGATACATCATGCAGTCACTGGTTGGTACACTGTAAGCATGCATCATGCAATCACTGGTTGGTACACTGTAAGCATGCACCATGCAGTCACTGGTTGGTACACTGTAAGCATGCACCATGCAGTTACTGGTTGGTACACTGTAAGCATGCACCATGCAGTCACTGGTTGGTACACTGTAAGCATGCACCATGCAGTTACTGGTTGGTACACTGTAAGCATGCACCATGCAGTCACTGGTTGGTACACTGTAAGCATGCACCATGCAGTTACTGGTTGGTACACTGTAAGCATGCATCATGCAGCCACTGATTGGTACACTGTAAGCATACACTCACTGGTTGGTACACTGTAAGCATGCATCATGCAGTCACTGGTTGGTACACTGTAAGCATGCCTCATGCAGTCACTGGTTGGTACACTGTAAGCATGCATCATACAGTCACTGGTTTGTACACTGTAAGCATGCATCATGCAGTCACTGGTTGGTACACTGTAAGCATGCATCATGCAGTCACTGGTTGGTACACTGTAAGCATGCATCATGCAGTCACTGGTTGGTAGACTGTAAGCATGCATCATTCAGTCACTAGTTGGTACACCGTAAGCATGCATCATGCAGTCACTGGTTGGTACACTGTAAGCATGCATCATGCAGTCACTGGTTGGTACACTGTAAGCATGCATCATGCAGTCACTGGTTGGTAAACTGTAAGCATGCATCATACAGTCAATAGTTGGTACACTGTAAGCATGCAACATGCAGTCACTGGTTGGTACACTGTAAGCATGCATCATGCAGTCACTGGTTGGTACACTGTAAGCATGCAGTCACTGGTTGGTACACTGTAAGCATGTATCATGCAGTCACTGGTTGGTACATTGTAAGCATACAGTCACTGGTTGGTACACTGTAAGTATACATCATGCAGTCACTGGTTGGTACACTGTAAGCATACAGCATGCACTGGTTGATACACTGTAAGCATACATCATGCAGTCACTGATTGGTACACTGTAAGCATGCATCATGCAGTCACTGATTGGTACACTGTAAGCATACATCATGCAGTCACTGCTTGGTACACTGTAAGCATGCATCATGCAGTCACTGGTTGGTACACTGTAAGCATACATCATGCAGTCACTGGTTGGTACACTGTAAGCATGCATCATGCAGTCACTGGTTGGTACACTGTAAGCATGCATCATGCAGCCACTGGTTGGTACACTGTAAGCATACATCATGCAGTCACTGATTGGTACACTGTAAGCATGCATCATGCAGTCACTGGTTGGAACACTGTAAGCATGCATCATGCAGTCACTGGTTGGTACACTGTAAGCATACATCATGCAGTCACTGGTTAGTACACTGTAACAATACATCATGCAGTCACTGGTTGGTACACTGTAAGCATGCATCATGCAGTCACTTGTTGGTACACTGTAAGCATACATCATGCAGTCACTGGTTGGTACACTGTAAGCATACATCATGCAGTCAGTGGTTGGTACACTGTAAGCATACATCATGCAGTCACTGGTTGGTACACTGTAAGCATACATCATGCAGTCATTGGATTGTACACTGTAAGCATGCATCATGCATTCATTGGTTGGTACACTGTAAGCATACACAATGCAGTCACTGGTTGGTACACTGTAAGCATGCAGTCACTGGTTGGTACACTGTAAGCATGCATCATGCATTCATTGGTTGGTACACTGTAAGCATACATCATGCAGTCACTGGTTGGTACACTGTAAGCATACATCATGCAGTCAGTGGTTGGTACACTGTAAGCATACATCATGCAGTCACTGGTTGGTACACTGTAAGAATACATCATGCAGTCACTAGTTGGTACACTGTATGCATACATCATGCAGTCACTGGTTGGTACAATGTAAGCATACATCATGCAGTCACTAGTTGGTACACTGTAAGCATACATCATGCAATCACTGGTTGGTACACTGTAAGCATACATCATGCAGTCACTGGTTGGTACACTGTAAGCATACATCATGCAGTCACTGGTTAGTACACTGTAAGCATACATCATACAGTCACTGGTTGGTACACTGTAAGCATGCATCATGCAGTCACTGGTTGGTACACTGTAAGCATGCATCATGCATTCTTTGGTTGGTACATTGTAAGCATACACAATGCAGTCACTGGTTGGTACACTGTAAGTATACATCATGCAGTCAGTGGTTGGTACACTCTAAGCATGCAGTCACTGGTTGGTACACTGTAAGCACACATCATGCAGTCAGTGGTTGGTACACTGTAAGCATACATCATGCAGTCACTGGTTGGTACACTGTAAGCATGCAGTCACTGGTTGGTACACTGTAGGCATACATCATGCAGTCACTGCTTGGTACACTGTAAGCATGCAGTCACTGGTTGGTACACTGTAAGCATGCATCATGCAGTCACTGGTTGGTAAACTGTAAGCATGCATCATACAGTCAATAGTTGGTACACTGTAAGCATGCAACATGCAGTCACTGGTTGGTACACTGTAAGCATGCATCATGCAGTCACTGGTTGGTACACTGTAAGCATGCAGTCACTGGTTGGTACACTGTAAGCATGTATCATGCAGTCACTGGTTGGTACATTGTAAGCATACAGTCACTGGTTGGTACACTGTAAGTATACATCATGCAGTCACTGGTTGGTACACTGTAAGCATACAGCATGCAGTCACTGGTTGATACACTGTAAGCATACATCATGCAGTCACTGATTGGTACACTGTAAGCATACATCATGCAGTCACTGGTTGGTACACTGTAAGCATACATCATGCATTCACTGATTGGTACAATGTAGGCATGCATCATGCAGCCACTGGTTGGTACACTGTAAGCATGCATCATACAGTCACTGGTTGGTACACTGTAAGCATGCAGTCACTGGTTGGTACACTATAAGCATGCATCATGCAGTCACTGGTTGGTACACTGTAAGCATGCATCATGCAGCCACTGGTTGGTACACTGTAAGCATACATCATGCAGTCACTGATTGGTACACTGTAAGCATGCATCATGCAGTCACTGATTGGTACACTGTAAGCATACATCATGCAGTCACTGCTTGGTACACTGTAAGCATGCATCATGCAGCCACTGGTTGGTACACTGTAAGCATACATCATGCAGTCACTGGTTGGTACACTGTAAGCATGCATCATGCAGTCACTGGTTGGTACACTGTAAGCATGCATCATGCAGCCACTGGTTGGTACACTGTAAGCATACATCATGCAGTCACTGATTGGTACACTGTAAGCATGCATCATGCAGTCACTGGTTGGAACACTGTAAGCATGCATCATGCAGTCACTGGTTGGTACACTGTAAGCATACATCATGCAGTCACTGGTTAGTACACTGTAACAATACATCATGCAGTCACTGGTTGGTACACTGTAAGCATGCATCATGCAGTCACTGGTTGGTACACTGTAAGCATACATCATGCAGTCACTGGTTGGTACACAGTAAGCATACATCATGCAGTCAGTGGTTGGTACACTGTAAGCATACATCATGCAGTCACTGGTTGGTACACTGTAAGCATGCAAGCCAATGGTTGGTACACTGTTAGCATGCATCATGCAGTCATTGGTTGGTACCCTGTAAGCATGCATCATGCAGTCACTGGTTGGTACACTGTAAGCATACATCATGCAGTCATTGGTTGGTACACTGTAAGCATGCATCATGCAGTCACTGGTTGGTACACTGTAAGCATACATCATGCAGTCACTGGTTGGTACACTGTAAGCATACATCATGCAGTCATTGGATTGTACACTGTAAGCATGCATCATGCATTCATTGGTTGGTACACTGTAAGCATACACAATGCAGTCACTGGTTGGTACACTGTAAGCATGCAGTCACTGGTTGGTACACTGTAAGCATGCATCATGCATTCATTGGTTGGTACACTGTAAGCATACATCATGCAGTCACTGGTTGGTACACTGTAAGCATACATCATGCAGTCAGTGGTTGGTACACTGTAAGCATACATCATGCAGTCACTGGTTGGTACACTGTAAGCATACATCATGCAGTCACTGGTTGGTACACTGTAAGCATACATCATGCAGTCACTGGTTGGTACACTGTAAGCATACATCATGCAGTCACTGGTTGGTACACTGTAAGCATACATCATGCAGTCACTGGTTGGTACACTGTAAGCATACATCATGCAATCACTGGTTGGTACACTGTAAGCATACATCATGCAGTCACTGGTTGGTACACTGTAAGCATACATCATGCAGTCACTGGTTAGTACACTGTAAGCATACATCATACAGTCACTGGTTGGTACACTGTAAGCATGCATCATGCAGTCACTGGTTGGTACACTGTAAGCATGCATCATGCATTCTTTGGTTGGTACATTGTAAGCATACACAATGCAGTCACTGGTTGGTACACTGTAAGCATACATCATGCAGTCAGTGGTTGGTACACTGTAAGCATGCAGTCACTGGTTGGTACACTGTAAGCACACATCATGCAGTCAGTGGTTGGTACACTGTAAGCATACATCATGCAGTCACTGGTTGGTACACTGTAAGCATGCAGTCACTGGTTGGTACACTGTAAGCATACATCATGCAATCAGTGGTTGGTACACTGTAAGCATGCAGTCACTGGTTGGTACACTGTAAGCATACATCATGCATTGACTGGTTGGTACACTGTAAGCATGCATCATGCAGTCACTGGTTGGTACACTGTAAGCATACATCATGCAGTAAGTGGTTGGTACACTGTAAGCATGCAGTCACTGGTTGGTACACTGTAAGCATACATCATGCAGTCACTGGTTGGTACACTGTAAGCATACATCATGCAGTCACTGGTTGGTACACTGTAAGCATGCAGCCACTGGTTGGTACACTGTAAGGATACATCATGCAGCTACTGGTTGGTACACTGTAAGGATACATCATGTAGTCTCTGGTTGGTACACTGTAAGCATACATCATGCAGTCATTGGTTGTACACTGTAAGGATACATCATGTAGTCACTGGTTGGTACACTGTAAGCATGCATCATGCAGTCACTGGTTGGTACACTGTAAGGATACATCATGTAGTCATTGGTTGGTACACTGTAAGGATACATCATGCAGTCATTGGTTGGTACACTGTAAGGATACATCATGTAGTCACTTGTTGGTACACTGTAAGCATGCACCATGCAGTCACTGGTTGGTACACTGTAAGCATGCAGTCACTGGTTGGTACACTGTAAGCATGCATCATGCAGTCATTGGTTGGTACACTGTAACCATACATCATGCAGTCACTGGTTGATACACTGTAAGCATACATCATGCAGTCACTGGTTGGTACACTGTAAGCATACACCTTGCAGTCACTGGTTGGTACACTGTAAGCATACATCATACAGTCACTGGTTGGTACACTGTAAGCATGCATCATGCAGTCACTGGTTGGTACACTGTAAGCAGGCATCATGCATTCATTGGTTGGTACATTGTAAGCATACACAATGCAGTCACTGGTTGGTACACTGTAAGCATGCAGTCACTGGTTGGTACACTGTAAGCATACATCATGCAGTCAGTGGTTGGTACAATGTAAGCATACATCATGCAGTCAGTGGTTGGTACACTGTAAGCATGCAGCCACTGGTTGGTACACTGTAAGGATACATCATGCAGCTACTGGTTGGTACACTGTAAGGATACATCATGTAGTCTCTGGTTGGTACACTGTAAGCATACATCATGCAGTCAGTGGTTGGTACACTGTAAGGATACATCATGTAGTCATTGGTTGGTACACTGTAAGCATACATCATGCAGTCATTGGTTGTACACTGTAAGGATACATCATGTAGTCACTGGTTGGTACACTGTAAGCATGCATCATGCAGTCACTGGTTGGTACACTGTAAGGATACATCATGTAGTCATTGGTTGGTACACTGTAAGGATACATCATGCAGTCATTGGTTGGTACACTGTAAGGATACATCATGTAGTCACTTGTTGGTACACTGTAAGCATGCACCATGCAGTCACTGGTTGGTACACTGTAAGCATGCAGTCACTGGTTGGTACACTGTAAGCATGCATCATGCAGTCATTGGTTGGTACACTGTAACCATACATCATGCAGTCACTGGTTGGTACACTGTAAGCATACATCATGCAGTCACTGGTTGGTACACTGTAAGCATGCATCATGCAGTCACTGGTTGGTACACTGTAAGCAGGCATCATGCATTCATTGGTTGGTACATTGTAAGCATACACAATGCAGTCACTGGTTGGTACACTGTAAGCATGCAGTCACTGGTTGGTACACTGTAAGCATACATCATGCAGTCAGTGGTTGGTACAATGTAAGCATACATCATGCAGTCAGTGGTTGGTACACTGTAAACATGCAGTCACTGGTTGGTACACTATAAGCATACATCATGCAGTCAGTGGATGGTACACTGTAAGCATACATCATCCATCACTGGTTGGTACACTGTAAGCATACAGTCACTGGTTGGTACACTGTAAGCTTGCATCAAACAGTCACTGGTTGGTACACTGTAAGCATGCATCATAAAATCACTGGTTGGTACACTGTAAGCATGCATCATGCAGTCACTGGTTGGTACACTGTAAGCATGCATCATGCAGTCACTGGTTGGTACACTGTAAGCATACATCATGCAGTCACTGGTTGGTACACTGTAAGCATGCATCAAGCAGTCACTGATTGGTACACTGTAAGCATGCATCATGCAGTCAGTGGTTGGTACACTGTAAGGATGCATCATGCAGTCACTGATTGGTACATTGTAAGAATGCATCATGCAGTCACTGATTGGTACACTGTAAGCATGCATCATGCAGTCACTGGTTGGTACACTGTAAGCATGCATCATGCAGTGACTGGTTGGTACACTGTAAGCATACACCATGCAGTCACTAGTTGGTAGACTGTAAGCATACACCATGCAGTCAGTGGTTGGTACACTGTAAGCATACACCATGCAGTCACTATTTGGTACACTGTAAGCATACACCATGCAATCAGTGGTTGGTACACTGTAAGCATGCATCATGTAGTCAATGGTTGGTACACTGTAAGCATACATCATGCAGTCACTAGTTGATACACTGTAAGCATACACCATGCAGTTACTGGTTGGTACACTGTAAGCATGCATCATGCAGTCACTGGTTGGTACACTGTAAGCATGCATCATGCAGTCAGTGGTTGGTACACTATAAGCATTACATCATGCAGTCACGGGTTGGTACACTGTAACAATGCATCATGCAGTCACTGGTTGGTACACTGTAAGCATACACCATGCAGTCACTGGTTGGTACACTGTAAGCATGCAGTCACTGGTTGGTACACTGTAAGCATGCATCATGCAGTCACTGGTTGGTACACTGTAAGCATACATCATGCAGTCACTGGTTGGTACACAGTAAGCATACAGCATGCAGTCAGTGGTTGGTACACTGTAAGCATACATCATGCAGTCACTGGTTGGTACACTGTAAGCATGCAGCATGCAGCCAATGGTTGGTACACTGTAAGCATGCATCATGCAGTCACTGGTTGGTACACTGTAAGCATACATCATGCAGTCATTGGTTGGTACACTGTAAGCATACATCATGCAGTCATTGGTTGGTACACTGTAAGCATGCATCATGCAGTCACTGGTTGGTACACTGTAAGCATACATCATGCAGTCACTGGTTGGTACACTGTAAGCATACATCATGCAGTCATTGGTTGGTACACTGTAAGCATACATCATGCAGTCATTGGTTGGTACACTGTAAGCATGCATCATGCAGTCACTGGTTGGTACACTGTAAGCATACATCATGCAGTCACTGGTTGGTACACTGTAAGCATACATCATGCAGTCATTGGTTGGTACACTGTAAGCATGCATCATGCAGTCATTGGTTGGTACACTGTAAGCATGCATCATGCAGTCACTGGTTGGTACACTGTAAGCATACATCATGCAGTCACTGGTTGGTACACTGTAAGCATACATCATGCAGTCATTGGTTGGTACACTGTAAGCATGCATCATGCATTCATTGGTTGGTACACTGTAAGCATACATCATGCAGTCACTGGTTGGTACACTGTAAGCATACATCATGCAGTCAGTGGTTGGTACACTGTAAGCATACATCATGCAGTCACTGGTTGGTACACTGTAAGAATACATCATGCAGTCACTAGTTGGTACACTGTAAGCATACATCATGCAGTCACTGGTTGGTACACTGTAAGCATACATCATGCAGTCACTAGTTGGTACACTGTAAGCATACATCATGCAATCACTGGTTGGTACACTGTAAGCATACACCATGCAGTCACTAGTTGGTAGACTGTAAGCATACACCATGCAGTCAGTGGTTGGTACACTGTAAGCATACACCATGCAGTCACTAGTTGGTACACTGTAAGCATACACCATGCAGTGAGTGGTTGGTACACTTTAAGCATGCATCATGTAGTCACTGTTTGGTACACTGTAAGCATACATCATGCAGTCACTAGTTGATACACTGTAAGCATACACCATGCAGTCAATGGTTGGTACACTGTAAGTATGCATCATGCAGTCACTGGTTGGTACACTGTAAGCATGCATCATGCAGTCAGTGGTTGGTACACTATAAGCCTACATCATGCAGTCACTGGTTGGTACACTGTAACAATACATCATGCAGTCACTGGTTGGTACACTGTAAGCATGCATCATGCAGTCACTGGTTGGTACACTGTAAGCATACACCATGCAGTCACTGGTTGGTACACTGTAAACATGCAGTCACCGGTTGGTACACTGTAAGCATGCATCATGCAGTCACTGGTTGGTACACTGTAAGCATACATCATGCAGTCACTGGTTGGTACACAGTAAGCATACAGCATGCAGTCAGTGGTTGGTACACTGTAAGCATACATCATGCAGTCACTGGTTGGTACACTGTAAGCATGCAAGCCAATGGTTGGTACACTGTTAGCATGCATCATGCAGTCACTGGTTGGTACACTGTAAGCATACATCATGCAGTCACTGGTTGGTACACTGTAAGCATACATCATGCAGTCATTGGTTGGTACACTGTAAGCATGCATCATGCAGTCATTGGTTGGTACACTGTAAGCATGCATCATGCAGTCACTGGTTGGTACACTGTAAGCATACATCATGCAGTCACTGATTGGTACACTGTAAGCATACATCATGCAGTCATTGGTTGGTACACTGTAAGCATGCATCATGCAGTCATTGGTTGGTACACTGTAAGCATGCATCCTGCAGTCACTGGTTGGTACACTGTAAGCATACATCATGCAGTCACTGGTTGGTACACTGTAAGCATACATCATGCAGTCATTGGTTTGTACACAGTAAGCATGCATCATGCATTCATTGGTTGGTACACTGTAAGCATACACCATGCAGTCACTGGTTGGTACACTGTAAGCATGCATCATGCATTCATTGGTTGGTACACTGTAATCATACATCATGCAGTCACTGGTTGGTACACTGTAAGCATACATCATGCAGTCAGTGGTTGGTACACTGTAAGCATACATCATGCAGTCACTGGTTGGTACACTGTAAGAATACATCATGCAGTCACTAGTTGGTACACTGTAAGCATACATCATGCAGTCACTAGTTTGTACACTGTAAGCATACATCATGCAATCATTGGTTGGTACACTGTAAGCATACACCATGCAGTCACTAGTTGGTAGACTGTAAGCATACACCATGCAGTCAGTGGTTGGTACACTGTAAGCATACACCATGCAGTCACTAGTTGGTACACTGTAAGCATACACCATGCAGTCAGTGGTTGGTACACTGTAAGCATGCATCATGTAGTCACTGGTTGGTACACTGTAAGCATACATCATGCAGTCACTGGTTGGTACACTGTAAGCAACACCATGCAGTCACTGGTTGGTACACTGTAAGTATGCATCATGCAGTCACTGGTTGGTACACTGTAAGCATGCATCATGCAGTCACTGGTTGGTACACTGTAAGCATACACCATGCAGTCACTGGTTGGTACACTGTAAACATGCAGTCACTGGTTGGTACACTGTAAGCATGCATCATGCAGTCACTGGTTGGTACACTGTAAGCATACATCATGCAGTCACTGGTTGGTACACAGTAAGCATACAGCATGCAGTCAGTGGTTGGTACACTGTAAGCATACATCATGCAGTCACTGGTTGGTACACTGTAATCATGCAAGCCAATGGTTGGTACACTGTTAGCATGCATCATGCAGTCATTGGTTGGTACACTGTAAGCATGCATCATACATTCATTGGTTGGTACACTGTAAGCATACATCATGCAGTCATTGGTTGGTACACTGTAAGCATGCATCATGCAGTCACTGGTTGGTACACTGTAAGCATACATCATGCAGTCACTGGTTGGTACACTGTAAGCATACATCATGCAGTCATTGGTTGGTACACTGTAAGCATGCATCATGCAGTCATTGGTTGGTACACTGTAAGCATGCATCATGCAGTCACTGGTTGGTACACTGTAAGCATACATCATACAGTCACTGGTTGGTACACTGTAAGCATGCATCATGCAGTCACTGGTTGGTACATTGTAAGCATACACAATGCAGTCAGTGGTTGGTACACTGTAAGCATACATCATGCAGTCAGTGGTTGGTACACTGTAAGCATGCAGTCACTGGTTGGTACACTGTAAGCATACATCATGCAGTCAGTGGTTGGTACACTGTAAGCATACATCATGCAGTCACTGGTTGGTACACTTTAAGCATGCAGTCACTGGTTGGTACACTGTAAGCATACATCATGCAATCAGTGGTTGGTACACTGTAAGCATGCAGTCACTGGTTGGTACACTGTAAGCATACATCATGCATTGTCTGGTTGGTACACTGTAGGCATGCATCATGCAGTCACTGGTTGGTACACTGTAAGCATACATCATGCAGTAAGTGGTTGGTACACTGTAAGCATGCAGTCACTGGTTGGTACACTGTAAGCATACATCATGCAGTCACTGGTTGGTACACTGTAAGCATACATCATGCAGTCACTGGTTGGTACAGTGTAAGCATGCATCATGCAGTCACTGGTTGGTACACTGTAAGCATGCATCATACAGTCACTGGTTGGTATACTGTAAGCAGACATCATGCAGTCACTGGTTGGTACACTGTAAGCATGCAGCCACTGGTTGGTACACTGTAAGGATACATCATGCAGCCACTGGTTGGTACTCTGTAAGGATACATCATGTAGTCACTGGTTGGTACACTGTAAGCATACATCATGCAGTCACTGGTTGGTACACTGTAAGGATACATCATGTAGTCAGTGGTTGGTACACTGTAAGCATACATCATGCAGTCATTGGTTGTACACTGTAGGGATACATCATGTAGTCACTGGTTGGTACACTGTAAGCATGCAGCATGCAGTCACTGGTTGGTACACTGTAAGCATGCAGTCACTGGTTGGTACACTGTAAGCATGCATCATGCAGTCATTGGTTGGTACACAGTAAGCATACATCATGCAGTCACTGGTTGGTACACTGTAAGCATACATCATGCAGTCACTGGTTGGTACACTGTAAGCATACATCATGCAGTCACTGGTTGGTACACTGTAAGCATACATCATACAGTCACTGGTTGGTACACTGTAAGCATGCATCATGCAGTCACTGGTTGGTACACTGTAAGCATACACCATGCAGTCACTGGTTGGTACACTGTAAACATGCAGTCACTGGTTGGTACACTGTAAGCATGCATCATGCAGTCACTGGTTGGTACACTGTAAGCATACATCATGCAGTCACTGGTTGGTACACTGTAAGCATGCAAGCAATGGTTGGTACACTGTAAGCATACATCATGCAGTCACTGGTTGGTACACTGTAAGCATGCATCAGCCATGGTTGGTACACTGTAGCATACATCATGCAGTCATTGGTTGGTACACTGTAAGCATACATCATGCAGTCACTGGTTGGTACACTGTAAGCATACATCATGCAGTCATTGGTTGGTACACTGTAAGCATGCATCATGCAGTCACTGGTTGGTACACTGTAAGCATACATCATGCAGTCACTGGTTGGTACACTGTAAGCATACATCATGCAGTCATTGGTTTGTACACTGTAAGCATGCATCATGCATTCATTGGTTGGTACACTGTAAGCATACACCATGCAGTCACTGGTTGGTACACTGTAAGCATGAAGTCACTGGTTGGTACACTGTAAGCATGCATCATGCATTCATTGGTTGGTACACTGTAAGCATACATCATGCAGTCACTGGTTGGTACACTGTAAGCATACATCATGCAGTCAGTGGTTGGTACACTGTAAGCATACATCATGCAGTCACTGGTTGGTACACTGTAAGAATACATCATGCAGTCACTAGTTGGTACACTGTAAGCATACATCATGCAGTCACTGGTTGGTACACTGTAAGCATACATCATGCAGTCACTAGTTGGTACACTGTAAGCATACATCATGCAATCACTGGTTGGTACACTGTAAGCATACATCATGCAGTCACTGGTTGGTACACTGTAAGCATACATCATGCAGTCACTGGTTGGTACACTGTAAGCATACATCATACAGTCACTGGTTGGTACACTGTAAGCATGCATCATGCAGTCACTGGTTGGTACACTGTACGCATGCATCATGCATTCATTGGTTGGTACATTGTAAGCATACACAATGCAGTCACTGGTTGGTACACTGTAAGTAAGCATACATCATGCAGTCAGTGGTTGGTACACTGTAAGCATACATCATGCAGTCAGTGGTTGGTATACTGTAAGCATGCAGTCACTGGTTGGTACACTGTAAGCATACATCATGCAGTCAGTGGTTGGTACACTGTAAGCATACATCATGCAGTCACTGGTTGGTACACTTTAAGCATGCAGTCACTGGTTGGTACACTGTAAGCATACATCATGCAATCAGTGGTTGGTACACTGTAAGCATGCAGTCACTGGTTGGTACACTGTAAGCATACATCATGCATTGTCTGGTTGGTACACTGTAGGCATGCATCATGCAGTCACTGGTTGGTACACTGTAAGCATACATCATGCAGTAAGTGGTTGGTACACTGTAAGCATGCAGTCACTGGTTGGTACACTGTAAGCATACATCATGCAGTCACTGGTTGGTACACTGTAAGCATACATCATGCAGTCACTGGTTGGTACAGTGTAAGCATGCATCATGCAGTCACTGGTTGGTACACTGTAAGCATGCATCATACAGTCACTGGTTGGTATACTGTAAGCAGACATCATGCAGTCACTGGTTGGTACACTGTAAGCATGCAGCCACTGGTTGGTACACTGTAAGGATACATCATGCAGCCACTGGTTGGTACTCTGTAAGGATACATCATGTAGTCACTGGTTGGTACACTGTAAGCATACATCATGCAGTCAGTGGTTGGTACACTGTAAGGATACATCATGTAGTCAGTGGTTGGTACACTGTAAGCATACATCATGCAGTCATTGGTTGTACACTGTAAGGATACATCATGTAGTCACTGGTTGGTACACTGTAAGCATGCAGCATGCAGTCACTGGTTGGTACACTGTAAGCATGCAGTCACTGGTTGGTACACTGTAAGCATGCATCATGCAGTCATTGGTTGGTACACTGTAAGCATACATCATGCAGTCACTGGTTGGTACACTGTAAGCATACATCATGCAGTCACTGGTTGGTACACTGTAAGCATACATCATGCAGTCACTGGTTGGTACACTGTAAGCATACATCATACAGTCACTGGTTGGTACACTGTAAGCATGCATCATGCAGTCACTGGTTAGTACACTGTAAGCATGCATCATGCATTCATTGGTTGGTACATTGTAAGCATACACAATGCAGTCACTGGTTGGTACACTGTAAGCATGCAGTCACTGGTTGGTACACTGTAAGCATACATCATGCAGTCAGTGGTTGGTACAATGTAAGCATACATCATGCAGTCAGTGGTTGGTACACTGTAAACATGCAGTCACTGGTTGGTACACTGTAAGCATACATCATGCAGTCAGTGGTTGGTACACTGTAAGCATACATCATGCAGTCACTGGTTGGTACACTGTAAGCATAAATCATGCAGTCAGTGGTTGGTACACTGTAAGCATGCAGTCACTGGTTGGTACACTGTAAGCATACATCATGCAGTCACTGGTTGGTACACTGTAAGCATACATCATGCAGTCACTGGTTGGTACAGTGTAAGCATGCATCATGCAGTCACTGGTTGGTACACTGTAAGCATGCATCATACAGTCACTGGTTGGTACACTGTAAGCATGCATCATGCAGTCAGTGGTTGGTACACTGTAAGCATGCAGTCACTGGTTGGTACACTGTAAGCATACATCATGCAGTCACTGGTTGGTACACTGTAAGCATGCAGTCACTGGTTGGTACACTGTAAGGATACATTATGTAGTCACTGGTTGGTACACTGTAAGCATGCAGCCACTGGTTGGTACACTGTAAGGATACATCATGTAGTCACTGGTTGGTACACTGTAAGGATACATCATGCAATCAGTGGTTGGTACACTGTAAGGATACATCATGTAGTCAGTGGTAGGTACACTGTAGGCATACATCATGCAGTCATTGGTTGTACACTGTAAGGATACATCATGTAGTCACTGGTTGGTACACTGTAAGCATGCATCATGCAGTCATTGGTTGGTACACTGTAAGGATACATCATGCAGTCATTGGTTGGTACACTGTAAGGATACAGCATGCAGTCAGTGGTTGGTACACTGTAAGCATACATCATGCAGTCACTGGTTGGTACACTGTAATCATGCAAGCCAATGGTTGGTACACTGTTAGCATGCATCATGCAGTCATTGGTTGGTACACAGTAAGCATGCATCATACATTCATTGGTTGGTACACTGTAAGCATACATCATGCAGTCATTGGTTGGTACACTGTAAGCATGCATCATGCAGTCACTGGTTGGTACACTGTAAGCATACATCATGCAGTCACTGGTTGGTACACTGTAAGCATACATCATGCAGTCATGGGTTGGTACACTGTAAGCATGCATCATGCAGTCATTGGTTGGTACACTGTAAGCATGCATCATGCAGTCACTGGTTGGTACACTGTAAGCATACATCATACAGTCACTGGTTGGTACACTGTAAGCATGCATCATGCAGTCACTGGTTGGTACACTGTACGCATGCATCATGCATTCATTGGTTGGTACATTGTAAGCATACACAATGCAGTCAGTGGTTGGTACACTGTAAGCATACATCATGCAGTCAGTGGTTGGTACACTGTAAGCATGCAGTCACTGGTTGGTACACTGTAAGCATACATCATGCAGTCAGTGGTTGGTACACTGTAAGCATACATCATGCACTCACTGGTTGGTACACTTTAAGCATGCAGTCACTGGTTGGTACACTGTAAGCATACATCATGCAATCAGTGGTTGGTACACTGTAAGCATGCAGTCACTGGTTGGTACACTGTAAGCATACATCATGCATTGTCTGGTTGGTACACTGTAGGCATGCATCATGCAGTCACTGGTTGGTACACTGTAAGCATACATCATGCAGTAAGTGGTTGGTACACTGTAAGCATGCAGTCACTGGTTGGTACACTGTAAGCATACATCATGCAGTCACTGGTTGGTACACTGTAAGCATACATCATGCAGTCACTGGTTGGTACAGTGTAAGCATGCATCATGCAGTCACTGGTTGGTACACTGTAAGCATGCATCATACAGTCACTGGTTGGTATACTGTAAGCAGACATCATGCAGTCACTGGTTGGTACACTGTAAGCATGCAGCCACTGGTTGGTACACTGTAAGGATACATCATGCAGCCACTGGTTGGTACTCTGTAAGGATACATCATGTAGTCACTGGTTGGTACACTGTAAGCATACATCATGCAGTCACTGGTTGGTACACTGTAAGCATACATCATGCAGTCAGTGGTTGGTACACTGTAAGCATGCAGTCACTGGTTGGTACACTGTAAGCATACATCATGCAGTCACTGGTTGGTACACTGTAAGCATACATCATGCAGTCACTGGTTGGTACACTGTAAGCATGCAGTCACTGGTTGGTACACTGTAAGCATACATCATGCAACCAGTGGTTGGTACACTGTAAGCATGCAGCCACTGGTTGGTACACTGTAAGCATACATCATGCATTGTCTGGTTGGTACACTGTAGGCATGCATCATGCAGTCACTGGTTGGTACACTGTAAGGATACATCATGCAGCCACTGGTTGGTACTCTGTAAGGATACATCATGTAGTCACTGGTTGGTACACTGTAAGCATACATCATGCAGTCACTGGTTGGTACACTGTAAGGATACATCATGTAGTCAGTGGTTGGTACACTGTAAGCATACATCATGCAGTCATTGGTTGTACACTGTAGGAATACATCATGTAGTCACTGGTTGGTACACTGTAAGCATGCAGCATGCAGTCACTGGTTGGTACACTGTAAGCATGCAGTCACTGGTTGGTACACTGTAAGCATGCATCATGCAGTCATTGGTTGGTACACAGTAAGCATACATCATGCAGTCACTGGTTGGTAAACTGTAAGCATACATCATGCAGTCACTGGTTGGTACACTGTAAGCATACATCATGCAGTCACTGGTTGGTACACTGTAAGCATACATCATACAGTCACTGGTTGGTACACTGTAAGCATGCATCATGCAGTCACTGGTTGGTACACTGTAAGCATACACCATGCAGTCACTGGTTGGTACACTGTAAACATGCAGTCACTGGTTGGTACACTGTAAGCATGCATCATGCAGTCACTGGTTGGTACACTGTAAGCATACATCATGCAGTCACTGGTTGGTACACAGTAAGCATACAGCATGCAGTCAGTGGTTGGTACACTGTAAGCATACATCATGCAGTCACTGGTTGGTACACTGTAAGCATGCAAGCCAATGGTTGGTACACTGTTAGCATGCATCATGCAGTCATTGGTTGGTACACTGTAAGCATGCATCATGCAGTCATTGGTTGGTACACTGTAAGCATACATCATGCAGTCATTGGTTGGTACACTGTAAGCATGCATCATGCAGTCACTGGTTGGTACACTGTAAGCATACATCATGCAGTCACTGGTTGGTACACTGTAAGCATACATCATGCAGTCATTGGTTGGTACACTGTAAGCATGCATCATGCAGTCATTGGTTGGTACACTGTAAGCATGCATCATGCAGTCACTGGTTGGTACACTGTAAGCATACATCATGCAGTCACTGGTTGGTACACTGTAAGCATACATCATGCAGTCATTGGTTTGTACACTGTAAGCATGCATCATGCATTCATTGGTTGGTACACTGTAAGCATACACCATGCAGTCACTGGTTGGTACACTGTAAGCATGAAGTCACTGGTTGGTACACTGTAAGCATGCATCATGCATTCATTGGTTGGTACACTGTAAGCATACATCATGCAGTCACTGGTTGGTACACTGTAAGCATACATCATGCAGTCAGTGGTTGGTACACTGTAAGCATACATCATGCAGTCACTGGTTGGTACACTGTAAGAATACATCATGCAGTCACTAGTTGGTACACTGTAAGCATACATCATGCAGTCACTGGTTGGTCCACTGTAAGCATACATCATGCAGTCACTAGTTGGTACACTGTAAGCATACATCATGCAATCACTGGTTGGTACACTGTAAGCATACATCATGCAGTCACTGGTTGGTACACTGTAAGCATACATCATGCAGTCACTGGTTGGTACACTGTAAGCATACATCATACAGTCACTGGTTGGTACACTGTAAGCATGCATCATGCAGTCACTGGTTGGTACATTGTAAGCATACACAATGCAGTCACTGGTTGGTACACTGTAAGTAAGCATACATCATGCAGTCAGTGGTTGGTACACTGTAAGCATACATCATGCAGTCAGTGGTTGGTATACTGTAAGCATGCAGTCACTGGTTGGTACACTGTAAGCATACATCATGCAGTCAGTGGTTGGTACACTGTAAGCATACATCATGCAGTCACTGGTTGGTACACTTTAAGCATGCAGTCACTGGTTGGTACACTGTAAGCATACATCATGCAATCAGTGGTTGGTACACTGTAAGCATGCAGTCACTGGTTGGTACACTGTAAGCATACATCATGCATTGTCTGGTTGGTACCCTGTAGGCATGCATCATGCAGTCACTGGTTGGTACACTGTAAGCATACATCATGCAGTAAGTGGTTGGTACACTGTAAGCATGCAGTCACTGGTTGGTACACTGTAAGCATACATCATGCAGTCACTGGTTGGTACACTGTAAGCATACATCATGCAGTCACTGATTGGTACAGTGTAAGCATGCATCATGCAGTCACTGGTTGGTACACTGTAAGCATGCATCATACAGTCACTGGTTGGTATACTGTAAGCAGACATCATGCAGTCACTGGTTGGTACACTGTAAGCATGCAGCCACTGGTTGGTACACTGTAAGGATACATCATGCAGCCACTGGTTGGTACTCTGTAAGGATACATCATGTAGTCACTGGTTGGTACACTGTAAGCATACATCATGCAGTCAGTGGTTGGTACACTGTAAGGATACATCATGTAGTCAGTGGTTGGTACACTGTAAGCATACATCATGCAGTCATTGGTTGTACACTGTAAGGATACATCATGTAGTCACTGGTTGGTACACTGTAAGCATGCAGCATGCAGTCACTGGTTGGTACACTGTAAGCATGCAGTCACTGGTTGGTACACTGTAAGCATGCATCATGCAGTCATTGGTTGGTACACTGTAAGCATACATCATGCAGTCACTGGTTGGTACACTGTAAGCATACATCATGCAGTCACTGGTTGGTACACTGTAAGCATACATCATGCAGTCACTGGTTGGTACACTGTAAGCATACATCATACAGTCACTGGTTGGTACACTGTAAGCATGCATCATGCAGTCACTGGTTAGTACACTGTAAGCATGCATCATGCATTCATTGGTTGGTACATTGTAAGCATACACAATGCAGTCACTGGTTGGTACACTGTAAGCATGCAGTCACTGGTTGGTACACTGTAAGCATACATCATGCAGTCAGTGGTTGGTACAATGTAAGCATACATCATGCAGTCAGTGGTTGGTACACTGTAAACATGCAGTCACTGGTTGGTACACTGTAAGCATACATCATGCAGTCACTGGTTGGTACACTGTAAGCATGCATCATGCAGTCACTAGTTGGTACACTGCAAGCATGCAGTCATTGGTTGGTACACTGTAAGCATGCATCATGCAGTCACTGGTTGGTACACTGTAAGCTTTCATCATGCAGTCACTGGTTGGTACACTATAAGCATACATCATGCAGTCACTGGTTGGTACACTGTAAGCATAAATCATGCAGTCAGTGGTTAGTACACTGTAAGCATGCAGTCACTGGTTGGTACACTGTAAGCATACATCATGCAGTCACTGGTTGGTACACTGTAAGCATACATCATGCAGTCACTGGTTGGTACAGTGTAAGCATGCATCATGCAGTCACTGGTTGGTACACTGTAAGCATGCATCATACAGTCACTGGTTGGTACACTGTAAGCATGCATCATGCAGTCAGTGGTTGGTACACTGTAAGCATGCAGTCACTGGTTGGTACACTGTAAGCATACATCATGCAGTCACTGGTTGGTACACTGTAAGCATGCAGTCACTGGTTGGTACACTGTAAGGATACATTATGTAGTCACTGGTTGGTACACTGTAAGCATGCAGCCACTGGTTGGTACACTGTAAGGATACATCATGTAGTCACTGGTTGGTACACTGTAAGGATACATCATGCAATCAGTGGTTGGTACACTGTAAGGATACATCATGTAGTCAGTGGTAGGTACACTGTAGGCATACATCATGCAGTCATTGGTTGTACACTGTAAGGATACATCATGTAGTCACTGGTTGGTACACTGTAAGCATGCATCATGCAGTCACTGGTTGGTACACTGTAAGGGTACATCATGTAGTCATTGGTTGGTACACTGTAAGGATACATCATGCAGTCATTGGTTGGTACACTGTAAGGATACATCATGAAGTCACTGGTTGGTACACTGTAAGCATGCATCATGCAGTCACTGGTTGGTACACTGTAAGCATACATCATGCAGTCACTGGTTGGTACACTGTAAGCATGCATCATACAGTCACTGGTTGGTATACTGTAAGCAGACATCATGCAGTCACTGGTTGGTACACTGTAAGCATGCAGCCACTGGTTGGTACACTGTAAGGATACATCATGCAGCCACTGGTTGGTACACTGTAAGGATACATCATGTAGTCACTGGTTGGTACACTGTAAGCATACATCATGCAGTCAGTGGTTGGTACACTGTAAGGATACATCATGTAGTCAGTGGTTGGTACACTGTAAGCATACATCATACAGTCACTGGTTGGTACACTGTAAGCATGCATCATGCAGTCAGTGGTTGGTACACTGTAAGCATGCAGTCACTGGTTGGTACACTGTAAGCATACATCATGCAGTCACTGGTTGGTACACTGTAAGCATGCAGTCACTGGTTGGTACACTGTAAGGATACATTATGTAGTCACTGGTTGGTACACTGTAAGCATGCAGCCACTGGTTGGTACACTGTAAGGATACATCATGTAGTCACTGGTTGGTACACTGTAAGGATACATCATGCAATCAGTGGTTGGTACACTGTAAGGATACATCATGTAGTCAGTGGTAGGTACACTGTAGGCATACATCATGCAGTCATTGGTTGTACACTGTAAGGATACATCATGTAGTCACTGGTTGGTACACTGTAAGCATGCATCATGCAGTCACTGGTTGGTACACTGTAAGGATACATCATGTAGTCATTGGTTGGTACACTGTAAGGATACATCATGCAGTCATTGGTTGGTACACTGTAAGGATACATCATGAAGTCACTGGTTGGTACACTGTAAGCATACATCATGCAGTCACTGGTTGGTACACTGTAAGCATACATCATGCAGTCACTGGTTGGTACACTGTAAGCATACATCATGCAGTCACTGGTTGGTACACTGTAAGCATACATCATGCAGTCACTGGTGGTACACTGTAAGCATACATCATGCAGTCACTGGTTGGTACACTGTAAGCATACATCATGCAGTCACTGGTTGGTACACTGTAAGCATACATCATGCAGTCACTGGTTGGTACACTGTAAGCATACATCATGCAGTCACTGGTTGGTACACTGTAAGCATACATCATGCAGTCATGGTTGGTACACTGTAAGCATACATCATGCAGTCACTGGTTGGTACACTGTAAGCATCATCATGCAGTCACTGGTTGGTACACTGTAAGCATGCATCATGCAGTCACTGGTTGGTACACTGTAAGCATACATCATGCAGTCACTGGTTGGTACACTGTAAGCATACATCATGCAGTCAGTGGTTGGTACACTGTAAGCATACATCATGCAGTCACTGGTTGGTACACTGTAAGCATACATCATGCAGTCACTGGTTGGTACACTGTAAGCATGCAGCCACTGGTTGGTACACTGTAAGCATACATCATGCAGTCACTGGTTGGTACACTGTAAGCATCATCATGCAGTCACTGGTTGGTACACTGTAGCATACATCATGCAGTCACTGGTTGGTACACTGTAAGCATGCAGTCACTGGTTGGTACACTGTAAGCATACATCATGCAGTCACTGGTTGGTACACTGTAAGCATGCAGTCACTGGTTGGTACACTGTAAACATGCATCATGCAGTCACTGGTTGGTACACTGTAAGCATGCATCATGCAGTCACTGGTTGGTACACTGTAAGGATACATCATGTAGTCATTGGTTGGTACACTGTAAGGATACATCATGCAGTCATTGGTTGGTACACTGTAAGGATACATCATGAAGTCACTGGTTGGTACACTGTAAGCATGCATCATGCAGTCACTGGTTGGTACACTGTAAGCATACATCATGCAGTCAGTGGTTGGTACACTGTAAGCATACATCATGCAGTCACTGGTTGGTACACTGTAAGAATACACCATGCAGTCACTAGTTGGTACACTGTAAGCATAAATCATGCAGTCACTGGTTGGTACACTGTAAGCATACATCATGCAGTCACTAGTTGGTACACTGTAAGCATACATCATGCAATCACTGGTTGGTACACTGTAAGCATACATCATGCAGTCACTGGTTGGTACACTGTAAGCATACATCATGCAGTCACTGGTTGGTACACTGTAAGCATACATCATACAGTCACTGGTTGGTACACTGTAAGCATGCATCATGCAGTCACTGGTTGGTACACTGTACGCATGCATCATGCATTCATTGGTTGGTACATTGTAAGCATACACAATGCAGTCACTGGTTGGTACACTGTAAGCATACATCATGCAGTCAGTGGTTGGTACACTGTAAGCATACATCATGCAGTCAGTGGTTGGTACACTGTAAGCATGCAGTCACTGGTTGGTACACTGTAAGCATACATCATGCAGTCAGTGGTTGGTACACTGTAAGCATACATCATGTAGTCACTGGTTGGTACACTTTAAGCATGCAGTCACTGGTTGGTACACTGTAAGCATACATCATGCAATCAGTGGTTGGTACACTGTAAGCATGCAGTCACTGATTGGTACACTGTAAGCATACATCATGCATTGTCTGGTTGGTACACTGTAGGCATGCATCATGCAGTCAGTGGTTGGTACACTGTAAGCATACATCATGCAGTAAGTGGTTGGTACACTGTAAGCATGCAGTCACTGGTTGGTACACTGTAAGCATACATCATGCAGTCACTGGTTGGTACACTGTAAGGATACATCATGCAGCCACTTGTTGGTACTCTGTAAGGATACATCATGTAGTCACTGGTTGGTACACTGTAAGCATACATCATGCAGTCACTGGTTGGTACACTGTAAGGATACATCATGTAGTCAGTGGTTGGTACACTGTAAGCATACATCATGCAGTCATTGGTTGTACACTGTAAGGATACATCATGTAGTCACTGGTTGGTACACTGTAAGCATGCAGCATGCAGTCACTGGTTGGTACACTGTAAGCATGCAGTCACTGGTTGGTACACTGTAAGCATGCATCATGCAGTCATTGGTTGGTACACTGTAAGCATACATCATGCAGTCACTGGTTGGTACACTGTAAGCATACATCATGCAGTCACTGGTTGGTACACTGTAAGCATACATCATGCAGTCACTGGTTGGTACACTGTAAGCATACATCATACAGTCACTGGTTGGTACACTGTAAGCATGCATCATGCATTCACTGGTTAGTACACTGTAAGCATGCATCATGCATTCATTGGTTGGTACATTGTAAGCATACACAATGCAGTCACTGGTTGGTACACTGTAAGCATGCAGTCACTGGTTTGTACACTGTAAGCATACATCATGCAGTCAGTGGTTGGTACAATGTAAGCATACATCATGCAGTCAGTGGTTGGTACACTGTAAACATGCAGTCACTGGTTGGTACACTGTAAGCATACATCATGCAGTCAGTGGTTGGTACACTGTAAGCATACATCATGCAGTCACTGGTTGGTACACTGTAAGCATAAATCATGCAGTCAGTGGTTGGTACACTGTAAGCATGCAGTCACTGGTTGGTACACTGTAAGCATACATCATGCAGTCACTGGTTGGTACACTGTAAGCATACATCATGCAGTCACTGGTTGGTACAGTGTAAGCATGCATCATGCAGTCACTGGTTGGTACACTGTAAGCATGCATCATACAGTCACTGGTTGGTACACTGTAAGCATGCATCATGCAGTCAGTGGTTGGTACACTGTAAGCATGCAGTCACTGGTTGGTACACTGTAAGCATACATCATGCAGTCACTGGTTGGTACACTGTAAGCATGCAGTCACTGGTTGGTACACTGTAAGGATACATTATGTAGTCACTGGTTGGTACACTGTAAGCATGCAGCCACTGGTTGGTACACTGTAAGGATACATCATGTAGTCACTGGTTGGTACACTGTAAGGATACATCATGCAGTCAGTGGTTGGTACACTGTAAGGATACATCATGTAGTCAGTGGTAGGTACACTGTAGGCATACATCATGCAGTCATTGGTTGTACACTGTAAGGATACATCATGTAGTCACTGGTTGGTACACTGTAAGCATGCATCATGCAGTCACTGGTTGGTACACTGTAAGGATACATCATGTCGTCATTGGTTGGTACACTGTAAGGATACATCATGCAGTCATTGGTTGGTACACTGTAAGGATACATCATGAAGTCACTGGTTGGTACACTGTAAGCATGCATCATGCAGTCACTGGTTAGTACACTGTAAGCATGCAGTCACTGGTTGGTACACTGTAAGCATGCATCATGCAGTCATTGGTTGGTACACTGTAAGCATACATCATGCAGTCACTGGTTGGTACACTGTAAGCATACATCATGCAGTCACTGGTTGGTACACTGTAAGCATACATCATGCAGTCACTGGTTGGTACACTGTAAGCATACATCATGCAGTCACTGGTTGGTACACTGTAAGCATGCATCATACAGTCACTGGTTGGTACACTGTAAGCATGCATCAAACAGTCACTGGTTGGTACACTGTAAGCATGCATCATACAATCACTGGTTGGTACACTGTAAGCATGCATCATGCAGTCACTGGTTGGTACACTGTAAGCATGCATCATGCAGTCACTGGTTGGTACACTGTAAGCATGCATCATGCAGTCACTGATTGGTACACTGTAAGTATGCATCATGCAGTCACTGATTGGTACACTGTAAACATGCATCATGCAGTCACTGGTTGGTACACTGTAAGCATGCATCATGCAGTCACTGGTTGGTACACTGTAAGCATACCCCATGCAGTCACTAGTTGGTACACTGTATGCATACAACATGCAGTCACTAGTTGGTACACTGTAAACATACACCATGCAGTCAGTGGTTGGTACACTGTAAGCATGCATCATGTAGTCACTGGTTGGTACACTGTAAGCATACGTCATGCAGTCACTAATTGATACACTGTAAGCATACACCATGCAGTCAATGGTTGGTACACTGTAAGCATGCATCATGCAGTCACTGGTTGGTACACTGTAAGCATGCATCATGCAGTCACTGGTTGGTACACTGTAAGCATACATCATGCAGTCACTGGTTGGTACACTGTAAGCATGCATCATGCAGTCACTGGTTGGTACACTGTAAGCATTCATCTTGTAGTCACTGGTTGGTACATTGTAAGCATACATCATGCAGTCACTGGTTGGTACACTGTAAGCATACATCATGCAATCACTGGTTGGTACACTGTAAGCATGCATCATGCAGTCACTGGTTGGTACACTGTAAACATGCATCATGCAGTCACTGGTTGGTACACTGTAAGCATACATCATGCAGTCACTGGTTGGTACACTGTAAGCATGCATCATGCAGTCACTGGTTGGTACACTGTAAGCTTTCATCATGCAGTCACTGGTTGGTACACTATAAGCATACATCATGCAGTCACTGGTTGGTACACTGTAAGCATACATCATGCAGTCACTGGTTGGTACACTGTAAGCTTGCATCATGCAGTCACTGGTTGGTACACTGTAAGCATGCATCATGCAGTCACTGGTTGGTACAGTGTAAGCGTGCATCATGCAGTCACTGATTGGTACACTGTAAGCTTTCATCATGCAGTCTCTGGTTGGTACACTATAAGCATGCATCATGCAATCAGTGGTTGGTACACTGTAAGCATGCATCATGCATTGTCTGGTTGGTACACTGTAAGCATGCATCATGCAGTCACTGGTTGGTACACTGTAAGCATACATCATGCAGTAAGTGGTTGGTACACTGTAGGCATGCAGTCACTGGTTAGTACACTGTAAGCATACATCATGCAGTCACTGGTTGGTACACTGTAAGCATGCATCATGCAGTCACTGGTTGGTACAGTGTAAGCATGCATCATGCAGTCACTGGTTGGTACACTGTAAGCATGCATCATACAGTCTCTGGTTGGTATACTGTAAGCAGACATCATGCAGTCACTGGTTGGTACACTGTAAGCATGCAGCCACTGGTTGGTACACTGTAAGGATACATCATGCAGCCACTGGTTGGTACTCTGTAAGGATACATCATGTAGTCACTGGTTGGTACACTGTAAGCATACATCATGCAGTCAGTGGTTGGTACACTGTAAGGATACATCATGTAGTCAGTGGTTGGTACACTGTAAGCATACATCATACAGTCATTGGTTGTACACTGTAAGGTTACATCATGTAGTCACTGGTTGTTACACTGTAAGCCTGCATCATGCAGACACTGGTTGGTACACTGTAATGATACATCATGTAGTCATTGGTTGGTACACTGTACGGATACATCATGCAGTCATTGGTTGGTACACTGTAAGGATACATCATGTAGTCACTTGTTGGTACACTGTAAGCATGCACCATGCAGTCACTGGTTGGTACACTGTAAGCATGCAGTCACTGGTTGGTACACTGTAAGCATGCATCATGCAGTCATTGGTTGGTACACTGTAAGCATACATCATGCAGTCACTGGTTGGTACACTGTAAGCATACATCATACAGTCACTGGTTGGTACACTGTAAGCATGCATCATGCAGTCACTGGTTGGTACACTGTAAGCATGCATCATGCATTCATTGGTTGGTACATTGTAAGCATACACAATGCGGTCACTGGTTGGTACACTGTAAGCATGCAGACACTGGTTGGTACACTGTAAGCATACATCATGCAGTCAGTGGTTAGTACAATGTAAGCATACATCATGCAGTCAGTGGTTAGTACACTGTAAACATGCAGTCACTGGTTGGTACACTGTAAGCATACATCATGCAGTCAGTGGTTGGTACACTGTAAGGATACATCATGTAGTCAGTGGTTGGTACACTGTAAGCATACATCATGCAGTCTTTGGTTGTACACTGTAAGGATACATCATGTAGTCACTGGTTGTTACACTGTAAGCATGCATCATGCATTCATTGGTTGGTACACTGTAAGCATACATCATGCAGTCACTGGTTGGTACTCTGTAAGCATACATCATGCAGTCACTGGTTGGTACACTGTAAGAATACATCATGCAGTCACTAGTTGGTACACTGTAAGCATACATCATGCAGTCACTGGTTGGT
>CM026403.1:9187337-9203199 GCA_014843695.1 Archivesica marissinica
CATACATCATGCAGTCACTGGTTGGTACACTGTAAGCATACATCATGCAGTCATTGGTTTGTACACTGTAAGCATGCATCATGCATTCATTGGTTGGTACACTGTAAGCATACACCATGCAGTCACTGGTTGGTACACTGTAAGCATGAAGTCACTGGTTTGTACACTGTAAGCATGCATCATGCATTCATTGGTTGGTACACTGTAAGCATACATCATGCAGTCACTGGTTGGTACACTGTAAGCATACATCATGCAGTCAGTGGTTGGTACACTGTAAGCATACATCATGCAGTCACTGGTTGGTACACTGTAAGAATACATCATGCAGTCACTAGTTGGTACACTGTAAGCATACATCATGCAGTCACTGGTTGGTCCACTGTAAGCATACATCATGCAGTCACTGGTTGGTACACTGTAAGGATACATCATGTAGTCATTGGTTGGCACACTGTAAGGATACATCATGCAGTCATTGGTTGGTACACTGTAAGGATACATCATGTAGTCACTTGTTGGTACACTGTAAGCATGCACCATGCAGTCACTGGTTGGTACACTGTAAGCATGCAGTCACTGGTTGGTACACTGTAAGCATGCATCATGCAGTCATTGGTTGGTACACTGTAACCATACATCATGCAGTCACTGGTTGGTACACTGTAAGCATACATCATGCAGTCACTGGTTGGTACACTGTAAGCATACACCTTGCAGTCACTGGTTGGTACACTGTAAGCATACATCATACAGTCACTGGTTGGTACACTGTAAGCATGCATCATGCAGTCACTGGTTGGTACACTGTAAGCAGGCATCATGCATTCATTGGTTGGTACATTGTAAGCATACACAATGCAGTCACTGGTTGGTACACTGTAAGCATGCAGTCACTGGTTGGTACACTGTAAGCATACATCATGCAGTCAGTGGTTGGTACAATGTAAGCATACATCATGCAGTCAGTGGTTGGTACACTGTAAACATGCAGTCACTGGTTGGTACACTATAAGCATACATCATGCAGTCAGTGGATGGTACACTGTAAGCATACATCATCCATCACTGGTTGGTACACTGTAAGCATACAGTCACTGGTTGGTACACTGTAAGCTTGCATCAAACAGTCACTGGTTGGTACACTGTAACCATGCATCATAAAATCACTGGTTGGTACACTGTAAGCATGCATCATGCAGTCACTGGTTGGTACACTGTAAGCATGCATCATGCAGTCACTGGTTGGTACACTGTAAGCATGCATCATGCAGTCACTGGTTGGTACACTGTAAGCATACACTATGCAGTCACTGGTTGGTACACTGTAAGCATGCAGTTACTGGTTGGTACACTGTAAGCATGCATCATGCAGTCACTGGTTGGTACACTGTAAGCATACATCATGCAGTCAGTGGTTGTTACACTGTAAGCATACATCATGCAGTCACTGGTTGGTACACTGTAAGCATGCAAGCCAATGGTTGGTACACTGTAAGCATGCAGCCGATGGTTGGTACACTGTTATCATGCATCATGCAGTCATTGGTTGGTACACTGTAAGCATGCATCTGCGTCATTGGTGGTAACTGTAAGCATACACATGCAGTAATAGGTTGTACACTGTAAGCATGATCATAGCAGTCACTGGTTGGTACACTGTAAGCATACAGCATAGTCACTGGTTGGTCACTGTAAGCATACATCATGCAGTCATTGGTTGCTACACGAAGCAGCATCATGCAGTCATTGGTTGTACACTGTAAGCATACATCATGCGTCACTGGTTGGTACACTGTAAGCATACATCATGAAGTCACTGGTTGGTACACTGTAAGCATACATCATGCAGTCATTGGTTTGTACACTGTAAGCATGCACCATGCATTCATTGGTTGGTACACTTAAGCATACACCATGCAGTCACTGGTTGGTACACTGTAAGATGCAGTCACTGGTTGGTACACTGTAAGCATGCATCATTCATTCATTGGTTGGTACACTGTAAGCATACATCATGCAGTCACTGGTTGGTACACTGTAAGTATACATCATGCAGTCAGTGGTTGGTACACTGTAAACATACATCATGCAGTCACTGGTTGGTACACTGTAAGAATACATCATGCAGTCACTAGTTGGTACACTGTAAGCATACATCATGCAGTCACTGGTTGGTACACTGTAAGCATACATCATGCAGTCACTAGTTGGTACACTGTAAGCATACATCATGCATTCACTGGTTGGTACACTGTAAGCATACATCATGCAGTCACTGGTTGGTACACTGTAAGCATACATCATGCAGTCACTGGTTGGTACACTGTAAGCATACATCATGCAGTCACTGGTTGGTACACTGTAAGCATGCATCATGCAGTCACTGGTTGGTACACTGTAAGCATACATCATGCAGTCACTGGTTGGTACACTGTAAGCATGCACCATGCAGTCACTGGTTGGTACACTGTAAGCATGCATCATGCAGTCACTGGTTGGTACACTGTAAGCATACATCATGCAGTCACTGGTTGGTACACTGTAAGCATACATCATGCAGTCACTGGTTGGTACACTGTAAGCATGCATCATGCAGTCACTGGTTGGTACACTGTAAGCATACATCATGCAGTCACTGGTTGGTACACTGTAAGCATGCAGTCACTGGTTGGTACACTGTAAGCATACATCATGCAGTCACTGGTTGGTACACTGTAAGCATGCATCAGCAGTCACTGGTTGGTACACTGTAAGCATACATCATGCAGTCACTGGTTGGTACACTGTAAGCATGCATCATGCAGTCACTGGTTGGTACACTGTAAGCATGCATCATGCAGTCACTGGTTGGTACACTGTAAGCATGCATCATGCAGTCACTGGTTGGTACACTGTAAGCATACATCATGCAGTCACTAGTTGGTACACTGTAAGCATGCATCATGCAGTCACTGGTTGGTACACTGTAAGCATGCATCATGCAGTCACTGGTTGGTACACTGTAAGCATACATCATGCAGTCACTGGTTGGTACACTGTAAGCATGCATCATGCAGTCACTGGTTGGTACACTGTAAGCATGCAGCCACTGGTTGGTACACTGTAAGCATACATCATGCAGTCACTGGTTGGTACACTGTAAGCATGCAGTCACTGGTTGGTACACTGTAAGCATGCATCATGCAGTCACTGGTTGGTACACTGTAAGCATACATCATGCAGTCACTGGTTGGTACACTGTAAGCATACATCATGCAGTCAGTGGTTGGTACACTGTAAGCATACATCATGCAGTCACTGGTTGGTACACTGTAAGCATCAGCATGCAGTCACTGGTTGGTACACTGTAAGCATGCAAGCAATGGTTGGTACACTGTAAGCATGCAGCCGATGGTTGGTACACTGTAAGCATGCATCATGCAGTCACTGGTTGGTACACTGTAAGCATGCATCATGCAGTCACTGGTTGGTACACTGTAAGCATACATCATGCAGTCACTGGTTGGTACACTGTAAGCATGCATCATGCAGTCACTGGTTGGTACACTGTAAGCATACATCATGCATTCACTGGTTGGTACACTGTAAGCATGCATCATGCAGTCACTGTTCGGTACACTGTAAGCATACATCATGCAGTAAGTGGTTGGTACACTGTAAGCATGCAGTCACTGGTTGGTACACTGTAAGCATACATCATGCAGTCACTGGTTGGTACACTGTAAGCATACATCATGCAGTCACTGGTTGGTACACTGTAAGCATGCATCATGCAGTCACTGGTTGGTACACTGTAAGCATGCATCATACAGTCACTGGTTGGTACACTGTAAGCAGACATCATGCAGTCACTGGTTGGTACACTGTAAGCATGCAGCCACTGGTTGGTACACTGTAAGGATACATCATGCAGCCACTGGTTGGTACACTGTAAGGATACATCATGTAGTCACTGGTTGGTACACTGTAAGCATACATCATGCAGTCAGTGGTTGGTACACTGTAAGGATACATCATGTAGTCAGTGGTTGGTACACTGTAAGCATACATCATTCAGTCATTGGTTGTACACTGTAAGGATACATCATGTAGTCACTGGTTGGTACACTGTAAGCATGCATCATGCAGTCACTGGTTGGTACACTGTAAGGATACATCATGTAGTCATTGGTTGGTACACTGTAAGGATACATCATGCAGTCATTGGTTTGTACACTGTAAGGATACATCATGTAGTCACTGGTTGGTACACTGTAAGCATGCATCATGCAATCACTGGTTGGTACACTGTAAGCATGCACCATGCAGTTACTGGTTGGTACACTGTAAGCATGCACCATGCAGTTACTGGTTGGTACACTGTAAGCATGCACCATGCAGTCACTGGTTGGTACACTGTAAGCATGCACCATGCAGTTACTGGTTGGTACACTGTAAGCATGCACCATGCAGTCACTGGTTGGTACACTGTAAGCATGCACCATGCAGTTACTGGTTGGTACACTGTAAGCATGCATCATGCAGCCACTGATTGGTACACTGTAAGCATACACTCACTGGTTGGTACACTGTAAGCATGCATCATGCAGTCACTGGTTGGTACACTGTAAGCATGCCTCATGCAGTCACTGGTTGGTACACTGTAAGCATGCATCATACAGTCACTGGTTTGTACACTGTAAGCATGCATCATGCAGTCACTGGTTGGTACACTGTAAGCATGCATCATGCAGTCACTGGTTGGTACACTGTAAGCATGCATCATGCAGTCACTGGTTGGTAGACTGTAAGCATGCATCATTCAGTCACTAGTTGGTACACCGTAAGCATGCATCATGCAGTCACTGGTTGGTACACTGTAAGCATGCATCATGCAGTCACTGGTTGGTACACTGTAAGCATGCATCATGCAGTCACTGGTTGGTAAACTGTAAGCATGCATCATACAGTCAATAGTTGGTACACTGTAAGCATGCAACATGCAGTCACTGGTTGGTACACTGTAAGCATGCATCATGCAGTCACTGGTTGGTACACTGTAAGCATGCAGTCACTGGTTGGTACACTGTAAGCATGTATCATGCAGTCACTGGTTGGTACATTGTAAGCATACAGTCACTGGTTGGTACACTGTAAGTATACATCATGCAGTCACTGGTTGGTACACTGTAAGCATACAGCATGCAGTCACTGGTTGATACACTGTAAGCATACATCATGCAGTCACTGATTGGTACACTGTAAGCATACATCATGCAGTCACTGGTTGGTACACTGTAAGCATACATCATGCATTCACTGATTGGTACAATGTAGGCATGCATCATGCAGCCACTGGTTGGTACACTGTAAGCATGCATCATACAGTCACTGGTTGGTACACTGTAAGCATGCAGTCACTGGTCGGTACACTATAAGCATGCATCATGCAGTCACTGGTTGGTACACTGTAAGCATGCATCATGCAGCCACTGGTTGGTACACTGTAAGCATACATCATGCAGTCACTGATTGGTACACTGTAAGCATGCATCATGCAGCCACTGGTTGGTACACTGTAAGCATACATCATGCAGTCACTGATTGGTACACTGTAAGCATGCATCATGCAGTCACTGGTTGGAACACTGTAAGCATGCATCATGCAGTCACTGGTTGGTACACTGTAAGCATACATCATGCAGTCACTGGTTAGTACACTGTAACAATACATCATGCAGTCACTGGTTGGTACACTGTAAGCATGCATCATGCAGTCACTGGTTGGTACACTGTAAGCATACATCATGCAGTCACTGGTTGGTACACAGTAAGCATACATCATGCAGTCAGTGGTTGGTACACTGTAAGCATACATCATGCAGTCACTGGTTGGTACACTGTAAGCATGCAAGCCAATGGTTGGTACACTGTTAGCATGCATCATGCAGTCATTGGTTGGTACCCTGTAAGCATGCATCATGCAGTCACTGGTTGGTACACTGTAAGCATACATCATGCAGTCATTGGTTGGTACACTGTAAGCATGCATCATGCAGTCACTGGTTGGTACACTGTAAGCATACATCATGCAGTCACTGGTTGGTACACTGTAAGCATACATCATGCAGTCATTGGATTGTACACTGTAAGCATGCATCATGCATTCATTGGTTGGTACACTGTAAGCATACACAATGCAGTCACTGGTTGGTACACTGTAAGCATGCAGTCACTGGTTGGTACACTGTAAGCATGCATCATGCATTCATTGGTTGGTACACTGTAAGCATACATCATGCAGTCACTGGTTGGTACACTGTAAGCATACATCATGCAGTCAGTGGTTGGTACACTGTAAGCATACATCATGCAGTCACTGGTTGGTACACTGTAAGAATACATCATGCAGTCACTAGTTGGTACACTGTATGCATACATCATGCAGTCACTGGTTGGTACAATGTAAGCATACATCATGCAGTCACTAGTTGGTACACTGTAAGCATACATCATGCAATCACTGGTTGGTACACTGTAAGCATACATCATGCAGTCACTGGTTGGTACACTGTAAGCATACATCATGCAGTCACTGGTTAGTACACTGTAAGCATACATCATACAGTCACTGGTTGGTACACTGTAAGCATGCATCATGCAGTCACTGGTTGGTACACTGTAAGCATGCATCATGCATTCTTTGGTTGGTACATTGTAAGCATACACAATGCAGTCACTGGTTGGTACACTGTAAGCATACATCATGCAGTCAGTGGTTGGTACACTGTAAGCATGCAGTCACTGGTTGGTACACTGTAAGCACACATCATGCAGTCAGTGGTTGGTACACTGTAAGCATACATCATGCAGTCACTGGTTGGTACACTGTAAGCATGCAGTCACTGGTTGGTACACTGTAAGCATACATCATGCAATCAGTGGTTGGTACACTGTAAGCATGCAGTCACTGGTTGGTACACTGTAAGCATACATCATGCATTGACTGGTTGGTACACTGTAAGCATGCATCATGCAGTCACTGGTTGGTACACTGTAAGCATACATCATGCAGTAAGTGGTTGGTACACTGTAAGCATGCAGTCACTGGTTGGTACACTGTAAGCATACATCATGCAGTCACTGGTTGGTACACTGTAAGCATACATCATGCAGTCACTGGTTGGTACACTGTAAGCATGCAGCCACTGGTTGGTACACTGTAAGGATACATCATGCAGCTACTGGTTGGTACACTGTAAGGATACATCATGTAGTCTCTGGTTGGTACACTGTAAGCATACATCATGCAGTCATTGGTTGTACACTGTAAGGATACATCATGTAGTCACTGGTTGGTACACTGTAAGCATGCATCATGCAGTCACTGGTTGGTACACTGTAAGGATACATCATGTAGTCATTGGTTGGTACACTGTAAGGATACATCATGCAGTCATTGGTTGGTACACTGTAAGGATACATCATGTAGTCACTTGTTGGTACACTGTAAGCATGCACCATGCAGTCACTGGTTGGTACACTGTAAGCATGCAGTCACTGGTTGGTACACTGTAAGCATGCATCATGCAGTCACTGGTTGGTACACTGTAAGCAGACATCATGCAGTCACTGGTTGGTACACTGTAAGCATGCATCCACTGGTTGGTACACTGTAAGGATACATCATGCAGCCACTGGTTGGTACACTGTAAGGATACATCATGTAGTCACTGGTTGGTACACTGTAAGCATACATCATGCAGTCAGTCGTTGGTACACTGTAAGGATACATCATGTAGTCAGTGGTTGGTACACTGTAAGCATACATCATTCAGTCATTGGTTGTACACTGTAAGGATACATCATGTAGTCACTGGTTGGTACACTGTAAGCATGCATCATGCAGTCACTGGTTGGTACACTGTAAGGATACATCATGTAGTCATTGGTTGGTACACTGTAAGGATACATCATGCAGTCATTGGTTTGTACACTGTAAGGATACATCATGTAGTCACTGGTTGGTACACTGTAAGCATGCATCATGCAATCACTGGTTGGTACACTGTAAGCATGCACCATGCAGTTACTGGTTGGTACACTGTAAGCATGCACCATGCAGTTACTGGTTGGTACACTGTAAGCATGCACCATGCAGTCACTGGTTGGTACACTGTAAGCATGCACCATGCAGTTACTGGTTGGTACACTGTAAGCATGCACCATGCAGTCACTGGTTGGTACACTGTAAGCATGCACCATGCAGTTACTGGTTGGTACACTGTAAGCATGCATCATGCAGCCACTGATTGGTACACTGTAAGCATACACTCACTGGTTGGTACACTGTAAGCATGCATCATGCAGTCACTGGTTGGTACACTGTAAGCATGCCTCATGCAGTCACTGGTTGGTACACTGTAAGCATGCATCATACAGTCACTGGTTTGTACACTGTAAGCATGCATCATGCAGTCACTGGTTGGTACACTGTAAGCATGCATCATGCAGTCACTGGTTGGTACACTGTAAGCATGCATCATGCAGTCACTGGTTGGTAGACTGTAAGCATGCATCATTCAGTCACTAGTTGGTACACCGTAAGCATGCATCATGCAGTCACTGGTTGGTACACTGTAAGCATGCATCATACAGTCAATAGTTGGTACACTGTAAGCATGCAACATGCAGTCACTGGTTGGTACACTGTAAGCATGCATCATGCAGTCACTGGTTGGTACACTGTAAGCATGCAGTCACTGGTTGGTACACTGTAAGCATGTATCATGCAGTCACTGGTTGGTACATTGTAAGCATACAGTCACTGGTTGGTACACTGTAAGTATACATCATGCAGTCACTGGTTGGTACACTGTAAGCATACAGCATGCAGTCACTGGTTGATACACTGTAAGCATACATCATGCAGTCACTGATTGGTACACTGTAAGCATACATCATGCAGTCACTGGTTGGTACACTGTAAGCATACATCATGCATTCACTGATTGGTACAATGTAGGCATGCATCATGCAGCCACTGGTTGGTACACTGTAAGCATGCATCATACAGTCACTGGTTGGTACACTGTAAGCATGCAGTCACTGGTTGGTACACTATAAGCATGCATCATGCAGTCACTGGTTGGTACACTGTAAGCATGCATCATGCAGCCACTGGTTGGTACACTGTAAGCATACATCATGCAGTCACTGATTGGTACACTGTAAGCATGCATCATGCAGTCACTGATTGGTACACTGTAAGCATACATCATGCAGTCACTGATTGGTACACTGTAAGCATGCATCATGCAGCCACTGGTTGGTACACTGTAAGCATACATCATGCAGTCACTGGTTGGTACACTGTAAGCATGCATCCTGCAGTCACTGGTTGGTACACTGTAAGCATGCATCATGCAGCCACTGGTTGGTACACTGTAAGCATACATCATGCAGTCACTGATTGGTACACTGTAAGCATGCATCATGCAGTCACTGGTTGGAACACTGTAAGCATGCATCATGCAGTCACTGGTTGGTACACTGTAAGCATACATCATGCAGTCACTGGTTAGTACACTGTAACAATACATCATGCAGTCACTGGTTGGTACACTGTAAGCATGCATCATGCAGTCACTGGTTGGTACACTGTAAGCATACATCATGCAGTCACTGGTTGGTACACAGTAAGCATACATCATGCAGTCAGTGGTTGGTACACTGTAAGCATACATCATGCAGTCACTGGTTGGTACACTGTAAGCATGCAAGCCAATGGTTGGTACACTGTTAGCATGCATCATGCAGTCATTGGTTGGTACCCTGTAAGCATGCATCATGCAGTCACTGGTTGGTACACTGTAAGCATACATCATGCAGTCATTGGTTGGTACACTGTAAGCATGCATCATGCAGTCACTGGTTGGTACACTGTAAGCATACATCATGCAGTCACTGGTTGGTACACTGTAAGCATACATCATGCAGTCATTGGATTGTACACTGTAAGCATGCATCATGCATTCATTGGTTGGTACACTGTAAGCATACACAATGCAGTCACTGGTTGGTACACTGTAAGCATGCAGTCACTGGTTGGTACACTGTAAGCATGCATCATGCATTCATTGGTTGGTACACTGTAAGCATACATCATGCAGTCACTGGTTGGTACACTGTAAGCATACATCATGCAGTCAGTGGTTGGTACACTGTAAGCATACATCATGCAGTCACTGGTTGGTACACTGTAAGAATACATCATGCAGTCACTAGTTGGTACACTGTAAGCATACATCATGCAGTCACTGGTTGGTACACTGTAAGCATACATCATGCAGTCACTAGTTGGTACACTGTAAGCATACATCATGCAATCACTGGTTGGTACACTGTAAGCATACATCATGCAGTCACTGGTTGGTACACTGTAAGCATACATCATGCAGTCACTGGTTGGTACACTGTAAGCATACATCATACAGTCACTGGTTGGTACACTGTAAGCATGCATCATGCAGTCACTGGTTGGTACACTGTAAGCATGCATCATGCAGTCACTGGTTGGTACACTGTAAGCATACATCATGCAGTCACTGGTTGGTACACTGTAAGCATGCAGTCACTGGTTGGTACACTGTAAGCATACATCATGCAGTCACTGGTTGGTACACTGTAAGCATACATCATGCAGTCACTGGTTGGTACACTGTAAGCATGCAGTCACTGGTTGGTACACTGTAAGCATACATCATGCAATCAGTGGTTGGTACACTGTAAGCATGCAGTCACTGGTTGGTACACTGTAAGCATACATCATGCATTGACTGGTTGGTACACTGTAAGCATGCATCATGCAGTCACTGGTTGGTACACTGTAAGCATACATCATGCAGTAAGTGGTTGGTACACTGTAAGCATGCAGTCACTGGTTGGTACACTGTAAGCATACATCATGCAGTCACTGGTTGGTACACTGTAAGCATACATCATGCAGTCACTGGTTGGTACACTGTAAGCATGCAGCCACTGGTTGGTACACTGTAAGGATACATCATGCAGCTACTGGTTGGTACACTGTAAGGATACATCATGTAGTCTCTGGTTGGTACACTGTAAGCATACATCATGCAGTCACTGGTTGGTACACTGTAAGCATACATCATGCAGTCACTGGTTGGTACAGTGTAAGCATGCATCATGCAGTCACTGGTTGGTACACTGTAAGCATGCATCATACAGTCACTGGTTGGTACACTGTAAGCAGACATCATGCTGTCACTGGTTGGTACACTGTAAGCATACATAATACAGTCACTGGTTGGTACACTGTAAGCATGCATCATGCAGTCACTGGTTGGTACACTGTAAGCAGGCATCATGCATTCATTGGTTGGTACATTGTAAGCATACACAATGCAGTCACTGGTTGGTACACTGTAAGCATGCAGTCACTGGTTGGTACACTGTAAGCATACATCATGCAGTCAGTGGTTGGTACAATGTAAGCATACATCATGCAGTCAGTGGTTGGTACACTGTAAGCATGCAGCCACTGGTTGGTACACAGTAAGGATACATCATGCAGTTACTGGTTGGTACACTGTAAGGATACATCATGTAGTCTCTGGTTGGTACACTGTAAGCATACATCATGCAGTCAGTGGTTGGTACACTGTAAGGATACATCATGTAGTCATTGGTTGGTACACTGTAAGCATACATCATGCAGTCATTGGTTGTACACTGTAAGGATACATCATGTAGTCACTGGTTGGTACACTGTAAGCATGCATCATGCAGTCACTGGTTGGTAAACTGTAAGGATACATCATGTAGTCATTGGTTGGTACACTGTAAGGATACATCATGCAGTCATTGGTTGGTACACTGTAAGGATACATCATGTAGTCACTTGTTGGTACACTGTAAGCATGCACCATGCAGTCACTGGTTGGTACACTGTAAGCATGCAGTCACTGGTTGGTACACTGTAAGCATGCATCATGCAGTCATTGGTTGGTACACTGTAACCATACATCATGCAGTCACTGGTTGGTACACTGTAAGCATACATCATGCAGTCACTGGTTGGTACACTGTAAGCATACACCTTGCAGTCACTGGTTGGTACACTGTAAGCATACATCATACAGTCACTGGTTGGTACACTGTAAGCATGCATCATGCAGTCACTGGTTGGTACACTGTAAGCAGGCATCATGCATTCATTGGTTGGTACATTGTAAGCATACACAATGCAGTCACTGGTTGGTACACTGTAAGCATGCAGTCACTGGTTGGTACACTGTAAGCATACATCATGCAGTCAGTGGTTGGTACAATGTAAGCATACATCATGCAGTCAGTGGTTGGTACACTGTAAACATGCAGTCACTGGTTGGTACACTATAAGCATACATCATGCAGTCAGTGGATGGTACACTGTAAGCATACATCATCCATCACTGGTTGGTACACTGTAAGCATACAGTCACTGGTTGGTACACTGTAAGCTTGCATCAAACAGTCACTGGTTGGTACACTGTAAGCATGCATCATAAAATCACTGGTTGGTACACTGTAAGCATGCATCATGCAGTCACTGGTTGGTACACTGTAAGCATGCATCATGCAGTCACTGGTTGGTACACTGTAAGCATACATCATGCAGTCACTGGTTGGTACACTGTAAGCATGCATCAAGCAGTCACTGATTGGTACACTGTAAGCATGCATCATGCAGTCAGTGGTTGGTACACTGTAAGGATGCATCATGCAGTCACTGATTGGTACATTGTAAGAATGCATCATGCAGTCACTGATTGGTACACTGTAAGCATGCATCATGCAGTCACTGGTTGGTACACTGTAAGCATGCATCATGCAGTGACTGGTTGGTACACTGTAAGCATACACCATGCAGTCACTAGTTGGTAGACTGTAAGCATACACCATGCAGTCAGTGGTTGGTACACTGTAAGCATACACCATGCAGTCACTATTTGGTACACTGTAAGCATACACCATGCAATCAGTGGTTGGTACACTGTAAGCATGCATCATGCAGTTACTGGTTGGTACACTGTAAGCATGCATCATGCAGTCACTGGTTGGTACACTGTAAGCATGCATCATGCAGTCAGTGGTTGGTACACTATAAGCATTACATCATGCAGTCACGGGTTGGTACACTGTAACAATACATCATGCAGTCACTGGTTGGTACACTGTAAGCATGCATCATGCAGTCACTGGTTGGTACACTGTAAGCATACACCATGCAGTCACTGGTTGGTACACTGTAAGCATTCAGTCACTGGTTGGTACACTGTAAGCATGCATCATGCAGTCACTGGTTGGTACACTGTAAGCATACATCATGCAGTCACTGGTTGGTACACTGTAAGCATACATCATGCAGTCACTGCTTGGTACACTGTAAGCATGCATCATGCAGCCACTGGTTGGTACACTGTAAGCAAACATCATGCAGTCACTGGTTGGTACACTGTAAGCATGCATCATGCAGTCACTGGTTGGTACACTGTAAGCATGCAATCACTGGTTGGTACACTGTAAGCATACATCACGCAGTCAGTGGTTGGTACACTGTAAGAATACATCATGCAGTCACTGGTTGGTACACTGTAAGCATGCATCATGCAGTCACTGGTTGGTACACTGTAAGCTTACATCATGCAGTCACTGGTTAGTACACTGTAACAATACATCATGCAATCACTGGTTGGTACACTGTAAGCATGCATCATGCAGTCACTGGTTGGTACACTGTAAGCATACACTATGCAGTCACTGGTTGGTACACTGTAAGCATGCAGTCACTGGTTGGTACACTGTAAGCATGCATCATGCAGTCACTGGTTGGTACACTGTAAGCATACATCATGCAGTCCCTGGTTGGTACACAGTAAGCATACAGCATGCAGTCAGTGGTTGGTACACTGTAAGCATACATCATGCAGTCACTGGTTGGTACACTGTAAGCATGCACGCCAATGGTTGGTACACTGTAAGCATGCAGACGATGGTTGGTACACTGTTATCATGCATCATGCAGTCATTGGTTGGTACACTGTAAGCATGCATCATTCATTCATTGGTTGGTACACTGTAAGCATACATCATGCAGTCACTGGTTGGTACACTGTAAGTATACATCATGCAGTCAGTGGTTGGTACACTGTAAACATACATCATGCAGTCACTGGTTGGTACACTGTAAGAATACATCATGCAGTCACTAGTTGGTACACTGTAAGCATACATCATGCAGTCACTGGTTGGTACACTGTAAGCATACATCATGCAGTCACTGGTTGGTACACTGTAAGCATGCAGTCACTGGTTGGTACACTGTAAGCATACATCATGCAGTCAGTGGTTGGTACACTGTAAGCATGCAGTCACTGGTTGGTACACTGTAAGCATACATCATGCAGTCACTGGTTGGTACACTGTAAGCATGCATCATGCAGTCACTGGTTGGTACACTGTAAGCATACATCATGCAGTCACTGGTTGGTACACTGTAAGCATACATCATGCAGTCACTGGTTGGTACACTGTAAGCATACATCATGCAGTCACTGGTTGGTACACTGTAAGAATACATCATGCAGTCACTAGTTGGTACACTGTAAGCATACATCATGCAGTCACTGGTTGGTACACTGTAAGCATACATCATGCAGTCACTAGTTGGTACACTGTAAGCATACATCATGCATTCACTGGTTGGTACACTGTAAGCATACATCATGCAGTCACTGGTTGGTACACTGTAAGCATACATCATGCAGTCACTGGTTGGTACACTGTAAGCATACATCATGCAGTCACTGGTTGGTACACTGTAAGCATACATCATACAGTCACTGGTTGGTACACTGTAAGCATGCATCATGCAGTCACTGGTTGGTACACTGTAAGCATGCATCATGCATTCATTGGTTGGTACATTGTAAGCATACACAATGCAGTCACTGGTTGGTACACTGTAAGCATACATCATGCAGTCAGTGGTTGGTACACTGTAGGCATACATCATGCAGTCAGTGGTTGGTACACTGTAAGCATGCAGTCACTGGTTGGTACATTGTAAGCATACATCATGCAGTCAGTGGTTGGTACACTGTAAGCATACATCATGCAGTCACTGGTTGGTACACTGTAAGCATGCAGTCACTGGTTGGTACACTGTAAGCATACATCATGCAATCAGTGGTTGGTACACTGTAAGCATGCCGTCACTGGTTAGTACACTGTAAGCATACATCATGCATTGACTGGTTGGTACACTGTAAGCATGCATCATGCAGTCACTGTTCGGTACACTGTAAGCATACATCATGCAGTAAGTGGTTGGTACACTGTAAGCATGCAGTCACTGGTTGGTACACTGTAAGCATACATCATGCAGTCACTGGTTGGTACACTGTAAGCATACATCATGCAGTCACTGGTTGGTACAGTGTAAGCATGCATCATGCAGTCACTGGTTGGTACACTGTAAGCATGCATCATACAGTCACTGGTTGGTACACTGTAAGCATACATCATGCAGTCACTGGTTGGTACACTGTAAGCATGCAGTCACTGGTTGGTACACTGTAAGGATACATCATGCAGTCACTGGTTGGTACACTGTAAGCATACATCATGCAGTCACTGGTTGGTACACTGTAAGCATACATCATGCAGTCAGTGGTTGGTACACTGTAAGCATACATCATGCAGTCAGTGGTTGGTACACTGTAAGCATACATCATGCAGTCACTGGTTGGTACACTGTAAGCATACATCATGCATTCACTGGTTGGTACACTGTAAGCATGCATCATGCAGT
>CM026403.1:9204199-9227844 GCA_014843695.1 Archivesica marissinica
ACAGTTACTTTATCGACTATATATGTTCGTAAATACCAAATTGGTTGTGCTTATAATACTTTTGATATTCAAAGTAACAATGAATGTATTTGTTTTTACAGTTAATACGCTATTAATTCTAAATGTAATATATACATGCAGGAGTGGAAAATGGTGTTTAGCAATATCAAAGACTGTGCCATAAGAAAGATTGATACATAATTATTACGAATAATTTCTGTTACTGATTCTCATGCATTAAAGGCTATTAGAAAAAAATAGCCCCGCCCCCCCCTTTGGACGTTCTTTTGTCGGTGGGAGGGGCGTCAAAACCAGTTTGCATTTTTGGTGGGTTTATTTCTGGCAACACATCTACATGTTACTCCACTTACCATACACCTTTCTAAAATGGCCATGGTGGGGCAGGGTTGACAACCTGCTTGAACAGGGGGGTCTTTGTTTAGGGACAACTGCAAATTACATATTTGTACCTTAACCCATTCCCTCATAGAAGCACCTCTTGACGCCATTACCAATGCGACATACATTGACAATGTAGTAGCCAAACCAATGTTCATAATAAAGGCCAGAATAGCATGTAGTCCCAGTAATATCTATGGAGGTGGGATATATATGGCGGCTTCTTATCCACTGCATGATAGCTAAATGGCTGTCGTTTGTATGGAGATATAATAGTATATTAACCTAAATATCTATAAAAGAAAGGGTTAACAGATGGTCTGCTAGGCATTTGTTGTTCTTTTTGCCAGGAATCTAATTAACACCCATTTCATTTTGTGAGTTTGCATACCCACATGTATGCAATAACCTTTAATTTGAAAGGTTTTAATAATATACCATAATGGTGTGAGTTTGCGCCCCACCAGAACCATAGTGATGATGTATGTAGTGAAGCCGTTTAAATCAACACTGCCTCTTCCTCGTGACAATGTGTTCCATTAAGGGGATGAGGCAGCGATATCAATTAAACTAATGATGAAATAACTTGTTTCGCAATCAAGCAATTTGAATAAACTAGATAAGATATTCACCCAGCTAAAATTAAGAATTGTTAATGGGTATGTGTCATTCTTGTTGCAGAATTGGATCAGAACTGTGTATTATTGAAGACATCAGGGTACTGTCGAGTGTCCACCCGATGAACGAGGAGGACGCAAACACCACAATATTGAATAACAGAGAGATCATTCATAAGGTAACTTCATTAATACATTGAATCTACACTAAAGCAGTTGTGTCGCATATTAATTATTTTATTTTAATAGACCAGATTCTCACACCTTATTTAATTTATTATATAAACAGGTATAAATTTATAATGCCTGAATGACCATGTAATAGTTTATTCTATCGACTATATATCGATACTTTGGACACTATATAACCCTCCTCAAAGGGTCGTGAATATGCCACCACCTAAAGAAATGTTCATATTACTTGAAGAATGTAATTTGTTTTTTTCCATCAATAAATAATTAACCATGTAATAGGAATGGGTGCTAATGTTTATTGCTACGTCTGTCTGAGGACAGGGTATCTCAAAATTATGTTGATAGACTTTGTGGATGTTTGCTGGTGTACGATTGTGTGTGAATTCGGTCAAATGTCTGTGTGATCAGCGACGAGTCCACTCCAATTGATTTCTATAGTAGGAAACCTCGTATGAACTGTCAAATAAACAATACCATGTGTTTGACCGTTCAATGTTGAATCGGGGTCATGCTAATCTGTTGTCAAATACCAGCAATCCAAGTGCTATTCTCTAGTTTTATATTTCAGGTTTTACACCTGCATCAGCACCATTTTGGGCTATATCGCTGGCGGGCAGTTTACCTAACAACACCTTTCCTGGGCAGGCTCCAGCAGTTAACCAGTACTTGGGTGCACGACCTCCGTAAGAAACTGCCAACTTTTTCATGTTTTATAGATGTATTTGTGACATTTTGTAAAACAGTTTACAGGCCTATCTAGACTTTATGGTCATTCTGAAATTTGTATATTACCGACAGCAGAACAGCTTATATATCCAGGTGCCCTCTGAGCAGTATTTCATGCACCTTGTAAAACCACCAACCTGATATAATTGGACACCACCAGTGGAATTTGAACCTATATAGTTGAGAAGCAGGTGACAGACTACCTTAGATACTCATCTACGGAGATATAGTGGGTGTTGCAGACAGATAGTGGATGTAGCACTCTGTCAATAGCTTCATATAAACTTCCGAGTTAAAATGGGATCATTGTGTAAATCTAGGCCAGCTTACAATACTAACTTGTGTGATAACTCATTTACACAACAGTTGCTTCGTACAAAACCAGATCAGTAGTTTGACGATAATTTTAACCATTGTCTGGTTTGTCAGGGTAAACTGTCTCTAGTTTGGTTTAGTACCAGTATTATTGATATTGTATTTTATTTACAGGCTATGTAGAATATAGCAACAACTGGACACGTTATGTTGTGAAAGAACCAAAATAGTATGGATATATATGCGATAATGCCAATCATATCCAGACACTATGCAGTGTGAAGAAAAACGGACAGAACAAACTGTGATGAGTCAACATGATTTGAGGATTATCTCCCCCTCAAACTAAAACTTTATTTGAAACAAAGAAATAAAAGAGAACAATTGTCATTTAATGCACTTTTATTCCAGATGATTATACAGCAATTCATTTCATTAAGATTGGTTATTAGTTTGTTCCATTGCGTCTCAACATTTCCATACGTATATTCCATTGCGTCCCAACATTTCCATGTAGTACCGAAGACAAGGTCAGAACCTGTCCGTCTAGGATCAACCGTTCAATCTGAAACAATAGTAAATTATCATCAAAAGCCTGAATGTATTATTGACACTTCGTATTAGTTGTTAATTTAAACAAGAGCACCATGAACTTTTGAAGGCCTCAGTGTGCTCACCAGAGTTCAAAGGGTTATACAAACACAGTATCTGGAACGTTCGCATATTCTCCATGGTATAGTGGTTAAGGCGTCCACATATGTAGCAGGAGGTTGAAAGTTTGAACCTCGCAAGAAATGGCTGGCCCTTTCAATAAGGGTGACATTAAAATAAACAATGCTTTACACTATTTGTATTCTATTTAATGCTAGTTTAACATAACAGGTCGCCCAATGAATGCTTATAGTTGCAACACAGCTAGTATACATATCCACTAGCCACATTATCTGAGAAGAGAATTATGGTTTCTGATATTAAAGATGATTTTTAAAATGTTGGAAGTTTCTTCAATTAACATTATGACATAAGGGAGGGGGATGAGGTATATCAATGATGTCCAATGGAAGCTCACCTGTGACAACTGTATGAGGTAAGTTTAAACTTTATTTATATAACAATGACTGGGAAACAAGCTGTAACATCATGTATTAATCACTCTTGTTTGAGCGGATGACTGAGTATTTGTGGTCATTCGTGTCGGAGGAAACCAGAGTACCCGGAGAAAACCCACCTGTGTGATCTGGTTACCTGTCTGATCTGGTGACCACCGCACCATCTCACATACTTCCAAATGTGAGGATCGAACACGGGTTGCATTTGTGAGAAGCGAGCGCATTAACCACTGCGTTAATCGGACAGCCACAACTATATACGTGAGGTTACTTATAAACAAGTGAATAATAATGTGTGATCAGAATCAACTTCAATTATGTAGCGGTCCAGTGGTTAAACACGCAGGTTAAACTCACCACTATACCATAATAAAATGACTCACATCATAGTCTTTCGGATAAGACTCAAAACAGTTCACGTAAACGAGGCAGAGGAGACTCTGTATGTATCATTGCACAATCCACTAATATCACTAATCTCTTCAAGAGGTGTAGATCATATGGGCAACAGGTAGCGATGTTAAATATCCGTAAAATACACACACAATCAACTTCCATTTGTAACACTTTAAGTGATGCAAATATCATCCAAACATTTATGACTTGCACTGGCACAGTCATATTTGACTGATACTCTATATATTCTTACGTTGCGCATTGAAATGCAGTTGCTGGGCAGACATCCACACTATTTGTTCAAGTCTGCCCCCCATCTCATTGCAATGTCCACACCTGTACCAATATTGTGTACTAACAGCTGGTTGTAGAGGTCTGGTTATGGTGGTGGAGATTGATCATTGAGTACCAGATTCTGCATCTTCTCAACACCCATGTGCTCAATGACAACCTGTAAATGCAATGAATTTTCTATGAGGTACATAAATAAACAGCCAGAATCCCATTAAGAAAAAAATACAGTATCTTATTAAAACATTTTAAACAAACAATGTGACTTCACTGTGATGGTGCATCACTCACTGTATGTGTGATGTGGCCCTGTGTGACATCCATGATTCAGTGAAGAACACTTTTTATATCATTGATACGCATCCGATTGAGCAAATGTACTGTCTAAAAGGACTACATCTCGCGCACAATACTGTATTATAATGGCCATGTATGTCTGCACAGCAAACATCATCAAAGGTATTGCAAAAACAACAAAAAGCTATGTTGCTACTGATGCTTTGATGGTTTAGATATGTTAGTTATAAGACATAAAGCTGGAATGTGTATTTAATTGTGTGACACCCATGGTAGAGTGCCAGATTTGGAATAGACAGCCTGAAGGGTTCGATACTCGGTCACGGAACAAATGTAGTGTCATTGAGCAAGGCTCCTCATACAAAGTGCTTAGTATTGGTCAATCGCTTGTGTCGACAAAAATGGAACATTCATAAATACCTCTTCATATACTTCTACTCCTAGAACTTCCTCTTTGCCACCTCTACCACAACCCCTCTGCACGTTTACCTCCCTGCCAAGTTCTTCTCCATCTTTTCACTATAATAGCTGTGAAAAGTAAATAATACATGTTCATTATTATATACGGTTACAACAATAGACGACATGTAATATATGTATATACTAAGTCTTGTACAATTTGCATGTAGTTGCATTTAGAATGAGTGGCAGAAAATCATCATCGATTGCCACTGAATTACATTTATTGCAATTCTGTTCTTTTCTTCCTTTAAAATTTAAGCATTCAAATTTGTACACATTTATAGACTATGTCGTATATATTCAATGTAGCTTGTGCCAGCTGTGGTCAACTAGGTTCGGTACCGGGCAATAAACAGTTCTCGCCTGTGGTCGCCTCAGTAATATTATGTATGTATGTTCCTTTAATGTCAAACCCCTCTCGGGGACTTAGACATGTTTTCCTGGGCAGGCTTAGCCGACCTGAGCGATTAACCAGTACTAAGCAATGTGTGTGAGGTGCCTTGCTCAATGACACTACATACGTGGCCTAACCGAGTATCGAACCCGGGACCGTTCGATTCCAAATCCGACGCTCTACCACTGGACCACGCACGCCACACATTATAGTGGTAAACCATGTATGAATCCCGGGCAAGTGCGACATTTTCCGAAACAAACCAATTTGTATGTATGTTCCATTAATGTCAAACCCATATTATGTTGTCCTGGGCAGGTTTAGCCGACTTAAGCGGTTAAACAGTACTAAGCCATTTGTGTAAGGTGCCTTGCTCAATGACACCTGGGACCGTTCAATTCGAAATGCGATGCTGGCCCACAGAAGGTCCGGAGTCCGAGCTACGCTGGAGCCGTTACGATTATGCCCTTAGGCTAGGCATTTAAATTCCACGTTGCCTCTTCTCTCTCCCTCGTGGCGATGGATTCCATCAGGAATGAGGTCTCGAGAGTGATTAATATAAGTTTAATAACAATTAACATGTTTCGCAATCGAGCTAAAATATTTTTTTATAAACTAAACTTGAAATACACTTTAGCCACAATAAAAACAGGATATGTAAGCCCTCCCCGCCCCACACGAATCTATTAATTAATAAATATGATCCAGATACTTCATGTCTAAATTCTGCATCTTTATAATGATTTGTTAAAATATCCCATATGCGCCCCAATGACTTCCGAGGTGGTTTTACATTAATTTAATACTTATTCGGCATATGAAACATTTTGCACGATATCCAATTAAAACCCATATCACATTTACATCATTTGAGATACATTCACATTGTAATACTAATTGAGGACGTTTCAACTTACTGTAATAGTTCTTGCAGGAAAATGGACGACAAAATACGACGTTTTTTCATCATTGCCGAAGGCGAACGATTCATCCCGAATGTACATCCGGTTCCGATTGTAAATAAATGCGCGTGACCTGTTCGACTTGGAAAGTCCTACTTTCGGTTTCGAGTTTGTTTTATTGCAAAAAACACTGTTTACTAATTGAACATAATTATACAATTTATAATATAAGAATGTGTTGCAGCATTGCTACCCATACGTAAAATTTGAATTTTTCGAATATATTTGATGTCATACGAGCTGCTTTAAATGGGAACATTATTAAAACTTTAAAAACTATTTATTATAATGTTAAGCATCCTGCAAGTTATGGCGGAGTAAATAAATTGTATAAGGCAGCTAAGAAAAAACATAGAAATATAAAAATAAAACAAGTTAAAAAATGGTTAATAGGTGAAAATAGTTATACTTTACATAAACCAATAATACGTAAATTTAAACGTAGAAAACTATAGTAGCATCAATAGATCAACAATGGCAAGTTGATTTAGCTGATTTACAAAATCTAAAAAAATATAATAATAACTATAGATATTTGTTGTGTGTTATTGACATATTTTCAAATAATGCAAGAATAAAACATCTATTCACTTAATCGAAATTTTTTCAAATATACTAAATGAATCAAACAGAATACCAAAATCAGTTCAATGTGATAAGGGAAGTGAGTTCCTTAATAAAGATTTCCAAAAGTTTTTAAAAGATAAAAATATATATTTTTTTACTACTGAAAATCCAGAGACAAAAGCTAGCATTATTGAACGTTTTCAAAGAACATTAAAAACAAAAATGTGGACATATTTTACTCATAGAAAAACTAGAGTATATATTGATATACTACAAGATCTAATAAACAGTTATAATAAAACAATACACAGTACAACAGGTTATAAACCTATTGATGTAAATATTGATAATGAACATATAATTTCTGAAATAATAAATAATACTGATAAAAAAATAAAACGAAATACTAATACTATTAAAATAGGAGATCTTGTAAGAATAAATAAAACAAAAAAACGTTTGATAAAGGATATTTACCAAATTGGACTAAGGAATTATTTAAAGTATATAAAATAAACAAATCAACTCCAATTTCTGTAAACATTGAAGATTTAGAAGGTGAAAAAATAGAGGGGTCATTTTATTTACGTGAAATACAAGTTATAACAGATAAAGGTGAATATGATATAGAAACTATATTAAAACGTAGAACTACAAAAACAGTGGGTAAAGACATATTTGTAAAGTGGGTTGGGTATAGTAATAAATTTAATAGTTGGATTCCAGAAAAATATATAAAATAATGGAAAGTGCTAATATTTCTATAGCTAGTAATAATAGTATTATTGATAAGCCATTAAAACCTAAAAGACATCATAGGAATATATATGTTTGCAGCACAAATAATTCTTATTTACTTTATTGTAACAGTCTCATTAAGTCAACTAGTCATAGGTAAAACAGATAATAAAGATATTTGGCTAGTATTGTTAAGTAGTTCATTAGGCTATATTCTCCCATCTCCTAAACTTACTAGTAAACTATTATAAAATGTCATTTTATGTAACACTTGTTAGTGACGATTCATTAGATATATTTCCAGATAATAAGGTATCATCTTTTACAGCTAAATTAGCTAAACAATTACATTTACCTAAAGATAAATGGGAAGTAGCTTTGGCAGAATTAACATACCCAGGTGATCTAATAACTATAAATGTATTTTTTCAATAATACCAGAAAATGATATGGCAATAAATCTAATAAAATCACCTTATAATGATTTTTCACCCCAATATGGAACAATACCTCAAGCAAAATTAAATAATCCAACTGATTTATTAAATCATATCAATTTAGCAATTGATAAACTGATGGAAAAAATAAGAAAAGTAACACCACCACCAGAACATTTTGGAGATTTTGGAGGATTTGCAACTGCAGTACCAACTATGAATATGCCACCAATTATACCTATCCCCGAATTAAAAGTAAAATTCGCTATGTCATTTAAAAAAACTGTAAAACTTATAATTGAACCTAATGGGGCGTTTATAGGAGTACAATTACATAAAAACATTATACATACACTAGGTGGGCCTCCTATTAAATTACATAATGGTAAATATCAACAAAAAATAGATCCATATGGTCCAATACATACCTTCTATAATTATTATGAATTATTTATAAACCCTATAAACGTTTTTGCAGGAGATGGAACTATGTATATTTATTGTGATATTATTCAACCAGTTATTATATCTACAGGGGAAGCTACTTTATTAAGAGTTGTACGTTTTGAAAATAGAAATAATACAAATTTTTATAATCAAGTAGAATTTAAGCATAATCAATATATACAACTTTCAAAAGACTCTTTTGATGAAATAAAAGTATCTATAAAGAATGATAAAGATGAATATGTTCATTTTCCTTCAGGCAAGACAATAGTAACATTACATTTTAAACCTATTTACGAACACTTTATATAATGGATGAGAAAAAAGATGATTTTACATTAACTTTAACAAATACTGTAATTCGTGAAGATGAACAAAATAATTCAGATATTCATACATTACTAAATAAACCAATTATTTTAAATAATAATTCCTGGGAAGTAGGATTAATAGATATACTTTTACCTGTTGATACATTAACCATAGATAATAGTAATAATTATTTTTATATGGTTATAAGAAACCCAAAAATACCTATTATAGTTGATGATATGATGGTTTACAATGAAGTTATAACAGGAATAGAATATAATGATAGAAGACAATTATATGATTATAGAAAAATTATAGCTGATTTTAGCATACATTTACCCAGAGTAAACTTTGAATGTGAATTTAAACAAATGAAACCGTATAATAGTAAACTATGTACAGCTTATAAAATAAATATTTCAAAAGGAGTATATTACTCTCCATCTGATTTAATAAATGAAATAAATAATGGTATTAACAAATTTAGGCTTGTAATGGGGACACTAAGAACTCAGTTACATCAACATAGTTATAGAAAATGGGGTACTGGTATATCACTAGAATTAAAAACAGGTACTAATGGTAAATGTCGTATAAGTGGTGCCATAGATGACAATTTTGGTTTTGCATTTCCACGGCCAAATTGTTACTATGTTAGGAGTAGAATCTCACGATAATGATTTTGGTATTGATGGGAAAAAACATTGTGGTTTTTTTCAAGAGAATTGTAAAGCCATATTTAATTTTACACCAGATTTTCTAATAAAACTATCAAATATATATATTTATTCAGATATCATAGATCATAGTTTAATGGGTGGTATTCAAACTCCATATTTAAGACATATAGCTTTTAATCCATTACATAGTAATAGTAAAATAATATGGAAACAATATACAAATATTCAATATGTAAAAATACTTTATCCAGTTATAAATGAAATAAAAATATTTATAAGAGATGAACTAGGTGAACGTATTCATTTCTGTAACGAACAGTGTGTTGTTAGGTTACATTTTAGAAAAAAACATGAGTATCCCAATCTATAAAGATACAATTAGACAAAGGGGGTATGGTTTAGGTGGTACTTTACAAAAATATGGTGAACAGGTAATTCCATATTTAACTAAAAAAGCTCTAAAAAATAATGTAATAGGTGAAGTAATACATGGTATGACAGAAATTGCTAGTAATCCAACAAGTGTTAAAAAGTTATTAAAAAAAGAGCAAATAAAGTAATAAATAAGATTAGCACAGATTTACTTAGAGGTATTGAAAATGCAACTATAAATTCAGATGATATTGATGATAATATTCAGTCTGGAAATGGTAGGAGAAAGCGTAGACATAAATCACATAAACATAAATCTAAAAAAAGACATTTAGATATTTTTGATTTAAAATGTTACAAGGTTCATCATCATGTAGTAAAGGAGAATTAGATATTTTTCAGTTCCACCTACATTATCAACTATTCAATCAGCACAAATCAATGATTATTATCCATTGGTATCCCCTATTGGACATACAGCCCCTATAGAATTTATTATACCTAGACAGGTAGAAAAATGGTTAGACCTGTATGATACAGAATTATTTTTAAAATTTAAAGTTACCAAAGAGGATGGTTCTGAAATAGAAAATGGAGTCACAAATTGTTCTATTGCAAATAATATCATGGGGAGTCTATTTAGACATATAGATATTCATATAAATTCTACATTATTACCTGGTACAGATTTGTATCCATATAGGCGCTATATAGAAACACTATGTGGTACATCTAGAGACACAAACTTAATTATGAGTGATACAGAAATGTGGACACTAGCTAATGAAAATGATGATTTAACATCTAAAAATAAAGATGCAGGAAATGAAACTGGTTGGAAGGAAAGACATGTAAAAATATAAGGTGGTGTAATTAATGAAGTAATTGGGAAAATAAATACAGACATAACAAGACAAAATAAATATATTCCTAATGGATGTGAAGTAAAAATTAAATTTACACGTACACCACCAAAATTGTATTTGATAGGAGAAGATACTGGAAAAATTGAAATATTAGAAGCTATTTTAAAAATTAGAAGTGTGAAACTAGATCCTGATACTGCTGTAACACTAAATGAACAAATAAAAACAAAAAATATGAATATACCAATAAAACATGTTGAAATTAAAACATTTACAATACCTGCAGGTTTAAGATCAAAAATTGAAGGTAATTTATGAATGGTGCTAAAGAAACATCACCTTATTTATTTGAACATTTTAATATATCTAAACTCAGACTTAGTATTGATGGTTATAGCATAGATACAAACCCACTAAAGATAGATTTTACTTCCAATGATGATCCACAAATTATTCAATCATATAATAGATTTTGGAAAGCATTAGGTGCTGATCATTCAAAAGATCTTGGAGTTTATTCATTAGAAGCATATAAAAAGAATCGTATTTTATGGGCATATGATTTAACACCTGATCTTGGCTGCGAAGAGGGTCATTTGCATCCAATTGATGCTGGAAATGTTGAATTTGAATTTGAATGGAAAGACGCATTAGTAAATCCAATAAACATTATTGTATATGTAGAATATGATAAATTAATACAGATTGACTATATGAGAAATGTAATTGTAGATACCCGATAAAATGGATACATATACTTTACAAGATATTTTAAATAAAAGATATAAATTTTTAAATGCTATAGTTTGTGCTAAAGATGAATTGTTAAACATTATTGGTATTAGAAAAGCATATATTATAAATACAGATTCATCTAATAAATCAGGTGAACATTGGATATGTATATTTAATTTAGGTGCAGCTGCATTTTATTTTGATTCTTTTGGTAAAGATAATATAATAGAAAAAGAAATAAAAACATTCTTAAATAAAAAATTTAAAACTTGGAGTAGAATTTTTTATAGATTTCAGTCAGATAATAGTACTGTATGTGGACTATATTGCTTGTTTGTTATACATATTTTATGTAAAGGAAATAATATAAATTTGTTAAATAAAATGTTTAATCCTGTACAACATTCCATAAATGATGCAAAAGTGATGTCATGGTATACTACAAACTTTAACCAATGGAAAAGAACTAGTAAATATAAATCAGACTACACTAAAAACTAGTAACAATGAAACTGTTAAATGCTCTCGGCGTAAAGTGTAACGTATCTGGGATAATTGAATTAGAATCAGATAATAAAGATGTAGAAGAATTGTACATAGACATTTCAGCTTGGATATTTTATAAACTAAAAGGTGAGAATAAAATAAGAAAATCTATGGGGAAAAATTTGGTAAAAGTCAGCTCATGTGGCCTATACACTATTGATGAAATGGGAGAACTTATAAACATAATTAACATTCCTACTGATGAAGTTAAACCATATGTCTGTAAATTTGACAAAATAGAAGAAGAAAATACAGAACAAAATACATTGTTTACATGCAAAAATGAAGAAGACGAAAATACAAAAGCTGAAATAACTAATACTACCCCATCAACAAAACAGAAATATTGCGATTATCCAATAAGGAAAAGTGAAAGAATAAGAAGAAAACCTAAAATATTCTATGACTAATACAATGAGGCAGCAAAATGTTATATAAATAAAATCATGAGTTAATAATATTCATACGCTTTAAATCTACACAACAATAATGTATTCTTCAATTAACCAGTGCGGATTGCTAATAGCATTACCAGTATGTCCTAGAGATAAATTTTACCAAAGAGAAATGGCTGAAACATTTGACTATTTAAATGAAACAGTACATCATTATAATTTGGATAAGTTCGATGAAAAAAACTTTATAAAGAAATTAAGTTTCACAGCAGATGAATACAAGAAATCATGCGACTGTCAACCAGATCTTCAAACAGATTTACGTACATATATTCTGTCGGGATATCAAAATAGAGCTGCACAATTTTTTACAACAGAATACTGTGTTAACCATCCTTACCAAAAACTGTGTAAAGAAGTTATAAATAAATATTTGGAATATCACACACCTGGAGAATTTGATAGTTGCTGTAATGATGATGTAATAAACAAAATTTAAAAGTTTATTTATGACAACAAAAACGTAACATTTAAATATGACTACATAGTATTGGGTGCTGAAACTAATGATGATGAAGATTATATAGTAGCTAATGATTTATTAGCAGATTTAGGTTTTATAACTATGGAAATTGATATGTTACATAAAATACAACAAAATATCATGAAGAAATTACCACCAATGATGCCATCCTTTGAAAACTACAGTGTCTTCTGAAAATGTTTGCACCAAATGTGTTTGATGAAGATAATAGACATGTGTTAACGTATATTGCTTACAAAGAGTACAGAAGAAGAAATAACGAATACAATGTTTTGATAAACGATAATAGGTACATGCTAACATATATTGCTTACAAAGAGAAACAGAAGAAGAAATAACAAAATAAAATGTTGTTAATTCGTATGTGTGCATGTTTTTTATTACAATGTTTAATTATAATCCATATGTATGTGCATGTTTTTATTACAATTTTTTTCAACAATATATGTTAATGGTTTTTTGCTTAATAAAAATATATTAATTTACATAATCTTGTTAATTATTGCAAAAACAATCCAGAAAGTTTATCTTTTTATAAAAAGAAATACTCTCAAAAATGTTTTTGGTTTCTACTCTAACAGAATACACTATAAATAAGATATCACATAAGACAAATACAATCAAAAAGATTAATGAACTAACAATGGAACTAAATACTAATTCGTTTATACTTTACTTTATCAATAAAACTAAAAGTTTAAATAGTATGGACTATATAAAGGAAAAATTAAAGAATACAATATATGAAAATAAAATAGACATAAAATATATCAATACAGATGATATTGGTGTATTAGGAGAAATATGTATAAGGTGTTGTAGTACACCAGATACTGTGAAAAATATATTGTCTGGTTATGAAACCAATGAAACAGGAATACTAGAATGGTCATCTATGTTATTAATATATGACTTTACTACTATAACAGATATAAAAGGATATGTGGTTATTCATAATGAGGCTAACTAATTTGGTATAAAAGATAATCATTGTATAAAAGATAATTATTGTATATTTGATTATTAACAGAACAACACATATGAAAATGGAGGGTATATCAAAAATAAATAAACATAGAACTCATGTTGTTACTACAAATGAAGGATTACACTATGCAAAAGTGTATTTAGGAATATCTACCGAATCGTTTATTGATATAGTGAATAATGAAATTCACAGTAATATAGATCCAGAGTTAGATTTAACAACTATAACAAAAGAACATATTATAATATTAGATAACGAACCATAAGAAAACCATTATAGTATGATGTTTGGTAATGCAGAGAAATATATAGGACCTGTGATTGATATAGAAATAATGTTAGCAAACTTTCTAACAAAACATAATATAGTTACTGTGTATAAAAAAGATTTACATAGGGCACTAGATATATTAGAAATATCTCCACGACATATGAAAAGAATGACAAAGGAATATTTTAAACATGTGAAAAAGGGCATTAATATTGATAAAATAGAAGTACTTAACATACTAATTCACTATCATTCTATTAGAGGAAATTGGTAGAGTGTTTTATTAATGAAGTATACTAGTTGGTGCAAAAAGATGAAGAAAACACAAGTGAAAGAAAATACTATGTGCGGATTTTGTACACATAATAAATGTTATTATAAATGTGGGTATTGTATGACATTACTTTACAGTATGGATGAAACCCACAAATGTTTTGTAAATAGAAGAGTACTAATAATAACATTGTGTAACCAATGTAAAAAATGGTTAAAAGCGAAAAAGACGTAAGACATTGTTATTCATAATAAAAAAACTGTATGTAATTTTATGTACAAATAAAACATACTAAAAAACATGTGTTTTTATTAATAGGTAAATGTTATGTATGATGTGATAGGACTAGATATTTTGACAAATTTGAGAGATAATTTCTTATCGAAAAATATGTAGTGGTCCTAAAAAGGACCGTTTTTATATAGCTCTAAAAAGGGCTGTTTATTCACCATTACATACTAAAATTCCCCTGTATGGTAAATGGTAGTATATCCTGGACACGATGTACTCCCCATTTGTCCAGGAACGCAAGTACACCATGAAGGTTGCTCTTCCTCATCATTGTGGCTTTTTACAGTACCTCAATTCTTTAATGGGCTGCCAAAACCTTGCATTGGTGATTGTTGTGCAGCTGTCCTTGGAGATGGCATTCCAAAGTAACGTATCTGATCTGGTTCCTGATGTGGTGGAGTAGATGTCTGTTGATTTGGAGACATTGAGTGTCTCCTCGCAGGAGTAGATGCCGGTTGATTTGGAAACATTGAGTGTCTCCTCGCTGGTTCCTGATGTGGTGGAGTAGATGACGGTTGATTTGGAGACATTGAGTGTCTCCTCGATGCGTTGTATGGACTGTAACGTGCCTCATTAATGTTACGTAATGAGTTACGTAGTGTCCTTGATGTCCGTCTTCTACATGCCAGTTCATTAGCTTCTTCCCTCAGTAAATCTGAAGCCTCCGAATATAGCTGTTCTTCATATGTCTGTATCGTCTCTAAAACTTTCATTCGTCTGATGATATCAGCTATATATAAGTTTGACATCTTGTAGGTTAGGTGTTCACTGTGTAATGAATAACAGCAATAGTAAAAAATATGAAGTGTGCACGCTAATATATACTTAATTTGTAATGGTGAAAGTGGATACTTGAAGTATAGTATTTTGTAATGGGGAAGTGGATACTTGAAGTATAGTATCATTTTATTTATTCAGGATGTAAGACTTAAGATTTTTTATTATCTATATCTTACATGTCCAAGGGGGGAAGCAACATGTCCAAGGGGGGGAAGCATCATGTCCAAGGGGGGAAGCATCATGTCCAAGGGGGGAAGCATTAGCATGTCCAAGGGGGGAAGCATTTTTATCGTCGATACCGTCTCCAAGGGGGGAAGCTTTTAAATGCTTCCCCCCTATACTACTGTCGTGATAGAGCAGTGGATGCGCGTTTGCTTCAGATGCGAAAGAACCGGAGTTCCAGCCCCGCTGGAGCCTTTACGAGTGTGCCCTTAGGCAAGGCATTTAAATTCCACATTGCCTCTTCTCTCTCCTTCATGGCCATGGATTCCATCAGGAATGAGGTCTCGAGAGTGATTAATATAAGTTGAAAGAACTAGTTTCGCAATCGAAACTATTGCAGCAGAGGATTGTATCGATACGGCACAAACACCCTGTACCTATATCATAGGACACTCCCTCTATATATGGAATATACATGAGGATAAACTTGCAATTTACAAATTGCTTATTTAATATTTATGCATGTCTACCTGTTTATGCAATCATTAAGAGTTTTTTTTCGAAAGACTCTTTCTGGAACTGTTTGTCCTCTAACTATCATTACACCTTGCGCATGCGTATAGAAAGGAATGGTTTGATTCGAGACGATAAATAACAATCTAACATACATAACGTCAAAAGCGAACTAATCATATCAAAGTTATTAGTTACGGTAATTACCACAACGTTCAACGGAAAGATGAAATTCAGAATTGGAATATAGTTCATCGTTTTTAGACTTCTGTCGTAAAAGAACACTCATTTTGTCGAATATAGGATTTCAAAAGAAAATCTGTTAACAATAGACATACATCACGATCATTTAAAACGTGGTCGAGTGGTTACAGTGGTTGAATTCTAATAACATGCCCTCAACTATGTAGGTTCGATTATCCTACTGGAAGTAGCGAATTAGTTCAAGTGATGAAGCTATCCAGCTGGCGTGCGGAAGGCCGGTGGTTTTACCCGGGTGTTCGTCTGTGCCTGAAATACTGCTCGGCGAGGCACACGGGGTTCTTCCTCCATGAATAGCAGCTGTGTTAGTGCGATTTTTAAAATTAAAAAACCAAGCAAACAAAACATTACTTACCAGGCATACCCACACCAAGACTAAAAATACGGTCTTCAAAACCTTCTGACCTTTAGTCATCTCCGAATGTCCACCGTTGTCTTTATTCTTATTCATTTTAGCATGTGCACATTCAGCATGAATGGCTCAATAATGATTTAGTGTGCGCCTTTATCTGCCTAAGATTTACCTTATCAATAGACGCATCCGGAGCTCATTGAAGTTGTCATAAAGGTATACTATGTCAATTGTACACATTGCATTATCTAATAACAATATTTCAACTTAATAGTAGTAATCCCGTCTCTTTAATTGTAAACAAACGGGCGCCATTTTGAATTCTAGTTATAGTAACTCATTTGCATATAATGTAATATAAAGTAGGTCACGCGCGTGCGGGTTTATTTTTAGTATACGCGTCACTATAGAGCCTATTGATGACGTATCGCGCAACTACAGAGCTCGATGTACGAAGACGTAACGTTCGGTGGCCATCTCGGACGATCTAGTAACAGCGTATAAGTCTCTACGCGGCGTCCATTTTGGATGACCTTATATTTTTTGCGACCATGACGTAAAATAATCGCCAATCTTTAAATACGTTCGTTCCGTCTCGAGACACGAACCGCTCTATAAATAGCGATCGCGTACGTTTCTATAAATATCGACTACGAACCGTTCCATAAATAAAGATTACGAACGCTTCTATAAATATCGACCGATTAGAACGGACTTAGGCCTCAAACGTTTCATAAGCTTCACAACCATTCTGTCAACGGGTAAGTTCATTATATTATTCAAACTCGGCGTACGTTTTTATCGCGTAAGAAATTCTAATTATACGCTATATACAAACTTAACCTATGTACTTTAGCGAAAATGAATAATATATATCTTATCTCGTTACGTATAATTCCATAAAAACGCGATAAATTATTAATAATCCATAATATACGTTTTAGAGGGCGATGGATTCCATCAGGAATGAGATATCCAGAGTGATTAATATAAGTTGTAAGAACTTGTTTCGCGATCGAGCAAATATAAATTTGTAATAAAATAATATTATCCATCCAACATATTCACATATCAAGGGATATGAGACGCGGGATGGAACGATTAATATAAATGTCTAATCGTTAATACGTGGTGTTACATGCCCGTTAACGCAATTAACTGAATCCAAGCGGTATGAGGTATGCCTGTCAGGCCTCCTGTATGTTTGTCCTTTGGGCCGTCTCAAATAATCTTAACAATTTATCTAGGAATGCGAGAGAAATGTTTAATCATCACGAAAGTAGCATGGAACCAAATCTGACACATTCATACAGGTAATTCTAAATATCGCATGTCGAATTGTTTCATGATTCTAAACAAATTGAAGTAATTAATACGTTTACATACCACGGTTGCTTTCACTTGCTAATGTCAGCCGTTAAAATCTAACGGTAAGACGGGTAATTAATTTCGAATTACTACAAATCGACGCGGAAATCCGTAAATGTAATTAAGAAATGTTAAATGTCAAATACTTCTTTCGCGATCGAGCTAACATAAATTTGTATAAACTAATTACATCCCCGGTTCAGTGCGATAATGATAATCACGTGATCGGTGTTACATTGCGCATCCTTTATTAGAGTTGTACATATCCGTTGTAGGGTTGCAACATGTGTATGTCTCCCCGTGCTAATAGTCAATGTTGTTATCATAATACGCCTATCAGTGTCATGCATTGCTGCGAAGCCTATTTTATGGCAATAGCGGCTGTAATACATGTGTTATTTGATAGACGACGTCGCTTGGAGATTCGGGTTCGAACATGGCTTATGAATGTATACGTCCAGACTGGTGTGACCACTGTGTGGTCGCTATATGAAACAGGAAAATGTTGTTTTCCAATAAAATATGCTCATCTGTTAGCCTTCCGTATTTATTTATCATCGACCCCCTTGTTAATCGGGGTGACGCCTCTAAAAGTGCATTCGTTAATTCATTTTTGTTGCAGGATAGTGTAATACGCTCCAATTCCAGAAGCATACAGGCGCGTAGCTGCCATTAGGCCAAAAGGCCCGGGCCTGTACATAATTTGCATCCTGGCTACGCCCCTGGCATCCCTTGTTTGTTTACATGCTCAGTGTATTGCACTGATGCATAGAACCTCGGTTTCTAGTCCACCCTGAAATATTGCTAATATTATTACGGTCAGACTGGGTGATCGAACTAGCGATCCCTGGATTCGCAGTCCGTGTATAGCCACTGGACCGCTGACCCGTCTATTCATAGTTCAATATACATCCGCCAAATTATATTCTCACGTCACCTATTTAATTACACGGTCACCGGTTAGCTATTGTCAGGTATAGTTGTTTACGACCTGTCCAATTTGGAACACCTCCAAAGTTTAGAGTGGTGCGCAATGTATATTAGTAATGTATACAGGTGACATACTGTACTGCAGTTGTATATTATCTTTTAACAGTTTTATCAATACGGTAAGCATGATAAAGGGCAGACGATACAAGTAAATTGGCATTTCTCAGTTCTCACCAACGAAATTAACTGCGATTTCAGTGTGTACCCTTGACGGGAAAGTTGTGGCATTCAAATATCTATAAATACAGGAATGTACGTACATAAGACCTTCAAATGATATCCCGATGTTTATTTTATTATATAATGCAGCCTATAATATACTAGCTCATGACTTATCATTTTATGATCATCTGTTTACCATTTACCATTGAATGAATAATAGTTTTTTCTGATCACAATCTGTCATAGCTGTTTCGTCTGATGTTTCAATAAAGGAAGTCAGCCATTGATCCGTATCTGAAACGCATGCGCAGTGTGGATCGCGCTGTGCGTGATGGGTAATTTCAAGCTATTTATTTCGTAATTATATGGATATCCATAATTCCATTATTAGATATAGGGGTAGCGCCGCATATGAGCACGCTCTATGCTATTTATAATGGAGCTAAAAGACTTGGCCTACGAATCTGAAGTCATCAATTTTTAGAAATTTATTAGAGCGTAGAAATCTGTATAATTCGACGTAGCTCGGCGAGACCGATCCGACGATATATTTCCTTTATTTATACGGCGAGTAGTTTTCAAGATATCGAGGTTTAAAGATTTTATATATCCTTAAAGTCCCGTTATTGAAAATGAAAACATATTTAAACGTAAGTAACGTAACAATACGTTAGGTCTAATATACGCGTATCGTCGTCACGAGTCCGACGCTACCCTTCATTTTAATCAATCATTATTCGATATATCTATAATACTGATTATCTCCCTTTAATCGTAAATAAGTTTGAAGAAAAATTAACTTTCGAGGAAACTGGCCGTGTTTGGTATCGTCGGAAAGATCTCGAAGAGACAATGACGAATCCGGGACTCAATTAATGGTCCGACCTCATACCGGAAGTAGTGATCCGAAAAACCGTAAGTACCGATATAAATTCGTTATATAAGCTTTATTATAGGTCCTATCTATCCGGGGGTTTCGATAATCCTACTAAACGATTATACGTTCCGCGCCTACGATTTTCAAAATGGAGGATAAAAATGGCGGGAAAACACTATCGCCCTTATTAATGGTCCATTCGACTCGGGGTGTGTCGCTCCATTTATGACCGTATCTACTCTTAATTCTAATTACGTAGCGAATGTCCGTACACAATTACCTCCCTCTACACATTCTCATTATAACTATAAAATGATTATATTTATTATCGTCATTTCGATCGTAAGATGTTGATGGCCGCGATGCTCTATTATATAATTCGTATAGGTACCTAAATATCTTTACACTATGGCATCCGATACTTAAGTCTCAAAGGACTGAGCGCGCGCTTGTTTATAGTTTCCGGAATATTGCATCAGTCATCGAAACCATGCCCAGACACGTATAGACCTATCCTATAAATGACATACGTTACTATAAATAGAAAACTAGTTAGAACCGGTATTGCTATTTTTATTTATCCAATCGAGAGCGTATTACTATAAATAACAATTACCTACGTTACTATAAATAACGCATTTCTATAAATAACCGACCGATGAAACGAGAGACCGTAGTATATAAGAAGGATCTCTGCTCTATAAATTCATTCTTTTACAAGAAACCAAGCCTTCAAGATGAATTCGGTAAACGATATTATAAATTCGTTCGACAACGAAAACGATTTGATGAACTTCGCCGTCACGTGGGATTTTCAAGAATGCCCGGGGGTGAGGTTTCGGCTGTTTCAGTTACTAAATCCGGAGTACGGGGACGAATTTATCACAGACCAGTTAGACGGGATGATTAGAAGTATGGCCACCCCCGGGACCTCACCGTCGAGCGCCGAGGATACTGAAGAGACGTTTAGAGTCTATTTATTGGACCAAGAAGAAATGGAGGAGACTGAGCGTATATGTTTGACGGACGATTGGGACCACCCTATCGCTCAAATAGGGGGGTGGAGATGACCCTCAACCCGACACCCCCCCTCCCGGAGGTCTACCGTATATGATAAGAAAAAAAAGTCTGAGAGGACGTACGCTAAGAATTCGGCCTTGGATAAAACGTACCAGGTCAAGGTCGACGAAGAGCACCGTGGTCAACGGCTCAACGATGTCAGGGACGGGTTACATCGGATGTTAGACGACGTGCTGGACCAAGCTCGCGGCGATTTGGAGGGGAACGATTTAGGTCGGGTCGACATCCATCACGAAGGGCTCCAAGATCCTATCGTAGTACCTTTGAGACCCTGGGACGAGTTGAACGCCGAAGCCGTCATGGAGACCGTAGGTAAAGTCTTAAATAGCAAACAAGACTTATCCTTGGATCAGAGTTTCGAGATTTCTATAGGAACCATAGAACTACCTAAAGGCGGAGCCAGGCGGCGCATTACCAGACTCCACGGAAAGAATAATTCGATGTACTTAAAGAAATCCATCGTCACCATAGAGAATGACGACCAGCTGTGTATGGCGAGAGCGATCGGGATGGCGTGGGCAAAACTAAATACATGTACTCCCGAAGAATGGAAAGATATAACGAAAGGGAGAGGAAAGAAAAGTAACCTGGAACTAATACTCCATCACCAAAAAGTTCTAAGAAGTTATTATTATGATCTCTGTAATAAAAACCTGAAGCAGCAGAAGCAACTCGCCGTTGCTTTAAGCGAAATGGCGGGTGTTTCGACCTACCGTCCATCCAGTTTGAACGATATAGGCATTCGAAGCGGCGTTGAACGTGAAAGTGATGGTGATCAACGCCCGAATCGGGAATAAGTTTATCACATGTCCCAGTACGGACGAACGACCGTGTATTTACCTCTATCTGGTGGACGACGATCATTTTCACGCCATTACCAGTAATACCGGCTTCTGCAGCTCCATATATTTTTGTGACAGATGTCTCAAACATTACGATCACAGGAAAGAACATCAATGCGAAACCCATTGTATGGTCTGTAAAAGGGACAACTGCCCAAAATCGGATACGCACGTAGACTGCTCCGAGTGTAATATGACGTGTAGATCCAACGCCTGTTATCAACATCACTTGGAGAAACCCAAACATAGGAATGGAAAAAATAAAGGACAGGTCAGAGGCCCCTCCCAATGCGAGATGTGGTGGAAGTGTCCGACTTGCTATAAAGTTATAAATAAACAGAAGAGGAAGAAGGAAGATCATCGGTGCGGCGAATATTTCTGTACATCCTGCGAAAAATACGTGTTAGACGATCATCTCTGCTATCTCCGATCAATTCCGGCCAAAGAAGATTTCAAGCCAAAATTCATCTTTTTCGATTTCGAGTGTACCCAGGATGATGCTGACCAATGTTCCCAAGGATACCTACCGACCAAGAAATCCGAATGTACAGACTGCGAACCTGATCAGCTATGTAAAGTCTGCTCAAAATGTCAGAACTGTAGAACCTCGTGGTGCGGGAAGGCCACCCATCGAACCAATTTCGTCGTAGCCCACTCAGTCTGTCCAAAATGTATCGATAAGAAATTAACTCCAGAATCTGTCTGCAAGGGATGCGGTACCATATGCGAAGAATGTGATAACGCTGATCTTCATGATAACGAAGATACAGGACCATGCCCAAGAAATTAACTCCAGAATCTGTCTGCAAGGGATGCGGTACCATATGCGAAGAATGTGATAACGCTGATCTTCATGATAACGAAGATACAGGACCATGCCCCGGTAAAATACGGATTCAGAGAAACTATATTCCAAGGAGAAAAATACGACTAAAGAGTTTGGTCAATGGCTATTTTCGGACCAACATAAATATTTCAAGGCCGTAGCTCATAACATGAAAGGCTACGACGGTTATTTCCTGCTAGAATATTTGATCGACCAATCCATACGTCCGGACAAGATTATCTACAACGGGTCCAAGATCATGTACATGACGGTAGAGAAAGGTCTACACATCAAAGTGATCGACAGTCTCAATTTTTTATATATATTTTCATGAAGTTAGGATCCCTGCCGAAAACGTTTGGATTGACAGAGTTGAAGAAAGGTTGGTTCCCTCATTTCTTTAACACGAAGGAGAACCAACAGTACGTAGGATCATATCCAGTACCGAAATATTGCGGCGTTGCCTTTATGAGTTCCAAAGAACGGGAAGAGTTCCTGGAATGGCACGCCACCAAAACAGATGAGACGTTCGACTTTAAACAGGATATGTTACAGTATTGTAGAAGCGACGTCGATATCTTGCGTCAAGCGTGCTTAGAGTTTCGTCATCTTCTTATGACGTCTACAGGCGAAGAGATAGAATTTATCAACGATAAAGGAAAGATTGAAACCAGATGGGAGGGAGCCGTAGATCCGTTCAATTCAGTTACTATCGTCTCTGTATGAATGAACGTGTACCGTACCAAATTTCTAGAAGAAGAATGGAGAGTAAAACTAAATAACGACAATCAATGGATAAAGGCCAAA
>CM026403.1:9228844-9277248 GCA_014843695.1 Archivesica marissinica
AGTGGTGTAAATTCTGACTTTGTAGACTTTGTGGTATGTCTTCTACAGGCACCAGCTTCCTCAGCGTCAGTAGAGCGTATATTTTCCAACTTTGGACAGATCCACAGTAAAATTAGGAACAGACTAGGAAATCAAACTGCAGGAAAGTTAGTGTTCTGTTTCCGGCTCCTGAGAGGTGATCTTGAGATTGATTATTAACTGCTGTTTTTTTACATGAACAGTGTGCTTATCTACCTGATGTGAAGACTGCTAATTGTGAGAACATTGTGCTAATGTATATATGTAAATATTATTCTCTTATAGTTGCTGACAGTGATGCAATAAAAATATCACACTTTATTCCCAGTTTCTTCCTAGTTTCTCCCATTTCTTCCGGGAAGAAAGGTGTTTCTTCCCTTTTTTCCCATGTTTCTTCCCACGGAAGGGAAGAAATACCTTTCTTCCCGGAAGAAAGCCAACCCTGCTTAAATTGGATCCGGTTTGTCCCACATGTCGGGTGAAGTACACCACCGAACATTTTCCGTTAGACTGTAGTGTGCACGGGACTCATCGAGCTGATCTGCAGGCTGCTGTTGCAATCTTGAGAATGTCCTCAACCCCAGAAAGGCTGCCCAAACATCAGTATACAAAGCTCTGGAGACCTACATCTTAGACTGTCAGATGTCCGACAAAATATAGAGGACCTGTGCAGTTATGGCTGGCTCAGACACAAGTTCCCATACTTTTGCAGCTTGTTAGTAGATCAATAAACCAGTTAGTAGTGCAGAAACTAGCCTGACCCCCTGTGAAAAAGGTTCATGAAGTTCATGAATTAGTGCATGAACTTTAAAAAGTTCATGAATTTTTTATGAACTATCAGAAAAAGTTCATGAACTGCATGACAACATTCATGAACTTGAGAATTCATGAACAGTTGAATGCAATTCATGAACTTGAAAATGGGAATTCATGAACTTTATATTTAAATTCATGAACTAAAAGACAAAATTCATGAACTTTATATTTATACTAAATTTTGTCTTTTTGTTCATGAATTGAATTAGTATAAATATCAAGTTCATGAATTTTGTCTTTTAGTTCATGAATTTAAATATAAAGTTCATGAATTCCCAAGGGCTAGGGAAAATTATAAGGTGACACTGACTGACACTTACCCTGAGGCTCTGATTAGTAATTGAACTTTTAAATCTCGAGAATTTGTGTATTGTTGAATTCAGTTCATGAACAAAATGAATTATGGGATGCAGTTCATGAACTTTAAAAGTGGATATCTTTTTCCAAATAGCAGTGTAAATCCTGCCCAAACTTCATGGATATATCCTAGATCATAAAAGATAAGCCTGCACATCTGTGCAATCTGATCTGGATATACACTGTTTTCAGCTTTAATTGTCATAGAAGCACACAGTAATTATCAAAATTGTACTGCACAGATGTGCCTGCTGATGTGAATGTCATGAATAGTGTAGCTATATGTAGAATAGAGTGAACACCTGGAAAAATGAGTCACTGAAAAACGATGTAAACTAATGTTTTTCCAAGCATGTTTGCATTGTTACAGCTCCAGGGAAATAATTTGTATTTAAACATAAATTGAGAATACACAATTCTGTCACATCTGTGATAAAATCTCATTTAAAAATAGCATGTCCCAGTGAGTTTGGTGGTCTGATCACATACTGTTCACTTGACAGATTTGGTGCCAAAGATACATCTACAAATATTAAAGTATCTAACAGCTTATCTGCCAAAACCAATATTTTCTGTTGTATAAGTGTTACAGGAATGATATGTTTGCCAGCTTCAAGCTGATCTATGTTCGAGTTAGAGTGTGTGTCATAAACTTGCAAAACGGCAAACACTATGTTGGTTGACTCATCCAGTAAGAAGTATAATATGTTGCCCACTTGGTTGTCGTCACATAAGGCAACATAACAAATCCTTCTTTCCATTCTGCTGTATTCTGCAGAACAAAATTGTTTGCCACCAATGTTGATCCTATCAACCTGTTTTACATTTCCCCAGCTGATGTCTAATTGGTCTTCAATTTCATTTATAATTGGGCGATTTGCAAACGGTTTTATTTTCCCACATATGTCGCAGTTCACTACCGTGCCTGTCACTTTCCATAAATTGGATCTCGAAGTAGAAGCTCCAATACCTTTCATACGCAAGTTGGACATGGTTTCATTGTATCGCATGATTTGTTTCATTACATTGCCAGTCCCATGAGCTGACTGCAACAGCATTGCATTTGAATCCTCGAATGGAAAGCAGCTCCATGCCCAAATAGGTCCCCAAAGTCTAACATACCAAATTAAATGTGCACAGGCATTGTGAACATTGAGCCCACATGAACCAGAACCATAAAGCTCATGAAATTTTGCATAGAAGTTTTCTAGAAGGTGGGTTGCCCGATTTAATTTCAGTGATGTTATATTATCACCAATTTTTCTCTCCCATCAATGAACACTTCTTCATAATCGGCGTGGCCTTGTCCTTGTGCTGTAAGTAAACAAGATAAATAACTAAATAAATTCACAAATTTAACCATTTCCGCCACAAGCTATTTTTAGACTAATCCACAAGGAAAGAATCTGATGAAAATCTAGGCAAAATAAAAATGCCATTTTTGAATTGCATTGTAATCAGATTATGAACCTCTATTAAAACTAGATTTGTTAGTAAGCGAGGATAGTAGACCCTTAGAGGAACGCATGCATGTAATATTAAGAAATTCCAACGAAGAAAACAGAAGTTATAAGCAATTTCTCAGATGTTAAGTTTAGTGACGGATGGACGCAGACGCATGGACAACCTCACTCCAGTATACCCCTCCCCCCACAGCTCGTTGCAGGGGGTATAATTATTCACACCATATGTCCAAAAAAACATGGGGCTGCCATGGGTGGATCGGTGTTCATCCTTTCCGGAATGCCGACTTACATGGTTTGGCCCTCATTTACATTGCCCCGTACATGAGAGCTAAATCATGTTATGCCCCATTAAAAAGTAATCAGCTAATCCTATTACTTTGGGGTGAGCTAAGTGACTGGTGTGGCATAGACCTGACATCAGGTCAGGATATTCTAATTTCAGGGCTGAATATATAGTTTCTGTACATATTGAGCTCTGAATTTGGGAATTTCCCTCATTATGGACAGGTTGAATACGGGATATTACATCCCGTTGGCCCGGCCTTAAATGACCGTAGCTGTTGATAGGCTGTTAAACACCAATGAACAAACAAACAACATGGGGCTGCCAGGGACGATCCTTTTACATTTTGCAGAAATGAAAGCTATTGAGATAGTAAAACAATTTGATAATTTATGACAATAATAGCACATCAGATATATTGAATACAAATTATTTTAGAATGACATGACCATGTATAAGTTTGAGTACTTACACAACATGTTGTGCTCCCTACTGAGATGTTGTAACACATTCTGTTTATTGATAAAATGCCCAAGACAATTGCCCACAAGACAATTACCCACAAGACAATTGCCCACAACATTAATGAGCAATAAGACATTTGCCCACAACTCATTTGCCCACAATCAAGACAGAGCTTTTCTCCACCTCTGTTAGTCTTGATAATTTCCATACTGAATGTTTGAGTAAGCCTCACATATACCATTCTTATATACAATTAGATCTCCTGGGAACTGCTCTCAACTTCAAGGGGATCAAAGGGATCAAAGACATATCATTGCATCCAGCAATGAGTATGAAAATCAAGGTGTGATCAATATAGCCTTTTATGCAAAGTAGGTATAAGGCAGTGAGCCTTAATTTGAGTGCAAACTTTGAGTACAAGCCCAAACAGTATGCAAAGTGTGAACAACAAGGTGTGACAGGTAAATGAAACTACTAATTTGCAAAATAAGCTATATTAATTGCAAATTGTGGGCAACTGTCTTCTTTCTCATTAAGATTGTGGGCAATTGTCTTGTGGGCAATTGTCTTGTGGGCAATTATCATGGAATCAGTATTTCCACTTCTGTCCGGACTCCATTATTGTCCTAAAATTACACACAAAAAACACACATAATAAATATGATTTTTTGGTTATATCTTTGCTAAAAAAATTGCAAGTTTTGTTGAAGATTGCAACTTCATTTTTAGTTTCACCACAAAAATGATTTGAGCATGAAAACAGTTTTAAATCAAGAGACCGGGTGGTCTTCAGCAACGTATTATGGATCAACAGGGAACCAGCAAGGAAGCAGGATATTTCAATCAACACCAACACCTTGGACATTATGAATGAACTCCACCTCAAAATATTATTGTATCTGGTAAGTGTCTGGATGTTGATCAATTGTTCTTGGTGCATTACATTAATTACATGTTACTGCATGTGTGGTTTTCAAATTTACACATGTGTGAATGAATAACATAAAACATACACAGAGCTCCAGGTAAGCCCGATTCACCCCGCCTGAATATTCTCATCCCGGTCAACCCATTCCAATCTTCATCATTACCATCTACACCCCCCTCCCCCACCTAACCTCCCTATTCAAAGTTTCTCTTCCCAGAATGGAATAGTTCTTCTTCCCAGAATGGAATAGTTATAAGGTTTATAATCAATCATTTTCACAATCTTATGTTGTGTATATAAGTATAGTACATAATGGCGGTAGTACCAAGGGTCTGCTGTTGGTGACAACTAAATTAAGTAAAAACAATCTGTGGAGAGGGAGTGCAGCTTATTGTCTTACTGTTCTGTAAAAAAAATGTCAAACCAAATAATGTGCAATTTTAATATTCATGAAATCTTATTTTCAATGTTTAAAATAATTAAATGCAATAAAACAGTCATATTATTTCCATAAACTCGTCAGTGGGGCGACGTCTGATGTTACGGACGTCATCTCTGGTGTCCCACAGGGTACAGTGCTGGGCCCCTTGCTGTTCTCAGTGCACATAAATGATATTATTCAGGACATTTCATCAGAGATAAGGTTATTTGCAGATGATTGTGTGTGTAATAGAACAATCGAATCTGCTGAAGATAGCTCAAAGCTTCAACGTGATATTGATAAACTAGGTGATTGGGCATGTACATGGGGCATGCGCTTTCAACCAGTGAAATGCAATATAATGCAACTGTACAGGAAAATTAATAAGATAGACTTTCAATACAAATTGGAGTGTGTGGATCTCGTTCAAGTCGAAGCCATTAAATACCTCGGAGTAAATATAACACGGGACATAACTTGGAATAAACATGTAACGGAAGTATGCACAAAAGCCAGTAGAACATTAGGTCTATTGCAGAGAAATTTATCAAACTGTCCTCAAGAGGTCAAACTGCAGGCTTATAAAGGTCTGGTAAGGCCAATTCTGGATTACGCGAGTGTGGTATGCGACCCGCACACAGTAGTGTTGTCTGACCAAATAGAAAAAGTTCAAAGACGGTGTGCTAGGTTCATAACTTCAGAATATACTTACGAAACAGGTTGTATGACTAAAATGTTAGAAACACTAAAACTTCAACCGCTTAAAGATAGGAGAAGACAAAATAGACTAATCTTATTCTATAAAGTTCTAAACGCAAAAGCAAATATCCCAATGGACGAACTAGAAACGCCTCTTGAGGAGAACTCGTCACATGCATGCCAAGCCAAGCATGAGCAACACTTCAAACAAATGTATGCAAGCACAGATACATACAAATTCAGTCTCATTCCTAGAACAGTTAAGGACTGGAATCAACTTGATCAGTCCGTTTTGGATTCATGTAATTCTGCAAAGGACCGAGTTGCCAAATTCACTGAAATTATCCAAAAAGATTAATTTATCTGTGTGCGGTGCAAAAATGTCTTTGGACGTTGCACCTATTAACCTTGAGAACTTGAGTGCATAATTTGACATTTTATTACCCCACCCCACCCACTAAATTTACATGCGCAGATGTAACTTTCGGTTTAAATTGCTGTGCTAATTCAAAGCAACTTGGTTAATTATACATTCTACAATTATAACAATACCTATCAATTGTATTTATCATTCAAACAATAATGATCTGAATAATCGATGTTACTTACCTGTTTTAGTAATTGTTAAGCACCATTCCACTTTCACTTCTAAGTTTTTTTGTGTCTGGTGCCTGTGCAGAAATCTACATTAATTGGAATGGGGGTGTTTTTATTAAAATGAGTTAGTCCTTTTCTATCATGTGATTTATGTTGACCAATGATCTATTTCTCCGGTCCTGTGCACATGGAAATCTCTGACATATGTGTATTTGGCGATTAGGTTTGCTGGCCTTTGGGTCAGTATTCCAACAGAGCTTTGGCTTTGAACTTTAAATTGGAATTAGTTCCAAATGTAGTGATTATTCACTATCCAGCTACTTTATACATCTCTAGAAATCAATTATTTGAACGTTTAGGACATTTAAAACTAATATCTAAATATCAAACTAATAATTATCATATTGAAATATTACAGTATATTAAAAGTATAGATTAGCACTGACACTACATTTCGTTGTCTTTTACCGGAAACGTCTTCTATCTAGATCGTCTTCTACCTAGATCGTCTTCTACCTAGATCACGCCACATATGTGTGTATATATAGGCCTATATACATGAACTTATAAGGAGTTATCTGTCCGTCCGTCTGAACCATAGGTATAGGTTGGTTCGTCGGGTCATAACCCACTGTGTCTGAGACGTACATGTCTGGTCCAAGTATAAACGGCTTCTCTGAGGACCCTTTCCCAATATGTTACAATACATGTTACTATTCAGTAACGTGTAGGTTGTGGATTAGCACATGGTTAGTTATTGAGTGCTAGTTGAACATAGATCAATACGTTAGTCTACCACTATACATAATTATACAAGGCAACGACTACAAATTGAACCTTTACTGAGTTGTCACGAGGTTAAGCTTATAACTATAAAAAGCTCAGCCTATTACAGTGGTGCCGTGACCAAAGCATTGGTGTAGCGCATTAGTGCCACTACTATATTGCTGCTGTAGTCGTTCTTCTTTAGGAAGAAAGAAGGCGTTTTCACTAAAAAAGAAATTAATTAAACAAGATTAAAATAAAGTGTCAGTGTTAACATCTAAAGTAAAATAAGGTATTAGAATCACTTAACTAATATTATTAGGTATACAATAAGGCTTCAAAGTAAAACTGGAAAGAAAAAAATGAACATTTTAGTATTATATAGATCATAAGATTATACTCGTAATAAAATAAATAATACAATTTGTCCGCGGTTTAATGTGTATGTAGGTGTTAGATTGATAGGTAGATTATTACGTTATATCTGAGTAGTGTACACTATGGCGAATTATAAACCACCTATTTATACATCTAGTGGTAATGGACCGTATCGTGTAGTTGATACGACAGGCTTTATTCAATTGAATTCTCAAGTTGCTCACACGGGAAAATCAAGAATGGAAATTGACACACGTTTTAAAAATGAAAGGTCATTTACTTGGGGACAAGCACACAGTCCAGTAGCAGATACTAGGTATAGATCTTATGATTGTGATGATACGTATTTAAAATTACCGAGGGGGGAAGAACTTGAACACTTAAGCGCCGATGGGTCTTACTGTTGTTCACCACGTTATAAACAACAGTTCCACGATATGCATACACGTGACCTAGGGTTGATTTCCAGCTAAATGACAATGTGTTAAGGAGCTCAAAAATTCCGGTTGCTAAACATAACCGTGATAATTATTCGTCGACACCATATACCGTCATCGACACCGTTACAAATACAGGGCTATTACGTACAAATGATGGATTTTATGGCTTGTGTGACGATGTACCCGTACGGCAGTCAACTAATCTAGGGACGTCAGCACCCCAAACAGATGTAATAAATTCAAGGCATAACTTTATCTCAGCCCCAGTTACAATAGATACGTACCAGCACCCGCTTACGCATACATTACCGAGACATACAGGCATGTTTGATAGGGAGCAATCAATGCCTTCGGATATGAATATTCATCCGTTGAGAATGACAAATACCCGTAGTAAGGAGATTAAGCCTGACAAATTTGATGGGTCTAGCAGTGAGTGGTCAGATTATGTTATACATTTCGAGCAAGTAGCAGCCTGGAATAGGTGGGATAATGCTCAGAAAGCATGTATGATGTCCATACATTTAAGGGGAGAAGCACAAAGATTATTATCAACTCTAAATCCAGTCCAGCTAACTGATTACACTGAGATAAAACGGGTCTTAACACAGAGGTTTAACCCTCAAGAGAGAGAGTTAGCCTACCGCTGTGAGTTCCGTAATAGGAAGCGACATAAAGGAGAATCAGTCTCAGACTTCGGATATTCCCTACGTAGATTAGGACAAAAAGCATTTCCATTAATGCCTGGTGTTGCTTTTGAGACATGTATTATTGACCAATATATTCACGGGTTAGGTAATTTCGAATTACAAAAACATGTACAATTTATTCACCCGATAACATTAGATGCTGCAATTAGTGCCGCTGTAGAATATTGTGCTTTGCAAGGGTCATTAGATAAAGTTACAAAACCTGCCGATGCTGATAGCATAAGGGGGACAACTCGATCCGTGTTTGATAACGTTGTTGCTTCTCTTAGACCGACGCATATGAAAACAGATTGTAGTCTCGAGGATTTACAGCAAATGCTATCATCATTACTGGATCAAAAACTTGAGCAGAAATTATCTGAGAAAATGTCGTGTCTAGAGAATAGGGCCCAGGAAGAAATTAGGTCTCGGAGAAACTCAATCCCTCGGCCTTCACAATCTGATTCCTACACTAGGGATAGAGGTGGTTCATACCCAAACTTTCCATATAATGGTTCTCGAGCTTATTATAAAAATGACTGGTACAATGCGCAGAATTATCCAAGAGATAGCCATCGTTCAAATGTTAGGGACATATTGTGTCAGTTCTGTAACCGGAAGGGTCATGTTGAAAGCAGGTGTTATGAGAAACAGAGAATGATAGATAGTACGGGTGCCAAGAATCCGGGAAACTAGGTTCGACTGAGATTGTTGCCAAAACCTCAGTCAAAACAAGTTCATTTGAACAAGAACCCAGGCCAAAAATTGACAAAATTAGTTCTGTAGCCGAAGTAGTTGATCCGACTGAATGTTCCAGTTCTAGAAGTGTTGGGGTACCCACGGTATACAGTAATGTAAATGCTAGTGGAAATGTTATTAAATCGGAGTCGGTGGTTCTCCGTAGTACTACATGTACATCAGAGCAATTAACTGGAGGTAACCAAATTCCTGAAATAGTCATTACACCTTGTGGTGACAATCAAGTTATTGCTTGCATTGAGCAAACGCAATTGACGAGTTCCGGTTTAAACGGTGGAGTTCAAAATATAGAACGTCAACATGATAGGGGTCAGGAAGTAGAGTATACTGATATACAATGTAGTGCAAACAGTATACAAGATACCAAATTGTCTCAATTGCACAACTCGAGTTCAAATGAGAATTTAAATGATGGCATAGAAATTACATCAAATAAATGTGAAAATAAGCATGTTTCCGACATAGACGCAAACAGTAAAGCTTCATGCTATTATGTTAAAACCTGTATGGGTCATGTAAAAGGGGGAATGCTCGTAGATTCTGGAAGCCCTGTATCAATCCTATCAAAGAGTTGCTTTAATAGACTTGAGAATAAACCTACATTGGAGCCTGTGAATATACCCTTGTCTACTGCAAATGGGGTACACTTGGAAATGTTTGGTAAATGTAAACTCACAATAGAAATTGAGCATTTAACATTGAGTTTTGAGTTCATAGTTGCTGATATTGAGGAGACTATAGGCATCTTAGGAATGGACTTCTTTGAACAGTATGTTGTCAGTCTTAAAATAGCAAAGCGCTTACTTAAATTGAAGGTTGGCAAGGTGAAATTATACAAATATCAAGCAGTATGTTGCGCTAAAATTCAGGTATCTGAAACAGTGACAATTCCTGCTAGGTCAGAAATGTATGTACCTGCATATATAAATGGAAACTACACAGATAAGGTAAACATTGTGGATCCGTCGCTCAAATTTGTGGATCAGGGTATTTCCGTTGCATGTTCATTAATTGAGATAGGTGATACTAAAACTGCTCTATCAGTTATGAATGTCAATGACAGCCCTATAAAGCTTAAGACAAATTCCATTTTAGGAACAATTTCGGAAACAGCAGAAATATATCAGGGTGATGAAAGTGGGAATACAATGCGTGTACACTGTGATAGTACATTACCTGAACATTTGAGCCCTGTATTTCAGTCTTTACCCTCAGATTTGAGTGAAGATCAAAAATCACAAGTGAAAGACTTACTGATCCCAAACTCTGATGTTTTTGTGGGTCCTGAAGGGAAATTAGGCCAAATAAATTTAGCAGAACATTTCATTGATACTGGTGATTCAAAGCCAATTCAGTGTAAAGCTAGGAGAGTTCCTATACATTTACAGGATTCTGTAAAAAAAGAAATAGACAAAATGCTTGAACAAAATGTAATACAACATTCAAATTCACCATGGGTGTCAGGAATATGTTTGGTAAAAAAGAAAGATAACTCTCTCAGATTCTGTGTAGATCTCAGAGGATTAAATGCTGTCACAACATTTGATGCATTCCCACTGCCCAGAATTGATGAGACATTAGATCACCTAGCAAACAGCCACTTCTATCATTGCTTGGATTTAGCAAGTAGTTACTGGCAATTAAAACTAAATGAGTTTGATGCTCCAAAAACAAGCTTCAGGGTACCAGGTGTTGGGCACTATTTTTTTCGTGTTATGCCATATGGTTTGAAAAATGCACCCGCATCTTTCCAACGGTTAATGGAAGTTGTTTTACATGGGTTAGGTTTTGAGAAGTGTCTTGTTTACTTAGATGATGTTTGTATTCTTGGAAAAACATTCTCAGAATCACTTGAGAATTTACGTTTAGTGTTATCTAGATTTAGGCAAGCAAATTTAAAACTCAAACCTGCTAAATGTAAGCTGTTTCAAACCAAAATAGTGTTTCTGGGTCGTGGGGTGTCTGCTAAGGGCATCGCAGGTGACCCTTCAAAGATAAGTTGCATAGGAGACTGGCCGGTGCCGCGGGACAGGCATGGGCTGTTGTCTTGGCTTGGGGTGTGCGGATACTGCGGAGGAGTGGTTGGCGGGTTTGCTGGGATTGCTTTACCCTTGGCTGGACTTACTCGCAGGAGGGCAAAATTTGAGTGGAAAACTGCTGGGAATGATTCATTTGGGCAGCTCAGGGGGTGTCTGGTTGGTCCACCGGTGTTGGCGTTCCTGGGGGAGGGTGGTGGTCGGTTTGTGTTGGGTACGGATGCCGGTTTGGGTGCTGTTTCTGGGGTTGTGTCGCAGGTGCGGAGTGGTGAGGAGGGAGTGCTGGCTTGCGGTGGTGAGACACTGAATGCTGCTCAACGGGATTATTGTGTTACTAAAAGAGAGCTGTTAGCAATAGTTCGTTTCGTACAACAGTACAAGCATTATTTGCTGGGTGGGAGGTTTCTCATGCGATCCGATCGTGGGAGTTTGACTTGCTTGCATGGGTTCGGGGAGCCCGAGGGTCTGGTGGCTGGGTGGGTTGGTGTGTGGGGTTCGGTGCAGGGAGGGGGCTGGGCGTCTGGTCTTGCACGTCGCGTGGGGCGCCCTTGTGGGGTTACAAATTGCCTCGAGTGTGGGTATGGTAATAGGTCTGCTCAATGTGCAAATGTTGGGGTTAAAGATGGTGTTGGGACTGGCACAGGCTGTGTTGGGGATGCCTTGTCGGCAGCCATTGACACATCTTTGAGCACTGAAAGTGATGTACTAGATGGCTGTTGTGGCGGCCCACAACATGCTTGTATAGATCCTTTGGGACGGGAAGAACGTGATGGTGTGGAAAATGTTCGACCAAATTGGCTAAATCATTGGTCCAGACAAGATCTGATTGACTGTCAAAATAGAGATGCATCGGTATCCGAAATCTTAAGACTAGGGCAAGGGAGTGCAAGTAAACCTGATGAATCAAAAGTGTTGTCTCCGCATGGTGGTGTGGTGGGGCTTTGGCAGTCGTGGGAGATTCTTGAGATTCATGACAGATTGTTGTGTCGTGGATCTTGCAGTGGAGTTGACGGGACTGTGTTGCAGTTGGTTGCCCCTGAAGGGGTGGGGGCTGGGGTGTTTGGGCGGTTGCGTAGTCAGAGATGTGCGGGTCGCTTGGGTGGGGGCCGTGCGTTGGGGGCTGTCAAACGTGGGTTTTATTGGCCAGGTATGTCTAGCGACATCGCTCTGTGGATACGTCAATGTGAGTTGTGTGCTCAGTGTAAACCAGGTCCTGGGAAAGGCAAAGCTCAGATTAAGCAACTTAGAGCTCATCGTCCTATGGAAATTATTGCAGTTGATATGTTGGGCCCGCTTGTCCAGACTAAAAATAACAATGAGTATATCATTGTCTGTGGTTGTTATTTCACCAAATGGATAATGGCGTTTGCTGTTCCCAATCATACTGCTTATACAGTAGCTGATACCCTTGTCACGCAAGTGCTTCTTCAATATGGCTTCCCAACACAAATCCATACAGACCAAGGACGCGAGTTCGAATCAAAGCTCTGCTGCAATCTGTGAGGGATTAATAAGACTAGAACATGCCCATACAATCCAAAATCTGATGGTCTGATAGAAAGGGCCAACAAAACAGTTATTCAAATGTTAACTATGTTTGTATCTACTGAAGAAAATCACAAAGATTGGGACGATCATTTATGTTATGTTATGGCTGCTTATCGAGCCACACAGCAGAGCAGCACAAACTGTTCGCCAAACTTGTTGATGTTGGGTCGTGAGGTAGATAGTCCCATTGACATTATGGTAGGTTCACCACCGAGCCAATCTGAAATAGTGTGTCCTGTAGAATATGTGGAATGGGTAAAAGCTGCAAGTAGACAGGCATATGAATTTGCAAATGATCAATTGGGTATTGCAGCCACAAGACAAAAGCGGTATTATGACCGAGGGTTAAGACCTAGAGAATTTGTGCCTGGAAACTGGGTGTGGAGATGGTATCCACCCACTGCAAATCAAAAGTTAGGATTAGGATGGACAGGTCCTTACCTAGTGCTTAGCAAATTAACCTATTTGACATACAGGATACAGAAAGCGATAGATTCAAAGCAAATTGTAGTACATGTAGATCATCTTAAGCTATATGAAGGTCAGAAATACCCAGAGAACTGGTTGCAAACTAATGAGATACCAGTGAATACAAGTGACAAAACAGTAGAGAATACTCATTTAAATCTTGATAGTGACAGAACAGTAGAGTTAGAGAAAACTCAGTTCAACTTTGAACCTGAGACACATGTTAGTGTACCATTTGTACCAAGGTCTCGGCGTGATAGACCAATAAAGCCAAGAGAGATTTATTCGCCTTGAGCATATTGAGAAGTGAGGAAGTGAGGTGGCAAGACAAGAGCCTTTGTATGTTTATATTAGCCAATGTAATTATTTATAGGTAATTTAACATGTAGCATGTAGAATATAGTGTCTATAAAATACTACAATGCTAGAAGTAATCAAGAATGTGTAAGGATAGCTGGTAAAACATATGGAAAAAAGAGATGCGAAAAAAATAGATAAAATAAATAAAAGTTGACTTAGTATGTTGTTGATGCAAAAGAATATGGCCTCAGACAGATTTGCGCATAGAAATTTGGCGTTCAGCAATGAGACGTCAAGGGATAGCATCTATTCACAAACTATATTGATTTCCCGGACGGCTAATTGGCCTCTTTACACCATAAAGTATCGCCTGTTGACGCCTCTGTAAAACCGGAAGTTCGTGAAAAGCTGTGTCATGGGTTTTCGCGACCATTTTCTTTTACTTCTAAATCGAAAAAGGCAGCACAATTGTTGTATAATGATACCTATGTGGAGTCCTTGTCGATTAATTTTGAATATATGTTCAAAAATTCAATAAAAATAATTCAATTCCAAATCACAATGTTATGTCACCTAGTCATCTCGTACTCTGTCCATTTCGTACACATAGTACTTACCAACATTTTTTTATTTAAGTATCGGAATTGGCTGTCACTCACTGTCCATTGCCAACTTGTACCTTTTCCCATGGAAAGGCTCATATAGTATTCTTTATTACAACAACAGAAATTTACATAATATCATAAATCAAAACGGTATGAACATTCGCAACTGCTTATATCAAGATAATACTTTGCACCCTAAAACATAACTGAGTTTATATAGATACGTTTGAAAGTAAACTGAATTGCTAAAATTTAATGTTCACAAAATTCTCTTTATATTTATTGCAGTGACAGACGTTTTAAAAGGATCGAAGAAGACGTTAGAAACCTAAGAAGAAAAGTAAGAAAGCTAGAGGCAGAGAAACAAGCTAGTGCAGATGTAAAACAATCTGAAGAAAAAGTGTCAACGGCCGAACCCATCTCAAATATAAATGACAATGGAACCAATGGAACTTTTGTGGGTGGAAGTAAAATGGTTGAAGTAGACCTCTTCAATGTTGACGAAACACCAGAAGAAATAGGAAACATCCTACAGAAGTTAAAAAGTGACCAAGAGAAGCTTAAATACTTATGCAAGCTGTTTTTCTCAGAGGATGAACTGAAGAACTCTTCGAGGACTGGGAAAAGGTCAATAAAGTCGGGGGAAACTCCACGTCCGCCCTTGAATATTGAAAAATTAAAAACGGCTGTGCTCACATTCAACAGTGACAATTTATTTATGAAAAAATATTGAAAACTTTCAAAAGGTCCTTCGAAGATAATTGAATTGTTAAATCGTAGCTGTGTTTTGACGGTAAATAAAACAAAGGTGTGTAGTAATTAAATCATGAGTGCAGCATTATGTCATCTGAACGACTACCCATGTTTTATTTACCAATATAACACAGCTTTGGTTTCATTATTTCAATTCTAGGACAATTAAACTGTACTATGTGTTCGCTGTATTGTAAGCTGTTAACCCTTTACCTCAAAGAAATGCATTTTCACGCCTCTACAGAGTAGTACCTGACCTTTGAAAACATTGTGGGAAATGGAGCAATTTTCCACAATATTTTCAAAACCATTCAATATTTGCATTTTCGTTTCAATAAGATATTCATCGTTTTCATCAAATGCTTTCATTGGGGATGAGTCTATTCAAGGTAAAGGGTTTAATTAGCAAAAAATCTGATGGTTAAAATCTCTGTTTGTCGCCTGTGCACTCTTGAGATTAAAGGTGGGGTTTTGTGATCACTTGAAGTGTCTGTATTGTCCATTATACAAAAATTTGAAAATGCCTATATTCTAATAGCTCAAAAGTTCACACAGTCAGAGTCAGCGGCTCTAATGGGAATTGTTCCCTAAAAAGTTCCTAAATGTTGATGATTCATGAAATGGTAAAAAATAATTCCTCAAATGAATTTTTAAAATTCATGAACTTTAATTCATGAAGTTCATGAACATTTTCATAGGACTAGTTCATGAATATTTTCACTGGGTATCAAGTTCATGAATATGAATAAGTTCATCAAAGGTTCATCAAAAGCAAAATTTATGTTTCATGAATTCCAATGTTCAGGAACTAATTCATGAACTGTAGTTCATGAATTCCAATGTTCAGGAACTAATTCATGAACTGTAGTTCATGAATTCCAATGTTCATGAACTTTAATTTGTGACGTTCATGAATTAGTTCATGAACATTGGAATTCATGAGACATAAATTTTGCTTTTGATGGAACTTATTCATGAATTTGTCATGAACTTGTTCATGAATATTTTCATGGGACTAGTTCATGCACTTTTCATGAAGTTCATGAACCTTTTTCACAGGGGTCACTAGAGTCCTTTCCGAAAAGCAATTTTATTGCCGGTTTCTCATCAATTGAGTGGGAGATTTTTGACCCCAGGTGAAAGAGATTACTTAAATGTCATCTCAACGACCTGGAAAAAATAAATTTTATATATCAATACCCCCGCTAATAGAACCCTTCGGACAGATCCCACGCTTATGCCACTGTGCACACAGCCACGTTAATATATTATGAAAATAAATAACTACTTATCAGTTAATACAATAGTTTCAGTAATATAAGTAATTACTTATATGACCCCCCTATTTTTGTATTAATATCGCCTCTACCCCCTGTGACGAAATATGTAGGAGACAAACATTTGTTCATCTCTTCATAAAATCTGCCCTAAACTAATAGATTTAATCATATATATGGGAATAATATTGTCTGAGTCAGACCAGGTGAAATCCAGAGCCCCTGGTCCAATCCACCCAGAGTAGTAGATAAGATAGCACGCAGAACAATTGATAAGTACAGCCAGGCTAGGTACCAAACCAATGATCAATTGTATCGGGATGCCAGGGTCTGCGGATTTCGACCTTCTCATTTGGGCTACCGGTAGTCCGAGGCGAGGAATACTCTCTACCTATTGGGTGTTCTATGTATCTAATAGGATGGTACACTTAGTGTACCTGTCCCTGGTTATCCTGACCAGATCATGATAATAGAAATTTGAATATCCCTTATCAAAACTGACCAAACATAGAGATTTCTTCAAAAACAAATATTTAGCACAATTTTGAACCCAGTATTTTCTCAAATTATCTGATTTACCCAGATTATTTGTATATTTTTCAGAAGCATTAACATGTTATTGACCCAAAATTATCAATTAAGGTAGCCTGATTATAGTAGGATCATAATTGAGGCCCCTATGCTATGACATATGTTTGTTCAGTTTTTGGTCAGTTACACAAAAGATTGAAAGTATAAAGGGATAAAAAAAATCCCCATGTATACATAATAAAATATTATATACATAATTAAACAAACTAGAGTGAGGTTGGTAAAATTTCCAAGAAAATGCCCTTTGAGATTGTTGCCATATAAAGTGAGAAATCTGATTTATTATACCACATGTGTCATGCATACACCATAACCTAGTTTTTATGATCATTTATCTAATATCACCAGAATGTGTATGCCTTTCTATAAACATCAATATGATATGGACTTCAAATAATCAAATAAGGATACCTAACTGTATTATTACCACAGCTGAGGCCCTTATGCTGTGACATATGGACAATGTTGTCCAATTCTAACTTTTTGGGATTATATGCATACATAACCTAGTTTTTATGATCATTTATCTAATATCCACAGAATGTTTATGCTTTTCTATAAACATCAATATGATATTGACTTCAAATAATCAAATAAGGATACCTAACTGTATTATTACCACAGCTGAGGCCCTAATGCTATGACATATGTGTAATGTCAAAACGTAGTGTTTTTGTTCAGTTTTTGGTCAATTACACAAACGATTGAAACGCATAAAGGGATACAAATCCCCATGTATACATAATAAAATATTATATACATAATTAAACAAACTAGAGTGAGGTTGGTAAAATTTCCAAGAAAATACCCTTTGATATTTTCTCCATATAAAGTGAGAAATCTGATTTTATTATACCACATGTATCATGCATACATAACCTAGTTTTTATGATCATTTATCTAATATCCACAGAATGTTTATGCCTTTCTATAAACATCAATATGATATTGACTTCAAACAATTAAATACGGTTACATAACTGTATTATTACCACAGTTGAGGCCCTTATGCTGTGACATATATATGGGCAATGTTGTCCAATTCTGACATTTTGTTTTGGGATTATATGTGCTCAGTCAAACTATCCTGCGAGTGCTTCTTGTGATAAATATCCTAAAATGTATAGAATATAACACTATACTTATTGCAAGCTGTTATAATTTCCCATTACCCCTTAGATCCGCACCCGAAATAACCCTTTCTGGACTGTATTTTGATCCCCACGCTAACAAAGGTCAACTCGGTACACATTCCTGAGGCAGAGGAATGATAATTTGAACATATATCTCAAAATTCTTGCAAAAATTATACTTTATCCCTGGAATTATACTAGGGTGTTCGAGGAAATTTCAATTATCATTTCAGGTCACCTTTTTATGTAATTCTTCATTGTCCAAATCCATGCAAGAATCCAGTTTAGTTTAATTTAGTAAAAGAAGCATAGATAGGAACATTATGACAGCAAACCGCCTAACAATGGGAATAGTCTTGTCGCGAAAAATGCCTGCGTGCTGTCGGTCTATCTCCAAGTAAGCATGAACAACGGAACCGGATTACTGCCATACAAGTTTTTTCATTCGACAAGGATCTACGGTTATTATTTGTTTGGCTATTCCCTGTGTGACTGTCTTTTTAATGTAAATACTTGAGTATATTTCAAACATTATTACAATTTTACTGGCTCTACTAAGGAGACCGTTGGAATTGCTACGGAAGTGTTTTTTAACGTACCGATCATAAATGTTGTCACACAGGGGTATAGTTGTTATTTTATAACAATTAATGATCCCAGTACACGGGGAAATATAAAACATGGTAGCGGGAATATGAGGGAGGGAACACAAAATCACATCCTCAGTAACCTACTATGTTTCAAGTGAAAATGAACTTTCACTTATTGCAGCTTACTGTACTGCAAAGAAATATGGGTTTAGTTATATATTTATGTTTTTAGGGGTAAACCATATTAGTTTGATCTTTCTTAAAATGTTAAAAAAGATGTCCAAACGACATAGTGAGCTGAGGACACAAATGTAATATATAAACACAATTTGAATTATAATGTCCCATGTATATGGGAGATTTGTTATTACCGGCTATATATCTGTATGACTGGTTATAATTATATGTACTCGGGGGATAAGTTATGAACTATCATAGTACAGATACATATTCGATGCGCCGTAAAACACCATTCATTCATTCATTCATTACAGATACATATTAAGACAGTCCACTTGCTCTTAATCTTCTTAGTACACATATTTTAAACTTCGTAGTCTTAACTAAAAGTATTTTAGTCCATAACTCTGTAATTTTAATGCATAATGTTGGATGCTGGATCCATGGATATCGGTGCAAGACTTTATTGTCTTGTGACATGTAGATCACAGTATTATAGTATAACGCGATATTGCACATGTAACAAGGTATTCTAGTCGTATTAGAAATGGTAAACATATTTTTATATATATAGATATGCAATCTTAGAAGTATATGTGCACCGGGTATTATATTCACCCGGTCTACCCCTGACTGTCGCTGACACAGATTCCTGTGCGAGTGACAGTTGGCGATATGAAAACCAAACACACACTGAGATTACAGCAGCCCTCATAGCCCACTTTAAAACATCTAGTTATAATAATTGCGATAGGCAAAACCATCACTTAGATGATGGGCATTTTAGTTATCTTAGAAAACTCGCCCAAATGCATTTATGCGGTGGTGACTTTAAATAAACTTATTAGTCAGACATATTAATTAAATTTATTAAAAAAATATACATCAATTTCTGCTGAATAAGCATCCAACTAGCATTTTAACTTGATGTGTGTGTGTGTGTGTGTATGTGTGTGCGTTTTACGTTTATTTATTGTCGCTACAAGTTGCCCATATGAGCGACGCCACCTGAAGAGATAAGTCCCAGCAAACATTTGACGTTGTATAGACGTTGCATAGACGTCAGACCCCAACGTTGGATAGACGTTAGATATTGGTTGTTTTTGCAAACTGGATAGACGTCAGAATACCAACGTTTATCCAACTACTTTCCAACGTTGGATTTACGTTGGATATTGGTTGGTTTTGCAAATTGGATAGACGTCAGAATACCAACGTTTATCCAACGTCAGAGATCCAACTACTTTCCAACGTTGGATATTGGTTGGTTTTGCAAATTGGATAGACGTCAGAATACCAACGTTTATCCAACGTCAGAGATCCAACTACTTTCCAACATTGGATTTACGTTGGATATTGGTTGGTTTTGCAAATTGGATAGACGTCAGAATACCAACGTTTATCCAACGTCAGAGATCCAACTACTTTCCAACGTTGGATATTGGTTGGTTTTGCAAATTGGATAGACGTCAGAATACCAACGTTTATCCAACGTCAGAGATCCAACTACTTTCCAACATTGGATTTACGTTGGATATTGGTTGGTTTTGCAAATTGGATAGACGTCAGAATACCAACGTTTATCCAACGTCAGATATCCAACTACTTTCCAACGTTGGATTTACGTTGGATATCGGTTGGTTTTGCAAATTAGATAGACGTCAGAATACCAACGTTTATCCAACTACTTTCCAACGTTGGATTTACGTTGGTTTTGCAAATTGGATAGACGTCAGAATACCAACGTCAGAGATCCAACTACTTTCCAACGTTGGATATTGGTTGGTTTTGCAAATTGGATAGACGTCAGAATACCAACTACTTTCCAACGTTGGATATTGGTTGGATGTCAGAATACCAACTACATTCAAACGTTGTATAATGGTTATTTTTGCAAATTGGATAGACATTATGTTTTCCTTAATTCCATTGCATCCAAACATAAATAATTTATCATCTATGCTCAGGGTTACACCCAAGCGCAAACCACAAAGTACATATATGTTTGTTTCAAGAAACAACTAAACAGAAGATGTGGTGTAGGTGTGGCATCAACAATGGCAACCTCATTTTATTTCATGACATATACATGCAATTCAATTCATCCTTTCTCTCTCTCATGGTTCCGCGGGGAAAATGGCGCCACAAAGTGTGGCTGAATAAGTCTTTAACATTTGTAGAAGAACTATACGAGAGATATGGTGCTCTCGTATGACAATGTCCAGAACCATGAATACACGCACATAACATCCAACATCGTATATCTCACTTCCACGTCCGTCTCAATAATGACAAGAAATCATTATAACTGAAAATACAAGTATAATGTTAGATTCCATAATATACACAGGGGGTGGGTGGGTGGGTGGGTGGGTGGGTACTAGTATGTCTTATCGTCGCCTTGTTGAGCCTTCAAATGAAATAGCAGGCGATATTTCCCACTCATAAACCACATTACACAATGTAATGCTCTATGCACAATAGAGCACGTTTATACAGGTAAACTGTGAAACCATGTACCCGATAATAAATACATTTATCCGACAATGCATTAAGTTTCAAATTGCATCGACAGCAATGAGCAAAACAATATATGCCCTTTGGTCCAGTGATTTTGAAAATGTCGCTACTAATGTAGCAATAATTATAATTGGGGACAATTTTAAATGAACACATGATAAACTACGAAGAGTTCATAAATGTCCCATATTTTAAACCTCGACGGTATACTATATATATACTTAATGGTTAAACCTTAACCTGTTGATCACGGACAATATATAGCAATTAAAGGGCTCTATATGTTGTTTGCTATTCGGATGGTAATGCTAAAACACTTTAATAGCTGAATAGCACACAACATATAGATCCTGATTCAGCACATGGCAGAACTGCTGGATCTATAGATATGTTGTTTGTAAAAGCATATTAATTTATTGAACGTACTTCCATTTGGAATTGGGTATACCGCCATGTCTTTTCTCCCACACAAAGTCTTTGGAGTTGAGTGATAAATATGTGAAATAGCTGCGTGTGTATTTGGTGAAACTGAATGTATGGGTGATAATATATAATGACCGAAACTGCGATCTTGAAGTACTTTGATTGAATGAATAATTCAAGTGCGACGGTGACCTTAGACTGGATGAGTTGCTTGATAATGACCATGTAGATCTTTGATGGATAGTGCTTCTTGATTGCGAGTGTGATGGTGACCGTAGACTGAATGAATCCCGTGACTTTTGAATAAATGAGAGTCTTCTTTGTGATTTTGACCTCGACCTCCGACTGAATGTTGGTCTGGAACGTATATCGGACCTAGACCTATGACGGAATGAGTCTCACCCTTGGTGTTTGCGATTTTGACCTAAACCGTCGATCATGTAAGTGTGTTGACTGAGATTTAGATCCTGATGAATGTGTTGACTGAGATTTAGATCCTGATGAATGTGTTGACTGAGATTTAGATCCTGATGAATGTGTTGACTGCGATTTAGATCCTGATGAATGTGTTGACTGAGATTTAGATCCTGATGAATGTGTTGACTGAGATTTAGATCCTGATGAATGTGTTGACTGAGATTTAGATCCTGATGAATGTGTTGACTGAGATTTAGATCCTGATGCATGTGTTGACTGAGATTTAGATCCTGATGCATGTGTTGACTGTGATTTAGATCCTGGTGTGTGTGGTGAACTTGAATTAGATCCTGATGAATGTGATTTAGATCCTGGTGTTTGTTGTGACTGTGATTTGAATCCTGTTGAAGGTGTTGAAATGGACTGTGATTTGGATCCCGATGCGACTGTTGATGGCAGCTTCAATTTGTTGGGTGGTGGTGGGTATTCACCTGTTGAAAAACAAGCATAGTCAGTATTGGATGGCCCCTACCATAAGGGTTGACCTTCCATTTGTATGCAGCAGTGCAAGGCAAATACCACAACTTGTGACAAAGACATGGAAGTTCGAATGGGTTTTATGGTACCGAGACACAAAGTCATAAAGTTGGTATCTCTGCAGCTTAATATTGAAAACAAGGATATGATGAAAACCTGTATACTATCGATAATTTCAATACTAACTTAATTGTAAGAAAAACGACTTGTTGTCAAAGGCCACTCAAGAGGGCAGACAACGAAGTAGCAATGATTTTTTTAAAGACTAGTAATATTTTGTTTGCATGCATATTCAAAAATTTACTTACACTTTTAAATATAAAGTAGTATGCTGGCAATAGCATCATAATAGTTATCTGGCAATAGTGCTATCGCAATAGTCAAATGTACGAGTAGAGGAAGATAGTATGTATACACCAGTCAGGGATTCCCGCAGGCCAACAATAGAAAACAACATGCCTTCCCTAATTTCTAGGGGAAACCATGACCAGAAGTTATTTCTTACATGAGTTGGCCGGAACAACTTGTTTTCCTGTTTCATAATAGCATCATTCTGCATGGCAAAATTATCCTCTGACAATATGGCAACATTTCCTTCTGAAAATATATTATATAGATTGGAAGTTCGGCATGAGTTTGATGTTCTAAATTCTGTATTTCCTCATCATCACTGCTGCTCAACAAGGCAAATGCCATTGCAGCGGCATGATTTCTGCGCCAACGTCTCCAGTAAGAGTCTTTCGACATATCAGCTATTGTTTATTACTAAAAATAAATTATCAGAACCTAGGCTATATACCGGTACTACATAGTGACCAACGGCTGTCAAGATGGACAATGAGCGACATTTAATAGACACTCCACAACAAACATGAGTCACTTTCATGAGTAGAAATTAATTGTGTGTATCATGAATGTGAGTCTCCAAGTTGCGTCATTTATTCATGGTAGCAAGGGAATAAATGGTTGGGCCTAAAAGTCAGATCGGACCACGGAAAATATTGCTGGACCGAACCGAATGTTGTCGAGTCGCCGAACCAAATCAGTTCGGTAGAACTTTGATTTTTACGGAAGATCCCTTTTCTTATTTATAAATATAATATTGTTATAGTCCAAATGGCAAGAATATAATTTATTGTTTTAAAAACTACAGATCTATATACATATAAATATTCTATATTTCAAGTATTCTGTTGGTCCAGGTACAGTTTGTTGTGGTAAATTGAGCATGGGAAAGTCCAGTCCGGCTTGTTATGAAAGTCTGGTACTATTTACTTGTTATGGGAAGCCATTTAAAAGTTTAAACGTATATATATTTATTTTACATCGACTGCAACGAAAACTGAAAGCTTATTTAATTTGCACTTGATGGCTGCATCCTGGGCTATATCAACCAGTACCACCCGGCGTAATTTTTGGGATTGTAAAAATTGTGAAGTCCAACTACGCCCCTGACGGGGGTTCGAACCCGCAATCTCCGGATTTAGCAGTCCGCCGATCTACCGCTACATCACCGTTTCTCTTATGTGACAAGTAAATTTGTGTATGCAGTATACTTGATTTTAAGCGATTGACGACGCATGTTGCATTGAAAAATATCCGTTGCAGCAGATGAGCGTGACCGGTCATTTCAAATTAGTAGATTTTGTGAACAAATACCATATTTATGAATGTGAAAACAGTGGATTTAGTAAAATTACGTATTTCTGACTGATAAGAGTACCTTTAATGGGCATTTACCTGCCTCGATTCCATTACGAATACTGTTTACATATTTTGACGTCTGGATAGCTTCTGTAAACAAATGATGCTCGTGCAGGCACATTTTTACGTAAAAACCAGAAATATATAGAATATTCAAAAGTGACATAAAATAGATTGTTCCGGGATACTCTTCGGCTAAGGTTACTGGACCAGCGGGAACGTGTTGCCTTGATCAGTATGTATAACGTTAAAGTTAGGTAATGATTAGTGTGATTTACGTTTATTTATCGTATCTACCGGTTGCCCATATGAGCAACGCCTCCTGAAGAGATTAGTTATTTTAGATTTTGGAGGATAGTGCAATGATACAGACAGAGACCAATTCCAGAATCTCGTCTGGTTCTTTTACGTGCACGATGTAAAGCACCGACACGAGACCTCGGTTTAACGTCCCATCTGAAAGTGAGACTGTTAATTTTATTAGGGTCAGACGGGGGATCGAACCTGCGATCCCTGGATTACCAGTCCAGCGTGTTACCACTGGACTACAGATCCGTCTGTGGTAATGATTAAAAAATAGAGTAGATCTATATATACCTTCAATTTTCAGTTTGTTTTAAACAACTTTCACAGCATGGCGGGCTCCGATGATGTATGGATTACATTCTGAGTTTGTAGTTTCGAATATCACAAATGGTAATATTGTTCCCATTTATGCTTCTCAAAAACAAATTTTATTTTTTGAATATTAAGATATTAAATAATTTAATCCATTATTTATATTTCAACAGATTAAGGATCAAAGCAAGTGATTCGAATATGCGCATATAGTAAAATGAGGTGAATCGGGAATAGGTTAGAGTGAACCAAATTATAGAGCTCTACTACAGTATAGGTATTATAATCGCCGCGGCTCGTGTGTACCTTATTCCTAGACCTAAAGTAGAGCGTTAAATAGTCTTTTCAGGTGCGTAGCTAGTATAAGGCCATGAATGTGCCAGAAAATGAAAAACCCAAAACTGCAATAAAAAGTGGGGAAGGGGAGGTATGGGTATGACGAACAGTATAGGATTTCCAGCTTGGATGTGGCATATTGCCATACATACATAATTATTTTTACTCCAAACTACGAAACTAGGTAACTATAGGGGTGTACAATTGGGGTAAAATATCACCACCGGCATTTGCAATGCCACAGTTCGTTTTTTTCTCGGGGGAAGAGGGGAACACCCCGAGCCCCCTGTAGCATCATATAAATAATCTACTCGAACACTGAATTAAAGAGTTGATGTTCATGATCAGTGTCTCACTTTCTAGAATTTCAACAAGTCATGCATATATTTTCATAGCCCCAAACAGCTAGGCATTAATATGCAGCTAGCATCCATCCTAATGTGACTTCAAATGTCAGGAAATCGCGTGCACAATCTAAAAAAATCCCGGGGGAACATGCCCCAGGACCCCCTAGACAAGTCGCACTTTCTGCTGGTTAGGCTGAAGAGGTCGCATGCTCTAGAGAAGAGGTTCATCAGTGATTGGAGTTGTTCCTCTGAGTGGGCAGCAAGTGCAGCATCATCGCCAAAGAGCATGTCTCTGATGAGGACTTCTCTTGTCTTGGAGCTTGCCTTCAGGCGAGTGATGTTGAAGAGCTTGCCGTCAGATCTGGAGTGAAGCTAGTCTCCTTTTGTAGCTCTCTTGAATTGCATGCCTGAATAGCATGGCGAAGAAGATGCCGAAGTGTGTCTGGGCGAGTACACAGCCCTGCTTGACGCCGCTTTTGACCTCGAATTCTGTAGAGGTTTCACCATCATACTGCACAGTACTCTGCATGCCATCATGAAATGCTGAGGAGCTTGGGTGGACAGCCAATCAGTGGTAGGATCTGAAATAGCCCATCATGGCTCAGCAGGTCGAACGCTTTGGTGAGGTCTATGATTAAGGCGATGTAGGTGTTGCTCTCGACATTTTTCTTGTAACTGCCTCAGTGAGAAGACCATGTCGGTTGTAAACCTCTTGGAACGAAAGCCGCACTGCGATTCTGAATATACTTAGTCAGCTACGGCCCTGCTTTTAATACTTATATAATTATTATTCCAACCGTTAACCAATTTCCAACGTCATAACAACGTTGTAGCCTGACGTTGTATCGATATCGGGTGTCCGACGTTGGCTAGACGTTCAATAATGGTTACCGAAGTATCACGACCAAATTCCAACGTTGATAGAACGTTATGACAACGTTTTAGCCTGACGTTGTGTGGATGTCGGGGATCCGACCTTGGATAATGGTCACCGATGTCGCGAACAACAACGTACGTTCTACTACATAGCCTGCCGTTGTATGGATGCCAGGTGCCCGACGTTGGATAGACGTTGGATAATGGTCAACAACGTCGCGACCAAATTCCAGCTTTGATCCAACGTCCATAAGTACATTGTAGTCTGACGTTGTATGGATGTCGGGAGTCCGACGTTGGATAGACGTTGGATAATGGTCACCGAAATCGCGACCAAATTCCAGCTTTGATCCAACGTCCATAAGTACATTGTAGTCTGACGTTGTATGGATGTTGGATAGACGTTGGATAATGGTCACCGAAATCGCGACCAAATTCCAGCTTTGATCCAACGTCCATAAGTACATTGTAGTCTGACGTTGGATAATGGTCACAAAAATCACGACCAAATCCCAACGTTGATCCAACGTCGTAACAGCGTTGTAACCTGATGTTGTATGGATGTCGGGGGTCCGACGTTGGATAGACGTTGGACAATGGTCACCGACGTCGCGATCAAATTCCAACGTTGATCCAACGTCCATAAGTACGTTCTAGTCTGACGTTGTATGGATGTCGGGAATCCGACGTTGGATAGACGTTGGATAATGGTCACCAAAATCACAACCAAATCCCAACGTTGATCCAACGTCGTAACAACGTTGTAACCTGACGTTGTATGTATGTCGGGAATCCGACGTTGGATAGACGTTGGATAATGGTCACCAAAATCACGACCAAATCCCAACGTTGATCCAACGTCGTAACAACGTTGTAACCTGACGTTGCATGGATGTCGGGGTCCGACGTTGGATAGACGTTGGATAATGGTCACCGACGTCGCGACCAAATCCCAACGTTGGTATGACGTCAGGTGTTTGCTGGGGTCATTTTTGGATAGTGCAATGATACCGACAGAGACCCATTCCAGAATCTCCTCTGGTTCTTTTACATGCACGGTGTAAAGCACCGACACGAGACCTCGGATTAAAGTCCCATCTGAAAGACTGTTCATTTTATTATGTCAGACGGGGGATCGAACCTGCGATCCCTGGATTACCAGTCCAATAGTTAACCACTGGACTACAGTCCACCTGTCACCCTATATCATAGGGTAGTCATTAATCCATGGCATCGAAAAGTGACCCTCTCTCTCATACATGTATAGTCTACACATAGAGGGGTCATTATTCTATGGCATCGAAGTGACCTGCCCTCACTTGTTCAGTGTATACATAGGGGGTGGGGGTCATTGTTATTATTTGTTGTATGCTTGTCTGTGTAAATATTATGCATATACATTATGTGAACCTCCTAGTTATACAGCACCCACCATATCATCGTTAGAAATTGATAGAGACAAATTATCTGTGTACTTATATTTTCATATTTAATATATTTATGTTATTCTGTACATCATTGATTCAAAATAAATGTTGCTAGACCTTAAACAGTGTTAATTAACATTTAATTATAATAAATTTAATATTTTCCCACTATATATTGCCATTCGCAAGGGGAGTAATTGTTCCGCAATGGGGTCAATATTCCATGACCGACTAATAACCCGAGAGACATTATTTTGAGGGGGGTCAATATTCTATACACCAGGTTCAATACTCGGTCAGGCCACATATGTAGTGTCGTCGAGGTAGGGGTCTCACACACATTGCTTAGTACTGTTAACCGCTTAGGTCGGCTAAGACTGCCCAGTCAGGTCGGCTAAGCCTGCCTAGTCAGGTCGGCTAAGCGTGTCCAGGAAAACAAGCGTAGTTCCTCGCAAGGGGTTTGACATTATTGGTAGATATTAAGTCAATAAGGTGTATTTAGCTTAATAAATAGTTAAACACAAGCTGTCTCGTTCTTATATTGTTGTTATATACTTTTTGGTGTCTTTCGGTATTTCTATATGTTGGAGAACAGTCTATTTCTACAAAAAATGTAAGTGGCATACTTTCCGTCCTCGTTCGATATTTCGGATACATGTGAAAATATATATGATTTTTAACGTTTCTATTCATTAGATTATTGCTCGATCGAGCTATTATAGCTTGATCGAGCTATTATATCTTGTTCTGGACTGTTCTCCAACCTGTTCTAGGGACCGTGTCATTTGATCATCTTTGTAAACAAAATTAAAATAGTGTGCATTATTCAGTTATTTGTACAAAACAAAACTGAAAATGACATAATGTGTGTTAATTGTCACATTAATTTGGGATAAAACTTTACCTGTACAAAGCTCATGTAGATTTGGGTTAAATTGGGTTGAAAAATGAGCCAGTGTGTGGTTTCGGAGTTTCGAAACATTTACAGTCAAATTACAACTGATAACACAGTGACAACCGTTACAAACAAGTCACTAACATCATTACTGAATAATGGAATGTGATAACTGCTTCAATTAATAAAAAAATAAAACCAAACAGTAGATTTCTAATATAATTATTTACCTCATTTAGCTAGATGTCAATAAAGTAGGCTGTTCCATCAATTGACCGCGTGTATTCGTATCCGGTAAGCAAGGATAAAGCATACACCGGAGTAATCTATATAGAAATGGGAAAATCCCCTTCACAGACACAATTTATAAATATCTATAGGTTCATACATGTCACATAATACTGATAATTAGCACAAATATTGAAAATAAAGCGAATGTCTCTCATTCCTCACGGCCGCTAAGACGTACCATTATTAATCATTATGCGCATGCGCAACTTTCAGTTCTTACGGGGATGTCAATTCTGTTAAGACACCGGCTCCTTGAAGGGGAGCGATCTCCTTCAAGGAAGACGGTGGGACGCAGACTTCTTGATGGCGTGAGGACCCCAGCGAAGAAACCGAAACCATTATTGCTGTTGTGAGCTGACAAATCGTGGACGATGTGGCCCTACAAGGGACCCCTTCGAAAGAGGATACAGGACTTGTCACCCTGCGGAGAACGGAGATGCCTTCCCAGCTGCTGTCTACATAAACGACTGCATGCATTTATGCGATGGCTTACATCATCATCATCATCTTTTAAAATAAAACTGCAAACTGTCAATATGGATGAGTATGAAAGTGTTGATTCGTGTGGGAGGAAACCCACCAGTCATGTCCGATTTGTCGATCATATTTCCATCTCAAATACTTCCTAGTTCGCGGTCCGAAGATCGAACCCGGGTTGTTTTGGCGAGAAGCGAGCTTGCTAACCACTACACTAATCGGAGCGTGTATTATTGCCTTTGAAGCATTTTGAAACCCATTTTGTTAGTCACTAACTAGATATCAATCAAAAAAGATGCTGGTAATATTATTTTTGTCCAATATTACTATCATTTTCAAATCGTTATCATTTTAGAAGAATTAAGCTAGTTTCGTTCAATTTGGCATCTGGCAATATGAGTTCCTTTGATTCTAGTTATATCCGTATGAGTTACTGAGGTCTATTATAACTAATCTGAATCAAGTAAATGTCTGCATGGTGGATTTTGTCAAGTAGATGTATTTGATAGACGTGTTGGTTCATTATAAAGCATATTATGTCATTTCTTACTCCTGTAGTTCTTTATAAAGCATATTATGTCATTTCTTACTCATGTAGTTCTTTATAAAGCATATTATGTCATGTCTTACTTCAATAGTTCTTTATAAAGCATATTATGTCATTTTTTACTCATGTAGTTCTTTATAAAGCATATTATGTCATGTCTTACTTCAATAGTTCTTTATAAAGCATATTATGTCATTTCTTACTCCTGTAGTTCTTTACAAAGCATATTATGTCATTTCTTACTCCTGTAGTTCTTTATAAAGCATATTATGTCATTTCTTACTTCTGTAGTTCTTTATAAAGCATATTATGTCATTTCTTACTCCTGTAGTTCTTTATAAGGCATATTATGTCATTTCTTACTTCTGTAGTTCTTTATAAAGCATATTATGTCATTTCTTACTTCAATAGTTCTTTATGAAGCATATTATGTCATTTCTTACTCATGTAGTTCTTTATGAAGCATATTATGTCATTTCTTACTTCAATAGTTCTTTATAAAGCATAGTATGTCATTTCTTACTCATTATAAACATATTTATGTTCATTCCTTACTACTGTGTTTCCATTATGAACATATTTATGTTCATTCCTTACTACTGTGGTTCCATTATAAACATATTTATGTTCATTCCTTACTACTGTGTTTTCACTATAAACATATTTATGTTAATTCCTTACTACTGTGTGTCCATTACAAACATATGTATGTTAATTCCTTACTACTGTGCTTCCATTATAAACATATCTATGTTAATTCCTTACTGTGTGTGTGTGTGTGTTTCCATTATAAACATATTTATGTTTATTCCTTACTACTGTGTTTCCATTATAAACATATTTATGTTCATTCCTTACTGTGTGTTTTCATTATAAACATATTTATGTTCATTCCTTACTACTGTGGGTCCATTATAAACATAGTTATGTTCACTCCTTACTACGGTGGTTCCATTATAAACATATTTATGTTCATTCATTACTAGTGTGGTTCCATTATAAACATATTTATGTTCATTTCTTACTACTGTGTTTTCACTATAAACATATTTATGTTCATTCCTTACTACTACTGTGTTTTCATTATAAGCATATTTATGTTCATTCCTTACTACTGTGCTTCCATTATAAACATATCTATGTTAATTCCTTACTGTGTGTGTGTGTTTCCATTATAAACATATTTATGTTTATTCCTTACTACTGTGTTTCCATTATAAACATATTTATGTTCATTCCTTACTGTGTGTTTTCATTATAAACATATTTATGTTCATTCCTTACTACTGTGGGTCCATTATAAACATAGTTATGTTCACTCCTTACTACGGTGGTTCCATTATAAACATATTTATGTTCATTCATTACTAGTGTGGTTCCATTATAAACATATTTATGTTCATTCCTTGCTACTACTGTGTTTTCGTTATAAACATATTTATGTTCATTCATTACTACTGTGGCTCCATTATAAACATATTTATGTTCATACATTACTACTGTGTGTCCATTATAAACATATTTATGTTCATACATTACTAGTGTGGTTCCATTATAAACATATTTATGTTCATACATTACTACTGTGGGTCCATTATAAACATATTTATGTTCATACATTACTACTGTGTGTCCATTATAAACATATTTATGTTCATACATTACTAGTGTGGTTCCATTATAAACATATTTATGTTCATACATTACTACTGTGGTTCCATTATAAACATATTTATGTTCATACATTACTACTGTGGGTCCATTATAAACATATTTATGTTCACTCCTTACTACTGTGCTCCCATTATAAACATATTTATGTTCATACATTACTAGTGTGGTTCCATTATAAACATATTTATGTTCACTCCTTACTACTGTGCTCCCATTATAAACATATTTATGTTCACTCATTACTACTGTGCTCCCATTATAAACATATTTATGTTCATAGATTACTAGTGTGGGTCCATTATAAACATATTTATGTTCACTCCTTACTACTGTGCTCCCATTATAAACATATTTATGTTCACTCCTTACTACTGTGCTCCCATTATAAACATATTTATGTTCACTCCTTACTACTGTGCTCCCATTATAAACATATTTATGTTCATACATTACTACTGTGTGTCCATTATAAACATAGTTATGTTCACTCCTTACTACGGTGGTTCCATTATAAACATATTTATGTTCATACATTACTAGTGTGGTTCCATTATAAACATATTTATGTTCATACATTACTACTGTGGGTCCATTATAAACATATTTATGTTCACTCCTTACTACTGTGTGTCCATTATAAACATATTTATGTTCATACATTACTAGTGTGGTTCCATTATAAACATATTTATGTTCATTCCTTACTACTTTATTTTCATTATAAACATATTTATGTTCATTGCCTACTACTACTACTACTACTACTGTGGTTCCATTATAAACATATTTATGTTCATTCCTCACTACTACTACTACTACTACTACTACTACTACTACTACTACTACTACTACTACTACTACTACTACTACTACTACTACTGTGTTTTCATTATAAACATATTTATGTTCATTCCTTACTACTGTAGTTTCGTGTCAAGCACATTGTGTGTGTGTGTGTGTGTGTGTGTGTGCGTGCGTGCGTGCGTGCGTGCGTGCGTGCGTGTGTGTGTTTTACGTTTATTTATCGTCGCTACCGGTTGCCCATATGAGCGACGCCTATTTATCTTCCTTTAATGTCGGGGACGTAGACATGTGCGATGTGCGAAGAGATTAGTCATTTTAGATTTTGGAGGATAGTGCATGATACAGACAGAGGCCCATTCCAGAGTCTCCTCTGGTTCTTTTACCTGCACGATGTAAAGCACCGACACGAGACCTCGGTTTAACGTCCCATCTGAAAGACTGTTAATTTTATTAGGGTCAGACGGGGGATCGAACCTGCGATCCATGGATTACAAATCCAGCGTGTTACCACTGGACTACAGATCCGTCTGTAGTTAAGAGTAGTATGTACATAATTATGCTATTATACCGAAGGAGCACAAACACTGAATACATGGTTGACATTGGTTTGTTTTGGTCGTGAAGTGAAGTGGAACAGTTTTTGGAGGGCAAAAATATTACCATAGATACAATCAATCTTGAAAAGACCCTAGAAAGCACCTATAGCAGAACTGTGTAAACTATTGAGATACACAGTCTTTCTGGATCTTTCCAAAGCCTTTGATCTGGTTGATCATTCTATCTTAATACGTAAATTAGCTTATTATGGTCTTGCTGAATCATCACAAAATTGGTTTTCCTCGTACTTAGCTGACAGGTTCCAACAAACGAATGTTTCTGGTGCTCGTTCTGATACTGGACCTGTTGTTTCTGGTGTTCCTCAGGGGTCTGTCTTAGGTCCCATTCTCTTTATAATTTACATCAATGACTTACCTATGACTCTTACCAGCACAGTTGCAGACATATTTGCTGACGATACAACTATATCTTCCTCCGATCAATCTCTTGACACTCTTACTACTTCTTTATCTACTGATTTGATAAATGTTCAACAGTGGTGTTTAGACAATCGTATGATTCTCAATACTTCTAAGACCAAAATCATGTATATTTCCTCTAAATCAAAAGCTCATAGTATCAGTGAGTCTGCTCTTGAAGTGAAAGTGAACAACACCGTCATACATCCGAGTTCTGCTGAACGACTACTCGGAGTTATGATTGACAATACACTATCCTGGGATAAGCATACTGACAATGTTCTCAAAAAATGTAACTCTTATTTATATTTATTGTCTCGTATAAAAAGGTATCTCTCTATTCCCAATCGCAACCTCTTCTACAATGCTTACATATTGCCTCAATTAGACTTTTGTTGTGTGATATGGGGTAACTGCAACTCATCTTTAGAAGATAAAATAGTTCGGTTACAAAAGAGAGCAGCTAGACTAATTCTAGATCAGGACTTTGACACTCCATCGAAATTATTATTCTCCCAACTAAAATGGATGACCTTTCCAGAACGAGTCATATATCAGAAGGCTATACAAATGTATAAAACATTACATGGAGCTGCTCCAGACTATTTAAAATCATCCTTCACTTTTACTTCTGATATACATCCTAGAATTATTAGATCAACCTCAGAATATCAATTATACACACCAAGACCAAATTGTGAATTATTTCGTAATACATTTGAATTTTCAGGATCATCTATTTGGAATTCATTGCCTCACTCAGTTCAAAATGCTCCAACTATCCAACAGTTCAAAATTCTCTACTTAAGGTGGCACTATAACAATTCAAACTAATCGCGCACTTCTACTGTTATTATAAACGTGTATTGCGATTGCTATATTTATTAGAATCGTAAATATGACTGTCTTTAAGTTGATTTCATACATATTTTGAAGATACCACTACAAGTCAAATCTGCATATTGTTAGATAAGATCTAGCATCATAACTTGTCTCATTCCCATTTTCTACTCTGCTAGCCAAGTCCATATATCATCATTTTCCATTACATATTAAATATAGTTTCTCTATTTTTCAGCTTTTACATTACTATATTATTCCAATGTGCAGTTCTCACTTATAGTGCTATGTTTTGATTGCATTTGATTGTATATATGTTGAGGGCCTCATGGTAGATTAACTTTTGTTAAATGAGTACTCTCGTTAAATAAAGTCTTTATTATTATTATTATTATTATTACACTGTTCATTTCATATGGTGGATATGGGGTTAATAAAATAAATCAATTATTCACGATATTCCTAAATTAACCATACATTTTCGTCACAGTTGGGCCAATATTTAATTTAATAAAAAGAAGCGTGGTGACGTCGCTTTTAGTTGTTTATTTGTGTTGGGTCAATATAGGTCTAGCGCATATTTTAGAAGCCATAACCTTTAATTTCCCATCATATGTACACATGTGCATTTAATACAAATTGTATGTTGTAATGTTTCTGAAAACAAGCTTTCAACAAAAACTAAATTCATATTCAAGTTTCCAGAATTTTGAACATTATAGAAAACGACTCTTACAGAAGCCATACTAGTCATTTTTTAATGATACTGTAACATATATAGAATACTCTCCAATCCCAGGCGCATCGCTGTACCGGATCATACATACATGCGTGTTTTTCTCCCAGCAACAGCTACGAAGGCCATTAAACGAGACAGTTAATAACGTACGCAAATACATTGTTAATAAACTCAAATTGACAAGCTTCATATAACAGGGAAGCAATGAACAACCAAAAATAATAGGTTATGTACAGTAAAATCCTGTATTATGTACCATACTTCATATTCATTAGATGTTCGTTGCTGCCCTACATGTTCAAAGTCACGTACATGTAAATGTACAAAATGACATTCTCAGGTACATCTAGCATGACGCATGAACAACCAATTATAATAGGTTATGTAAATTGGGGAGTTTTTTTGAGAGTCACCTTGACATAATAAAAGTGGCAGGCACAGTAACATCCTGTATTATGTACCACATTCATTAAATGTTCATTGCTGCCCTAGTCATGTAAATGTCACAATGACATTGTCACGTACATCTAGCATGACGCATATTGCCAGAAATTGATCGTGTTGCAATATGGCATCCATGTACATACTTACTCCCGATATAAGCCGATTCAACAATACCTCTTTCCTTCCTGTACGTACTTACCCGATGTAAGCCAATTCAACAATTCCTCTTTCCTTCCTGTACATACTTACGCGATGTAAGCCAATTCAACAAGTCCTCTTTCCTCCGTGTACATACTTACCCGATGTAAGCCGATTCAACAATTCCTCTTTCCCCCGTGTACATACTTACGCGATGTAAGCCAATTCAACAATTCCTCTTTCCTCCGTGTACATACTTACCCGATGTAAGCCGATTCAACAATGCCTCTTTCCTTGGTGTGTACATACTTACGCGATGTAAGCCAATTCAACAATTCCTCTATCCTCCGTGTACATACTTACGCGATGTAAGCCAATTCAACAAGTCCTCTTTCCTCCGTGTACATACTTACCCGATGTAAGCCGATTCAACAATGCCTCTTTCCTTGGTGTGTATTTACTTACCCGATGTAAGCCGATTCAACAATGCCTCTTTGCTCGGTGTACATACTTACCCGATGTAAGCCGATTCAACAATGCCTCTTTCCTTGGTGTGTATTTACTTACCCGATGTAAGCCGATTCAACAATGCCTCTTTGCTCGGTGTACATACTTACCCGATGTAAGCCGATTCAACAATGCCTCTTTCCTTGGTGTGTATTTACTTACCCGATGTAAGCCGATTCAACAATGCCTCTTTGCTCGGTGTACATACTTACCCGATGTAAGCCGATTCAACAATGCCTCTTTCCTTGGTGTGTATTTACTTACCCGATGTAAGCCGATTCAACAATGCCTCTTTGCTCGGTGTACATACTTACCCGATGTAAGCCGATTCAACAATGCCTCTTTCCTTGGTGTGTATTTACTTACCCGATGTAAGCCGATTCAACAATGCCTCTTTGCTCGGTGTACATACTTACCCGATGTAAGCCGATTCAACAATGCCTCTTTCCTCGGCGTACATACTTACCCGATGTAAGCCAATTCAACCATTCCTCTTTCCTTCCTGTACATACTTACGCGATGTAAGCCAATTCAACAATTCCTCTTTCCTTCCTGTACATACTTACGCGATGTAAGCCAATTCAACAATTCCTCTTTCCTTCCTGTACATACTTACGCGATGTAAGCCAATTCAACAATTCCTCTTTCCTTCCTGTACATACTTACGCGATGTAAGCCAATTCAACAATTCCTCTTTCCTTCCTGTACATACTTACGCGATGTAAGCCAATTCAACAATTCCTCTTTCCTTCCTGTACATACTTACGCGATGTAAGCCAATTCAACAATTCCTCTTTCCTTCCTGTACATACTTACGCGATGTAAGCCAATTCAACAATTCCTCTTTCCTTCCTGTACATACTTACGCGATGTAAGCCAATTCAACAATTCCTCTTTCCTTCCTGTACATACTTACGCGATGTAAGCCAATTCAACAATTCCTCTTTCCTTCCTGTACATACTTACGCGATGTAAGCCAATTCAAAAATTCCTCTTTCCTCCGTGTACATACTTACCCGATGTAAGCCGATTCAACAATGCCTCTTTCCTTTGTGTGAATTTACTTACCCGATGTAAGCCGATTCAACAATGCCTCTTTCTTCGGTGTACATAATTACCCGATATAAGCCGATTCAACAATGCCTCTTTCCTCGGCGCACATACATACCCGATGTAGGCCGACTCAACAATGCCTCTTTACTGTCCAAAATCACTGAGATATATTTGTCAGCTACCTCCCCTGAATACTCCTAAAAGCAGATATTTGTTATGGGGGTTTAAAGTCGCGCCAGCAGCTTAGGTGACATGACGACTCTCCGGCAATTATCCCGGTTGGGTGCCCCTTCGAGCAGTATTTCAGGTACATACGGACACCCGGGTAGAAGCACCGACATTCCGCAATCCAGCTGGATAGCTTCCACGGGTTAAATAATTCACCTACCCAAGTGGAATATGAACCTACAGATGTGAGGAACAAGAGCTTTGAAGTCACACGACCGTACCCACTCGGCCACGGAACTCCCCTTAAAGGCCTGCAGTTTGACCCCGTCCAATTGTAAAGATTTATACTTTACTACCTGTTGCATGTGATTAGTGGCTTGTATCAACAATGTAGCAGTACATTCAGTATAATTTGGCGTATGTAGGTATTTTCTAACGGTTAATATGCACGATCACTCTGTGAGCTGAGAATTAGTCAAAATGAGGCCCTGACAATTTAAGTAAACGTATATTATTGATTGTAAAGAAAATTGATAGCTATGAGTATTCAAACTACATAATCCAGATCAGCCCAGGGACATAGATTACATGTTATGTAGGTGCCTCATCAGCCGTAGCGTAATCACTGAGACTGATAATTTGTATGCATGTATATAATATGTATGTATTTATATGAATAAACTATATGTGTTCGTTATATGGTAACCTTCATACTTCATTTAATTATATATCTACAGTATTATTCGCAAGTTTTCTGTTATATTATAAATATTTCTCTGTGTCAGTGTGTGTTTACCGATATTGATGCTACATAATAATCACAGTGAATGCTATGAGTACATGTATAATATTATAATTATAATCTCTTGAACATACGAGTATTACACATATTCTGCCGATTTCTACAAGATGTCATTGAGTAAAATAACAATGTATGTAACTGATGAGCAGAGAAAAGAATTGCTGACTTTCTTGCAAAATAAGAACTGGGACGTAGATATGGAAATAGAAGAAACAGCCACCGCCATGCCCGTTGCAGAGGCTGCTTACGTACCTCCCCCTATGCCTCAGCATGCTGAAGGTGTTGCTGAGTGTCCACTGTGCTTGTGTTCCCCTTGCATAATAAATGAACAGAACAAACAACTTTGGTGGCCTGCTAATAATCGTCCATCGCATAATCTAAATTCACATGAGAGAAAGCTTCTATACAGGAGGTTTTGGGCAACGCTATATAATTGTGGCGCATGGAAAGATGTCAGATATATAGAGAGAAAAGTAGCAGCTAGAAGAGGAGACTGTACTTGGCATAAGAGGGAACTGATGCCTGAATGTGTGGTACAGCAATGCAGGAACTGGCTGCCTAACCCGCGCAACCAGCCTTATTTGGGCCATAAGTGGAGTTGAATTGTTTACCAGTTGTAAGTACTATGAAAATACAGAACTTCAATTTCAGCAATTTATAACCTCTGATATGTACGTGGGTCATAATAGATATAAGTGGTGCTCATGTATTAGATGTATACCATGCAGGGCCTCGCATGTGGCAAATACGATGTGCGTCGACAGTCAGATTTGTACCGCTATTCCTCGTGTGTTTAGTGCGTCGACCGTCAGATTTGTACCGCTATTCCTCGTGTGTTTAAGGTCAAATATAGGTCAACCTGCAGGCCTTTAAAAGTAGTTTATACAAATTAATTTTAGCTCGATTGCGAAACAAGTTCTTTCAACTTATATTAATCACTCTCGAGACCTCATTCATGATGGAATCCATCGCAATGAAGGGGAGAGAAGAGGCAATGTGGAATTTATATGCCTTGCCTAAGGGCACAATCGTAACGGCGCCAGTGGTGTTCGAACTCCGGACCTTTCGCACGTGAAGCGAACGCGCATCCACTGCGCTATCAGGACTTTCTAAAAGTAGATAGGTTTATCAATTAAATAGTCTGATTTTGATAAAATCACATTTAACATACAGCAGCATCTGATTAGGGTACAACAGTAAAAACAGAGGACGACCATCCATCCATCCATCCCATCCCATCCCATCCCATCCATCCATCCATCCCATCCCATCCCATCCCATCCCATCCTATCCCATCCCATCCCATCCATCCATCCATCCATCCATCCATCCATCCATCCATCGCAGGGACGTAGACATGTTGCGCGTCAAAAACCGCAAAGAAGTTAAAAGTATGAGTAGTTAAAAGTATAATTTAAGGAGGTAATGAAAATAAGTTGTGGTAAAAGTTTAAAAGCAGCTACGCAGAACAACTAGGGACTGGCATGTTCAATATGGCAAACTGCCGTATTGAATTGCTCTATGGTAGGGAGATGGACAATGTCAGGAGGGAGGTGGTTCCAATGATAGATTGTTCTTGCCACGTGGGAGAGAGAAGAGCCAACGTGGAATTTAAATGCCTTACCTAACGGCACAATCGTAACGGCTCCAGCGGGGTTCGAACTCCGGACCTTTCGCACCTGAAGCGAACGCGCATCCACTGCGCTATCACAACTTTACCTCAAGTAGCTTGCAGCAAAGACATGTCAGGGAGGCTGGTCTATTATTAGCAGCATGTGTGCTTTACGTTTATTTACCGTCGCTACCGGTTGCCCATATGAGCGACGCCTCCTGAAGAGATTAGATATTTTAGATTTTGGAGGATAGTGCATGATACATACAAAGACCCATTCCAGAGTATCCTCTGGTTCTTTTACGTGCACGGTGTAGAGCACCGACACGAGACCTCGGTTTAACGTCCCATCTGAAAGACTGTTAATTTTATTAAGGTCAGACGAGGGATCGAACCTGTGATCCCTGGATTACCAGTCCAGCGTGTTACCACTGGACTACAAACCCGTCTGTTATTTGGTATTAGCAGCATCATGGCGAGCGCCCTTCTTACAGATGGCTGTTAAATTGGCATGGCGCCAATCCCCAGGAACGGTCCTTTCCTGTAACGATGTGTTGAATATCAAGGTCAATATGGAAGCCTGCACAGTTCTGTATATTCCTGTAGGATTCAACATTAATCTATTTTCAATCATGTCCAACTATTTATGAAATACCTTGAACGATTTAAACAGTAATTATCACATAGGACGGTACACATAATTATATAGAACAGAACAGAACATATATTTTATTTTATTTAAGCATTGTATAGCTCATCATCATAACAATATATAATACAATTGCATGCAATGAAAAAAGAATAGAAAATAGTCATAAATAATAAATGTGTAGAGTGTTCAAATGATGGTCATGTAGATTAATCAATTAGACAAAATGTTTGTAAAGTGAGAGTGTTATTTAGAGATACCAGATTATTTCAGCATCTCTATATGAAGCTAATTTTAAGTAGAGCAGATTTCATGTAGATAGAGTTGTATTATACATAAGATGGTTTTCTTGTTACAGCATGACATGAAATGTTGGTATGATTGTGATTGAGTTTTATGTATACGTAAATAATAAACTATGTTTAAACTAAATTAGGATGCATCTTGGTACTGAATCTGGACGGATGCTTCCCTTGGATTGGCATTGCGCAATAGCTTCTCAATGTCTACAGTGTTGACCGTGATTTCGTCCATCCGTGAAAGTGGAGTAGGCCTACTATACTAGTAGGGCTGGGTCAGTATTATGCTCTGGCTCGTTAGATAGTCTGCCATTGTCCTTCAGTAGTTAAAAATGCCAACATTGTCATTTCTCAGGGACGTGTAGCCTGGGAACAGGCGTCGATCTATTTTGCCTGGTCAGTCAAATAAATATATGTTTTAACACTGAGACTATTAATTGGGCCGTATTGCGTTTCTGACCATGTCATTTTGCCAGAAGTTAAAAAGTGAAAAATCGACAGACTGGCACCCAGGCAAAGGGAAGTGATGTAATTCCAGAACAGTTTTTGTTTAGGTGGTTTGTTCTCTAAATGGGTTATCAAATTCTATAAGACTGGTTCTGATCTATTTCTATAAAAGTTATCATTACCGAAAAGTAAATAATATTATATGAAAATAATCTCCATATGAACACGTCATTGTGTTGTGTTATATTTCGGGTTTTACGCCTGCATCAGCACCATTTTGGGCTATATCGCCGGCGGTTTATCTAACAACACCTTTCCTGGGTAGGCTCCAGCGGTTAACCCGTACTTGGGTGCACCAACCTCCGTAAGAAACTGCTAACTTTTTCATATAAATGAGACACGGGCTGAGCGGGGCTCGAACCCGTGACCATCAGTGATGATAGGTTACAGTGGTATACAAGTCAGCGACCTTAACCATTTGACCACGTATGCGGACACGTCATTGTGTAAATCTAGTTATTGATTTGAAGTAACATTAATTAACAAAATAAATTCCCAATATTGTTGCAATCGCCGTTTTCAATGAAGGATCCACCGTATCACGTTTGGGGATTGACACCAACGTGTACCATTCACTTAAACGCTAGTTGTTGTCGTTTAATTCGAACTGGTAAATCTTGATAAAACATCGTGTTTAGGCTACATACTTAATGCATAAATAGGTGTGTATCATGATTTCAATATATACTGAGTCAAAAACGAAACGATACCAAACTAAAAATGACGTAAAATGGATAAAACCATAGAAAGGTTTAATATATTATTACGTATCAGTACCGGGTATCTTATTGCAACGTCAGCCAGCCATAAACACAGGTAAATACACACCCGATAATCCTGGAACGCCGAATTTCCGATTTGCACGTGCTCCTCAACAAAGACAACTTCCTGCACATGTACAAATCGGAAAACCGGTTTATTGTACTGGTATTGCATTATCATCGAGGAAAAACACCTTAGGTACCCATTGTTACCTCTAACAAAATGCCTAGGCTAAACCGCAATCAGAGAATGCGTGCCATTGGCATGATTGCCTGCGGTTTACGTCAGCGTGACGTCGCAAATCGACTCGGGGTTACGCGGATCACGATAACACGTCTACTTCGACGTTATCGAACACATGGATCGGTGGACGACCGTCCAAGATCTGGTCGACCACGTGTGACGACGCGTGAATAGGACCGTCACATTCGGACGTCACATTTACGTGACCGGTTCCTACCTACTACGCACACAGCTGCCGTTACTCCTGGGATGACCAACAATCGCATCAGTGCACAAACAGTCAGGAACCGGCCCGGTGATAGTGGCATTCGTGCCTATCGGCCATACGTTGGACCCATCCTGACACGACGTCACCGTGACGTACGGCGGGAATGGACGACGGAACGTGCTCGCTGGACTCGGTTACAGTGGAATTCGGTGATGTTTAGCGATGAATCGCGGTTCTGTTTGCGTCGAGCGGATGGCAGAGAGCGGGTATATCGCAGACGCGGTGAACGTTACGCCGACGCATGTGTACGTCAGGTCGATTTGTTCGGGGGCGGAAGCGTTATGGCGTGGGGCGGTATCGCTCGGTTTAACGTCCCATCTGAAAGACTGTTAATTTTATTAGGGTCAGACGGGGGATCGAACCTGCGAACCCTGGATTACCAGTCCAGCGTGTTACCACTGGACTACAGATCCGTCTGTAGTTAGAGTATTATGTACATAATTATGCTATTATACCGAAGGAGCACAAACACTGAATACATGGTTGACATTGGTTTGCTTTGGTCGTGAAGTGAATTAAGTGGCACAGTTTTTGGAGGGCAAAAATGTTACCATAGATACAATCAATCTTGAAAAGACCCTAGAAAGCACCTATAGCAGAACTGTATAAACTATTGACATACACTGTTCATTTCATATGGTGGATATGGGGTTAATAAAATAAATCAATTATTCACGAGATTCCTAAATTAACCATACATTTTCCTCACAGTTGGGCCAATATTTAATTTATTAAAAAGAAACGTGGTGACGTCGCTTTTAGTTGTTTATTTGTGTTGGGTCAATATAGGTCTAGCGCATATTTTAGAAGCCATAACCTTTAATTTCCCATCATATGTACACACGTGCATTTAATACAAAAACTAAATTCATATTCCAGTTTCCAGAATTTTGAAAATTATAGAAAATGACTCTTACAGAAGGATTATTAGTCATTTTTTAATAATAGTGTAACATATATAGAATACTCTCCAATCCCAGGTGCATCGCTGTACCGTATGATACATACATGTTTGGTTTTTCCCCAGCAACAGCTACGAAGGCCATTAAACGAGAAAGTTAATAACATACACTTAGTACATTGTTAATACACTTAAATGGACACGCTTCACATAATAGGGAAGCAATAGACAACCAATTATAATATGTTTTGTAGGTTGGGGAGTTTTTTGAGAGTCACCTTCACATAAGAAAATTCACAGTCACAGTAAAATCCTGTATTATGATTACTTGGAAATATTAAATAGGTGTACTTTAATATTTAAACCGCACTATACTTAATATTCATTAGACGTTCATTGCTGCCCTAGATGTTCATTCAAAGTCATGTACATGTAAATGTCCCACTGACATTGTCAGGTACATCTAGCATGACGTATATTGTCAGAAATGGATCGTGTTGCAATATGACATGCATGTACATACTTACCCGATGTAAGCCGATTCAACAATGCCTCTTTCCTCCGTGTACATACTTACCCGATGTAAGCCGATTCAACAATTCCTCTTTCCTCGGTGTACATACTTACCCGATGTAAGCCGATTCAACAATGCCTCTTTCCTCCGTGTACATACTTACCCGATGTAAGCCGATTCAACAATTCCTCTTTCCTCGGTGTACATACTTACCCGATGTAAGCCGATTCAACAATGCCTCTTTCCTCCGTGTACATACTTACCCGATGTAAGCCGATTCAACAATTCCTCTTTCCTCGGTGTACATACTTACCCGATGTAAGCCGATTCAACAATGCCTCTTTCCTCCGTGTACATACTTACCCGATGTAAGCCGATTCAACAATTCCTCTTTCCTCGGTGTACATACTTACCCGATGTAAGCCGATTCAACAATGCCTCTTTCCTCCGTGTACATACTTACCCGATGTAAGCCGATTCAACAATTCCTCTTTCCTCGGTGTACATACTTACCCGATGTAAGCCGATTCAACAATGCCTCTTTCCTCCGTGTACATACTTACCCGATTCAACAATTCCTCTTTCCTCGGTGTACATACTTACCCGATGTAAGCCGATTCAACAATGCCTCTTTCCTCCGTGTACATACTTACCCGATTCAACAATGCCTCTTTCCTCGGTGTACATACTTACCCGATGTAAGCCGATTCAACAATGCCTCTTTCCTCCGTGTACATACTTACCCGATTCAACAATTCCTCTTTCCTCGGTGTACATACTTACCCGATGTAAGCCGATTCAACAATGCCTCTTTCCTCCGTGTACATACTTACCCGATTCAACAATTCCTCTTTCCTCGGTGTACATACTTACCCGATGTAAGCCGATTCAACAATGCCTCTTTCCTCCGTGTACATACTTACCCGATTCAACAATTCCTCTTTCCTCGGTGTACATACTTACCCGATGTAAGCCGATTCAACAATGCCTCTTTCCTCCGTGTACATACTTACCCGATGTAAGCCGATTCAACAATGCCTCTTTCCTCGGTGTACATACTTACCCGATGTAAGCCGATTCAACAATGCCTCTTTCCTCCGTGTACATACTTACGCGATGTAAGCCGATTCAACAATTCCTCTTTCCTCGGTGTACATACTTACCCGATGTAAGCCGATTCAACAATTCCTCTTTCCTCGGTGTACATACTTACCCGATGTAAGCCGATTCAACAATGCCTCTTTCCTCGGTGTACATACTTACCCGATGTAAGCCGATTCAACAATGCCTCTTTCCTCGGTGTACATACTTACCCGATGTAAGCCGATTCAACAATTCCTCTTTCCTCCGTGTACATACTTACCCGATGTAAGCCGATTCAACAATGCCTCTTTCCTCCGTGTACATACTTACCCGATTCAACAATTCCTCTTTCCTCGGTGTACATACTTACCCGATGTAAGCCGATTCAACAATGCCTCTTTCCTCCGTGTACATACTTACCCGATTCAACAATGCCTCTTTCCTCCGTGTACATACTTACCCGATGTAAGCCGATTCAACAATGCCTCTTTCCTCCGTGTACATACTTACCCGATTCAACAATGCCTCTTTCCTCGGTGTACATACTTACCCGATGTAAGCCGATTCAACAATGCCTCTTTCCTCCGTGTACATACTTACCCGATTCAACAATGCCTCTTTCCTCGGTGTACATACTTACCCGATGTAAGCCGATTCAACAATGCCTCTTTCCTCCGTGTACATACTTACCCGATGTAAGCAGATTCAACAATGCCTCTTTCCTCCGTGTACATACTTACCCGATGTAAGCCAATTCAACAATTCCTCTTTCCTCGGTGTACATACTTACCCGATGTAAGCAGATTCAACAATGCCTCTTTCCTCCGTGTACATACTTACCCGATGTAAGCCAATTCAACAATTCCTCTTTCCTCCGTGTACATACTTACCCGATGTAAGCAGATTCAACAATTCCTCTTTCCTCCGTGTACATACTTACCCGATGTAAGCCGATTCAACAATGCCTCTTTCCTCCGTGTACATACTTACCCGATGTAAGCCGATTCAACAATGCCTCTTTCCTCGGTGTACATACTTACGCGATGTAAGCCGATTCAACAATGCCTCTTTCCTCGGTGTACATACTTACCCGATGTAAGCCGATTCAACAATGCCTCTTTCCTCCGTGTACATACTTACCCGATGTAAGCCGATTCAACAATGCCTCTTTCCTCGGTGTACATACTTACCCGATGTAAGCCGATTCAACAATGCCTCTTTCCTCCGTGTACATACTTACCCGATGTAAGCCGATTCAACAATGCCTCTTTCCTCGGTGTACATACTTACCCGATGTAAGCCGATTCAACAATGCCTCTTTCCTCGGTGTACATACTTACCCGATGTAAGCCGATTCAACAATGCCTCTTTACTGTCCAAAATCACTGAGAGGTGAGCCAGCAGCTTAGGTGACATGACGACTCTCCGGCAATTACCCCGGTTGGGTGCCCCTTCGAGCAGTAGTTCAGGTACATACGGACACCTGGGTAGAACCACCGACATTCCGCAATCCAGCTGGATAGCTTCCACGGGTGAAAAAAGTCACCAACCTAAGTGGAATATGAACCTACAGATGTGAGGAACAAGAGCTTTGAAGTCACACGACCGTACCCACTCGGCCACGGAACTCCCTTTAAAAGTAGATAGGTTTATCAATTAAATGGTCTGATTTTGATAAAATCACATTTAACATACCGCAGCATCTGATTAGGGTACAACAGTAAAAACAGAAGCTCGCTGTCAGTTATTGCCGGATGTATGAACCACCGACTGTGTACGTGTAAGTGCATACACCATAGCGGGATATATCCGTAAACAGGAGCGTAGCTTGGGATTTATATATATTTGGGTAGCCTTAGTTTATACAAATTTATTTTAGCTCGATTGTGAAACAAGTTCTTACAACTTATATTTATCATTCTCGAGACCTCATTCCTGATGGAATCCATCGCCACGAGGGAGAGAGAAGAGGCAACGTGGAATTTAAATGCCTTGCCTAAGGGCACAATCGTAACGGCTTCAGCGGGGCTCGAACTCCGGACCTTTCGCACCTGAAGCGAACGCGCATCCACTGAGCTATCACGACTGGGTAGCCGTAGGATAGTGGATCCGGGTGTACATCTCCCTCGGACGATTGCACAAGTCTTTATCGTCGTAGCTGCATTATTCTGACGACTTAACCTTTATTTATTTTACAACAATTGCGAAACAAGTTCTAACAACTTATATTAATCACGCTCGTTGGCGCGGGTGAAAGCGTATATGTGGTCATTCGTGTGTGAGGACACCGGAGTACCCGGAGAAAACCCACCTGTCGATCTGGCGACAACCGTACCATCTCACATACTTCCCGGTTCGAGGAATTTCTGACGACTCGGGTGGAATATCCTTGTCCCACACCAGTGCCAATGATACGCTTAGTGTTACGCGTGTTTTAATGTCATTTAATCATGCCATATTCTGACCACGAGGGTGCAATATCCTTGTCCCACACCAGTGCATATGATGGGTACTTTTGCTCGCGCTCCTTCTGACCATGACACACGTTTTATTGCCAACTCGATCAATTGTTGAATCTTAGGGGAACATTTCAACATTTCGACCGTGCTCGCAAATACAATATAGAGCACGGATTTTGCACGTGAGCGCTGCGACAATTCAATGTCGAATGTGAGTGGTTATTGACCATAAATGCGCAGATCACATGCTCTATCTTACTTGTATCGTTTTGTAGGGTAGATGTTTTGTGAATACTACGGTAATTGACAATGTACAGTACCCATTTTGACCATCATAACTATTAAGAACAAATAATTAACACGCCAGATGAAACATACCAGTTGCAATCAGTGGCGGGGTAAGGAGAGGGCTGACTGGGCTGAAGCCATGGGCCCCCGATATTTAGGGGCCCCCAAATTAGTATTTTAAATCTGTAATTAACTGAATAAAATTTAACGAACATCTTTAAAATGACTACATAAATAGATAGAATTTAGAAGATGTCCTGAGCTTTCCAACGATGTATGACTTTAATAATATTTTGTGTTTAGTCGATTGTAGCAATAACGCACAGTGCACTGTTCCCCGAGTCTAATAGTCCCGCAATACGCGGCGACAGGTGAAATCCCTTCTTACCAACTAATGCGATAGATGAATTTAGGTCACGCGAGGGCAATGTGAGAAATGTGTATTTAATAAAATGTTCTTGTTTGCTTACACTAGTATTTATCTTGATGAAAGGGCCCATGTTGGATCTACAGCCAGTGGCCGCATGTAACATTAACCCGCCCCTGATTTCAATTTCCCATTGCAAAGACAACTGTATCCCGGACATAAGTTAATAATATATAAATAACACTCATCTAACTGTAAAAATTAAGTAATGAAATCATGCTTTAACTACG